>CM060832.1:66120000-66720000 GCA_030762175.1 Metallyticus violacea | reverse complement strand
AGAACTGAGAAGCACTCTGGGGACTGGCTACCTTTATATCCACTTTATACAAAGATGTATGAACACTGAAAATGTTCAATTTAGCAAAGTGAAAAATGTGAGACAGAATACAGCTTCCTATCCTAATTATGCACATTTTGATGTAGGTTTTTATGTCCTGGTGAGTTTGCTTAATCAATTTCAATCACTCTGTATAAAGCAAATATCCTTTGATACTACTGCAATAGTCATGTTTTACATAGCTTTGGAGCTTCAAATGTTACATAAATATGTCTAGATGCAGCATTTGTATAGATATTTTATATTATTAAAAAACTATGTTAAGTATCTTACATGCTGTGCTGCTTCAAGTGTTATTTATCATGCCAAAACAGTATAAATAAGATTAAAGGGAATGAATACATTTGATCTTCTATATAAATTAAAATTTTGCTCTTCATGTTGAACATGCTCAACAGCATGTTTTTTGCTATTGCAAGGAAACTTAACTTCTTTTATGTACCATTATGCAAGAGAAACACATTTTACTCACTATTAATTATGGCTTTTAAATGCTGATTAAATTTCTGTTAGATCACCCCCGTGGTCTAGTGATAACATTTGTGACTACTAATCTGGAGGTCCTAGGTTCGATTCTTGGTCAGGTTACTGTCTGGGTAAGCTTTTTTCAAAGTTTTTCCTTACCCTGAGAAGATGAATGCCAGATAGCTTCAAGGTGCCTAGGACTCCGAGTTCATTTGCACCATTCAAGGTGCCAAGGACTCCGAGTTCATTTGCACCATCATTAAATTCATTTCATTTCATTCATAACTATAGACTTACACCTACAGTATTCACTCCAATCTATAGATGTTGCAATAAGACCTAAGCAGTCAAAGAGACAATAAATAAGACAGTAAAAAAGAAAAGAGAGATGGAAAAAAAAAAAAAAGTTATCAAATCTTATAAAACTAAGGGTACCAAGTAGGCATACTTTTTATCTTACTTTTCTTGCTATAAGTTTATTGTATTTATATGGATAAAAAGTAATGTTTGTAGCAGCAAAACAAACTGTGCTAAAACCAGTTGACTCCACACATGTATGCAGATGTCTGCTTGCCCATACACACATACTCCCCCCCCTCTCTCTCACTCTCCTCCTCTGCAATGTCTTTCTCTATAAGACAGATTTTTTTCAAATATCTGTATGAATGTCATTTCAAGTTTTTCTATTAACTTTAAAATGGAATGTTGTAATACAAACATGTTCCAAAGTAACTAAAGAAAGGAAGGAGGGCAACAAGAAATTGAATTTTCATTGTTTATGGAAAGAATATGCATTTTTCATGCTCTTAAAATGATTAAAAAAAGAAAATTTAACGTCATGCAAATATGCTACAAAATCTTTGTAAAGTATGCCCAACTCTTTTTTATTTTCTGGGTGTAAATCATCAAGTTGAAAACTGGAGTTCCTTCTGAACACATGCTAAACAGGAACAGGGAACAGATAACCACCAAAGAGATGAAAGAGAAAATCAATTATTAGAGAAGCTAATGAGACCTTAAGTAAATCTTCATTAGAAATTCCAGGTCATGCTATTACTGTGAATCTGAGTACCTACAGAACATTATTTGTGACTGATGTGATAGCTATTGGTCAAAAATTATACTTTTTTCTTATTGACACTTGTTTATATAGAATTAAAATCCAATTTCAGTTATAGCTCTTAAATTATTGTAACAAATTATAATCTTAATAATATTAATAATATTTAATTGCTTTATTTATTCATGCATTTCACTGTAATTTATGCTTGATTATAATGTGGGTCACTGTACTATTTTCATATGGATTTGAGAGATGATAAATGTGGACAGTTTAAACACTATAAACTATTAGAATTTATTAAATGTTCACAGTAACTTATACAACATTAGGACAAGTTTTGGGGGCAATTGCTGAATGCATCATCAGCTGTTGATCGATTACCTTCTTGTACTCAATGTGGTGGCTGGATCCCAAGGTGCTTCTGCTTGCAGTCTGTGATGGTTTGAATAGGAAGTTGCCGAGTTCATTCATGGGTAGAACACCAATATTCATTAAATTTTTCAGAATGAATTTTTTTTTCATGTAGATAGCTCTACTAGGTTGTGAAGTTCTTTCAGCAGCTTAGCATCTGGTTTAATACTGTGATTTTGGGTTAAAAAGTGAACTATCACTGTTGATTTATTAATTTGTTTAAAACAAAATATTCCTAAATTAATGTTGAGTATGGAGGGGATGGTTTGACATTAATTATTTTAGGCGAATATTCAAGAATTTTATTCCTTTCTCCAAATTTCTAAATTTCTTTTGTTTTTCCAATGTAATTTTGATTATAATTTGCACACTTAATTTCATTAATTTCTGATTTCTGTTCTGTTGGTATGGTGTCTTCTACTTTGGAACCTAGTAAATTTTTTATATTACATTTGTTCTTTGGGGCAGGCTAACTTTATGCCATGTTTGAATATCTTTGAATTTGTTGTGGTAAACTGGAAAATATGTGAAACTTTTGAATTTGTATCTTTCCTGAATGCTCTTCAATAGATATTTGTCTTTTAAATTTATTAATAATTTTTATTATTGTGTCTTTATTGAAACCGTTGAATTAATTACACTGGGCAACAATGAAAATGTTTCGGGCTTAAAAATAGTGAATTTACATATATTTCCATCTGCTGAATTCAAAAATCACCATAAAAATGATAGATTAGCTCTTGTTTTGAAGATAAAGTGACATTTCATTTTTTAGAGTGAAGATTTTAAATTTGGGGGAATTTTTTGGGGGGAGTTGGCACACCTGTCAAATAAGAAAACACAAATGCTCTTCAGCTGTTTGTAAGTTATAAACATAGATACTGTTGCTGTGACTGTGAATTACATGTAGTTTCTTCTCAAATTAATGCAACATTTCTGGTTCGCGAGTGTTTTTTTAGTGTAAAATTTGCAAAAATGCCACGAAAATGTGTAAATATGGTGAATAACTTTTGTTATACTTGTGGTGAAATAACATTTTCCTCACAGAAATGCAATCTGACGCCTCTTGTAAACACTGCCTATCAGTATTATTTCGGTATGAAAGTAGGGGACCAGGATAAGTCTTGGGCTCCACATATATGTTGCAACGCATGTTCAGTTACACTGCGAGAATGGCTGAAAAAGAAGAAGCGATGTATGGCTTTCGCTGTGCCTATGATTTGGCGGAAGCCTACAAACCATACAGATGACTGCTATTTCTGCCTGACTTCACCTATAAAGGCAGGATTGTCTATGAAGAAAAGAAGAACAGTTCAGTACCCGAATCTTCCATCTGCTATTCGACCCATTCCACATACATACTGGATAGTTTACCAGTTCCTACTCCACCCAAAAATTGTGTGTTTGAAGTAGAAGATGAAGACAGTGTGGAACAAGAATAACCAAACAAGCCTTCTACATCCCATGACCCTGATTTTGAGGGAAAAGATGATAAACCGCACAGACTGAGTCAAGCGGAATTGAGTGATCTCATTAGAGACCTTGGCCTGTCAAAGGAGAAGGCAGAAATTCTTGGGTCTCGACTACAGCAATGGAATCTTCTCCAAAGTGATGTGAGTTGGTCTTTTTATTGGGATTCTGCGGAACTCCATCACAAAAGGCAAGCTAAAAGACGACGAAGTCAATAGGTCACCACATGATTTTCTTCTGACACGACTATCTGCGAAGTATTTTTCCAGCAATTTAGAACTCTTAGCATGTAATTACCAGTTAAAAAAATCAAATGCACTTTCATTGTTGTTAGCATGTATGTAATTAAAATGTATCCTTTTCTCTCAATCCGTTAATATGTAATACTTCCACCTTGTGTGTATCATAGAAACTAGAGCTAATAAAATTTTTTCATTGTCATATTTGTTTTTCTCAACCCAAAATTAGTAGGAATTGCCTCATGAAGTGCTCGAAATATTCAAAAATTATTTTTTTGTTGCCCAGTGTTATTTGTTAATATTCTGTTTTGACTTTGCTTCTGTGAGTGGGATGCTAATTATTGTGTCTGCCAAGCTGTAGAATATCACATATTTGTGTGGGATGTGTTATGACTGTTGTTTTTATGTAATTTTCTGTTTGTTTCTCTTTCTTATGGATTCCAAAGTTTAGTCTACATGGATTTCTTATATTTTTTTAAATGGGAACCACCCATTTTTCTGCTCTTTCATGGTAAACTGTATAGATATATATTGTAAATTATGGAGCTTCAGAGCATCTATTGAATGTTTTTTCAGTATTATGGCAAATATGTCATCCACATACCTAAACCATGTCTTGAACATTAATGGGAAGGCTTTGGTAATATTTTCAAAGCAGTTCACAATAAATCTGCTACAAATGGAGACAGATGAAAAACTTATTGGTAAAATTTTTGGTTAAAACTGAAGAAATTTTGCTAAATGCATATTTGTATTTCTTCTGATTTTTTAGGATTAAAAATTTTTTCCACATTTAATTTTCACAAAAGTGTTTTCTCCTTCATTTAAGTGGACAGTAGTACATTAAAGCAGCTAAAAGATAAACCCATTATTTATATATATGTAAAGGCAGATGAAGGAAATAAAATAGTCCTTACAAATAAGAGAACCTCTACAGCTTGGCTCACAGAAAAATTGAATCATTTATTTCAGAAAGCAGTCAAGCACCAAGTTAGCCAATTTCAGTTATACACACACACAAAAGTCTAGCATCAGACTAAATGTTTTGGTAGCAGATTTAATATTTTTTGTTCACAGTAGTATGTATTGAAATATATACTTTTTACCTAATGATATTTATTTTGTGATTTTTAATTTTGCTGTAAAAAAGTGTTTTGCCCCTAACTGGTTCCTGCAATAAATGAGTGATTCAAGCATATTTTTATGGCATAATTCTTGAATTTTGGAGCAGTTTGTCATAAAACCAATACTTGTGGAAAAAGAAAATATTTGAAATAAGTTTAGACTACATTGCTAATACAGAGATAATTAAAAGGATAAAATCAGCAATGCCTACTAATCATGACAGGAGCTAATCAATCCTCATGAACAAATTTCACAGCACATTTTGTCTCTGTAGTAGGCATTGTAAAATGCTGTCAAAAGTGTTCAAATCTTACCAGATTTTAGGGTATTTAGATCTTGCTCCTTCTTGATACTGGTGGGAACTTAAAGTAATAATGACAAAATTTAGGGTTCAGACCAAAACATGAATGAAGAGTGTCCAAAAATATTTAGGCTAAATATTTTTTAGATTTTGGAATAACCTTTAAATGATAGAATATTGCTACATGTAAGCCTAAGTAATATTTTGGTAGGTAAGCTTAATAAATTATTAAATTTAAAACTAACTTTGTGTCAGAACTAATAAAGTGAAGCAATTAAATATTCTTAAATAGTTAGTGAGTCACTTTAATGCTCTTATGCTCCACTTATCATTGAATTATACAGAACATGTTTGACATGTTTTTGCCCACATCATCAGCTGTTAGTCGACGGCCACATTCATTAATGGTTGGATGGACTTGGTGTACCTCTCGTGTACATTTTATGACGTCTTGGATTAATTTGTCTTCTGTTGAGATCTCCAAGTTCGTAATCTTATCTTCATATTTTTTTTATAAAACTTTTTTCCCATATTCCCAGCTACAAAGGCCTATCTAGAATTGCAGTAATTTGACTTACATTTCTATATCATGTTTATCTTTCCAAAAGTGATGTGCAACTGCTGATTTATCTATCTGATTGTACCTTATGTTTCTCCAGTGTTCCTTTAGTCTGATTCCAATGCTTCTTTTTCTTTCGCCAATATAAACATTGCAATTAAGTCAGAAGCATGATCTGTTTTTAGCACAGTGAAAGTTGGTTGAATTGATTCCATCAATTTATGGCTTTACTATCATTTTTCCACAAGAAGAATTTCTTGGAAAAAAACTGTTTGTATGTCCATATCCTGAAACTCTTCTTTTAGTCTTTAGGAACATCCCTACCAGATATTTTGTGTTAGTTGGTAACCTTGTTGTATGAATATGGTCACCATGTTTTGAAACTTCTAATATTTTGAGAGGTATCTTAGTGAACAGTAAAAACGATTTATTTTACTGGCTTTCAGTATAAGCTCCACATATTCCTTTAGAGTGCAAAATTCAATCAGCATATGCTTTATAGTCCCAAAGTCTCTGTTATACAGTGAATATGGACAGGGAAGTTGTGGATGATACTATCAAATCACCCTTGGTCACAAATATTCATCAAACAACTGTGTGATTCTTGTTTTGTCTTGATGGACCATCACTCTAAAGATCAGTTTCTTTACCATATTGGGTAAGAAAAATGCAAAATGCATTTGCAGTTTATAGCAGAAACCAGCCAAGAAGTATTGCTTGATGTTTCTGACTGATATGTGCACTAAATTGTGCGTATATGCTCATAGAAACATGCTCGTACACTAACTCATTTTTTTCTTTTTTTGGCACTTGACTGGTTTCTGAAATAATTGATTCAATTAACATCCCACTCACAGAAACAGAGTAAAAAACAGAATATTAACACCTAATTAATAAGCAAAGATCAATGGTTTCAACAAAAACACAATAATAAAAATTATCAATAAATTTAAAAGACAAAAAGAGAGGTTTCCACTGTGAAGAATATCAAGGAAAGATATAAATTTAAAAGTATCAATATCCAACTTATCCCAACAAATTCAATAAGATATTTAAAGAACAAGGTATAAAGTTAGCCCCAAAGAGCAAATATAATATAAAAAATTTAATAGGTTCCACAGTAGAATACACCATAACAACAGAACAGAAATCAGGAATTTATGAAATTAAGTGTGCAGAATCTAAATTACATTGGAGAAACAAAGAGAAAAGTAGAACCTCGGAAAATGTAATACTTACAAATTAATAAATCAACAGTCACAGCTCACTTTTTGATCCAAAATCACAAAATTAAACCAGGTGCTAAGCTGCTGAAAGCACTTCACAACCCAATACAGCTATTATCTACATGGGAAAAATTTTCATTTTGAAAATAGGAAAATTTAATGAAATTTTGATGTTCCACCCATGGATGAACTTTGTAAGTTCCTATTCAAACTATCAGAGACCACCAGAAACACCTTGGGATCCAACCACCACATTGAGCACAAGTAGTCAGTTAACAGCTGATGATGGGAGTGATTGCCCCTGAAACATGTATAAGTTAGTATAAACATATTCAATTAATTCTAATAGGATATATTACCACTCCATCCATCATCTATAGCATGTAAGCACAATTTAAACAACATAAATTTATCAAATTTTCATGGCTAAGGAGACAATCACAAAATAATGGCTCAAAATCCATGTGCAAAGAGGCTATTCTAGAGGTAGTAGCTTAAAGTAAACATCCATTTTAGTACTTATGTACAACAGTGAGATAGTTAATGGCACATACCGTACCTGATACTTTGGGCACCAGAAATGTCCGCATAAAAAACAGAAAACAAGGATCATAATAAGATGGTAGTGTAACTGATTACATTATTTATAAGGCTTAATAGAACAATAATTCATAACACAATACTTCACTAACTAGTGTTTTTTGCAACCTGTTTTGACAGCGCTTTCTCTCATCTTCAGTTAGTAAGCAATTGTGGCTATAAGTTGATGAGATAGAGGCATTGGGTGACTTTAATATGCAGTAGCTCAAGTTGTTCCAACAGTGGAATTTAAAATTTTGTAGTGTGAGCTTTGATCTTGGGTGTGAAAATTGTATCCCGTTTAATTAATTCCAATGAATTACTGACTAATTTAAGCAATTTAACTTGTCCAGCATTTGTGGTAATTTTGACTAAAAGTGGGTAGTAATAGCTGATTTGTCTATTTGTATATATTTAATGTACATGAAATGTTCTTTTATTTAAATTTCTAAGTTTCTTTTTGTTTTTGTCTGTATAGGTTTACAGTTTGGCATTTGATTTGATAAATTCCTTCACTTTAGAGGTTTATTTTAATAGCGTTTAATGTCCTTTTTAACTACTGATTTATCATAGGCAGAGATGCACTAATAAACTGGGAAAGGAATTTTTTAAAGGAAGGAAGCATTCCATCCCTAAGTTTAGAGTACCTCCCTGGCATTTGCCATTTATTAGGTCTGATAAAAAACATGGAAAAAAAACCTCAGTCAGGGAGGATGCTCCTAGTGTGAATCAAACCCCAGACCTCCCACTCGTGAATCCAAGCATTAATGACCTTGCCAACCATAGCGGTCACATTACAAGTTTAAAAAGATGGGTATTCACTGTTCCTATACCCCAAAATCATCAGAAACAATAACAAAATCTTCTTTGATATTAATACATAGAAAATCAACACATACAGACTACATGAAGAAAAACAGTTTCAACATTTAGTTTCATCAATATGCAATAATTAACAGCTTAATCTGAAGACTGTCAATATCCCACTAACACAAAAAAAATATACTTTAGGATGACAATATGTACATCACTTCATAATGGTTTTAACCAAATAATAATACATAAAAAGGTTTAGAAGCACAATTTCTTAACAGAAACTAAATTACCAAAATCTGTCAAAAATTCACTGGAATTAACATCAACAGAGAAAATCTTCAAACTCAAGATCAAGGACCACACTATGAACTTGGAAATTTCACCATTGGACAATCTGAGTCATCAGATATTAAGGTCAGCTAGCTCTCTATCTCATCCACTTACAAACATAGTTGCTCACCAGCTGAGGATAACAACAAGGGCTCTCTAAACATATTCCACAAAAAATGCTAGCTAGCAAAAGTATTACAAATTATCAGTCTTTTAAGCCTTTTAATGATATGAGTTAATTAGTCACCAAACTTCCAATTATAATGAAGTGTTGATTGGAACTTTTACAGTACAGCAAAGCATATAATTAAGATTGCTCTATGACTGAGTTTAACTACATACTCTAATTGGCTTCACTTGTTTATATTGTTTCAGACCATCATTTGCATCCTCAGCTAGCTGTCTACACTAGATAATTCATGGTGTACCTTTGAGGATGCATATGAACTTTCAATAATTTCAGGAATAAAACAAACTGCAAGTTAATCACACATTCACTAGAGCAGAATATGCATTCTCAAAGGAGCATCATGAATTTATTAGCAATTGACAATCAGTTCAGGGTGCGAGTGAAACATGTTCTAAATACAAACAAGTGAAGCCAATAAGAGTGCGTAGTTTGACTCAGTCATACAATAATCTTAATTCTAATTATATGTTACATTAAATCAATTCTGCAACTCATACATTTTTGGCTTAACATGTCAGTCATTAGATTTTTCAAATAATGATTATTGAAATTTCAAAACTAATGTAGATATGGACGTTGTTAGCTCATAAAATTACACATTCTTGAAATAAGCATTTAAAAGAGCTGAATTTAAGGCTTTAGAGAAAGCAAACTCTAATTATGACATTTTAGATGCATTAAAACTTTTAAGCTGAAATTATCTTTGTCAATCCACTGAATGAAAAAGGATAAAACTATTCATTTCTTGTCATTTTAAAAATAAAGAATTGCTGAATCACGAGCAATTCAAAACTTATGCAAGTATTCTATCTCTACAAGAATTAATAAAAGATTCTACTACTTAGATGACCTAAAAATATATTTGCATATCCTTGTTACGAGTTGTGCTTCTGGCTTTGTTATTGATGCTTTATTTCATTTCAATGCAAGCTGATGACCAGAGATGTGATCAATGCAAGTGAAGTGCGAGTGAAGGGCACATCTAATGCAGTTTTATGAATGATTCTCCATGGAATGCTCTCCAAATCTATATAACTTTGCTGCAAAAGTGCTAGGTATTGTTAGCCTCAAATATCTAGTATGAAGTTATTTATTCTTATGAAAAAATAATATCAATGGCAGTAGCAGTGGCAGTAGTAGTAACTGGGGTTTCAACAAATCCTGATATTGTGATTGCCTCTTCAGATATTGCAAATCATACCACTAGAAGAGTATTGGAAGATATTAGGTAGTGGCCATAGAATCATTATAATGGAAACCATCCAGCCACAAATGAGTCATTTAAAAGCTAGTCAAATAAAGAGATGGTACTTCTAAAAAGCAGACTGGATAACTTTTCCGAAACTGACTAACAAAAAATTTGAAGATACTAAATGGAGAAAAGTCTGCTGACTAATTGACAAAGTTAACAAAAACTGATTAATGCTGCAAAAATAACAATAGCCATAGAAAAGGGTATTAGGTACAAACCTTTTTGGAATCAGATATTATCTGCATTAAAAAGAGACTGAGATAAAACTAGGAATATTGCAGAAGAAACAAACGATCTTAACTTAGTGAGAGATTGCAGAAAGAAAAATGCATTTCTAAACAGGGAAATAAAACGTGCTAAGGAGGAGTCATTTAATTAATTCCTTAGTTCCTTTGACTACAGAAGTAATGACACTTAAGTACATAAATACACTATCCCAGGAACAAAACAAGAATCAACTCACGATAAAGATATAGCCAACAGATTTGCCACTCACTACAAATTGCAAATACATTGAATACAGACAATGGGAAACTACACAAAATATTAAAAGGGCATAACCCTGAGGTACTTGCTGGGCAACAAAATCTATTTTATGAAAACTTTACAATACAAGAACTCAACAAAGCAATATTATCTCTTAAGAACAAAAAGAGCCCTGAACCAGACAAAATTTATTGTAAATACAATTATTTGTTTATTTAAGGATGCTCTTTAACATCTCAGGTCATCAGCTTCCCATTCTAATCAGGGCGTGAAACTGCCGACAAATTTTGCTCAGAGACCTCTTCTTTCAGGCTTGAGGTTCTTTATCGTGCCATAGATGTACAACATGGGACCCATGGCTTTACTTCCTTCCAAAGGAAGCCAAACTTAGGATTTTTACGTCCAAAAAAATCCATCAGTCCTGGCCAGGTTCGAACCTGCGACCTTGGGTTTAGAAGGCAAGTATGGTTATCACTACACCACCAGGACCGACAAGAGTTTAGGGTGCAGAGCCAAGAGGTACTATTGAACATATTCAACAAATCTGCAACAGTAAAGATAGCATTCCTGCTATATGGAAAAAAGTCATAATCATTCCAATTAAGAAGACAGACAAACCAGCTGGCTAATTAGACAGTTATACACCTACATTCTTAATCTCAGTATTTACTAAAACAATGGAGAAAATGGTCACATTTTACTATCTGGAATCTCAAAATATCCTTTCAGATCATCAAGCAGGTTTCAGAACAATCAATCAGGTTTTACATTTAATACAAAACATTTCAACAAAAAAGAAACAATGCTTACTCTCTTTGTTGACTTCAAAAATTCCTTTGACAAAGTATGCAAAGAGAACCTTATTTATAAGATGAATAACATTGGGAAAAGAGGAAACAGTTCAGATGGTTCATGGACCTATTATCTCAAAGGTACATAGCTGTAAAATGGAATAATGATCTCTCTAAATGGTATTTGACTAAAGTAGGACTTCCTCAAGGTGGTGTCTCCAGTCAAATTCTTTTTAATATTTTCATAGATGACATCAACAAAATATAAGTTGACTTATAGTTGACTTCACAAAGGCAAATATGGGATTAAATGTAAATTGGAACTTGCACAGTGAAGCTAATCATATAATTGATATCATATGATTTGGTTGAACTACACACTCTTAATGCTTCATTTACTAGTCATAATGTATGGAACCGGTTTTGAGAACATTAAGTTCTCATCTTCAGTTAGACTAAAGTCCAACTGTCTGATCATTCATTGAATTATGTGAATGTGTATTCTCGAAGTAGTGTTGAAGTTCAAGCCGGAGATGAAAACATAAACTACAAGTTTATCACACCATCACCAGTGCAGAATACACATTCCCACAGTTCAACGAATGATCTGACAGTTGGACTTTAGCCTGGCTGAAGATGAGAACTAATAGTTCTCGAAACCGGTTCCATACATTATGACAAGTGAAGCATTAAGAGTGTGTAGTTCAGCTGAATCATACAATGATATCAAATATGGGATTGTTTGCAGATGACATTGCCATATGGATTAGCCAAAAAAATAAGCAGAATAGACAACACTAGAAATTGAAATGCAGAAAATTATCAATAGCATGAAAACATTGGCATCCACCAACAATATGGAAATAAACATTAAAAAGATATTTTTTCAGCTTTTAAGTCTTCAACACACTCCAGATGATATAGAGTTTAAAATCAATAATGAACTACTACAAAGTGAAAGTGCCAAAGTGGAGAAAGTGCCATAATTCTGAGTCAGACTACATAATCTGCTGTCAACTAGTTCCAGAACAAACAATAAGTATATTATAAGAAATTATTTATTAGCACATCACTCAAATTTCACTAGTTTTGTTCCACCTGGACATGTTTCGGAGGCTGTTGCCTTCATCATCAGCATGGTTCCACTGTCAGCTTCCCAGTGTGCTATTAAGGTGTCGCTATGTGAATTTTTGGCTCCAGTGAACAAACGCAGTTCACAAAAGACAAAAATTTGCCAACAAAACAATCAGACAATTACGAAATCAGTTGCAAAGACTGCAATATGAAATTTATAGGTAAAACAAAAAGTAACATTACATTTGGTTTAAGGAACACATGAGAAATGTAAAATATGAGCACTCGGAATAATCAGTAGCAGCATAAAATTTCTGGCAAAAATATCATGAATTTCAAAATGAACCTAAACTCTTAAAAGCTCTTCAAAAATCCTTAGAATTATCAGTGTGGGAAATATATTCATAAACGAAAACAAAGAAACTTTAATTTGATCTTCCAAACAACAGTAACCTCATCACAGTTCATAAAATCCACAAAGTAACATCTTAATACCACACTGGGAAGCTGATATCAGAACCATGCTGATGATGAGGGCAACAGCCTTCAAAACATGTCCAAGTAAGTGGAACGAAACTAGTGAAATTTCAGTGATTTCCTTATAATAATTTGCTATATTATACTATATTTCACTGTGAAAATCACCGCTATTTAAATCAATAAGCATATTGTTTCAGTCATGAACTCTGCATGCACAGAGTAGAGTTCTGTCCACTGTATAACAATGACAAGGTAATAGATTAGTGAACACCTTCTAAAACAACTCCTCTCCCAGCTGATAAATAGCTATTTCCAACAATAATGAGCCACTATAATATTTTGAGGTTAAAAGTGCCATGCTAATATAACTCTTAGTGCCCAGTAGCCTTTTCTCTAATGCATATTTTCTTAGGTTACAAACATGAAACATTAGGATAAAATAGTAGACACTGATAATAGTGCAATTATGTTTTCCTAGGGGTCAGTTGTTTCAATTTCTGTTAATCACAAAGGAAATTAGTAATGCACCATTAATGATAAAGAAAGAAAGCAAGCAATAAAGAAAATGATTTATCCTACATTAATGTGTTCAGCCTGTTCACACTACATAACACTATGACATAAGTAAATGGAGTTAGTGTGAACAGGTCGACTACATTAATGTAGGATATATTATCACTTCATTGTCAACAACTTCATAAGTACAACTTATTCACTTAATTTAAGAAAAGGATTAATTAGATCTTCCTCAAGATATGTGAGGAGGACATATTACTCTGCCAAATGTTTAAAGAGATGACCTAGATGTTTAACACAATCATTATAACAGAATTTATGAATTAGTTATACCTACATGAATTTTGGGCTAAATTTCACTATGACAGGATAAAAACACATTATCATAACATTATTTAATGTTGCAATGTTAAGGCGCTTATGATATTTAATTTAACTGCTTACTTATATCTGATTTGATTATATTTTAAAAATGCCAAAAATGGCTGGCCATTTTCTCTCTTTATTGTGTGATATGGCTCTAAATCTATTGGCACAGAAGTACAATGAATGTGGCTTCTTACTGGGAAAGAGCTGTTGTCACAATTAGAAAAGGGGAGATAAGAGTCATTGTACATAAAGTTAGTATTTTTATTTATGTATTTATATTTCTACTGAAAGGATAAAATGATGTCTCTTGGTGGGAATATATTACTGGCACCCATATAGGAAATTCCTGTATTTCATCTAATTTTTCTTCTATAAGAACACAGCATTGAGAGATCATAATTTTTTAACAAGTAGGTGAACAGCCTTTCTACTTGGGACAGATTTTCTTACAAATTCCTTACCCCTTCTATGCAAATATCTATTTTCACATAAAAACCTATTCTTCAACGTAACAGTATTACTATAGAAAACTGCTGAGGTCATGAGCAGGAGGTCTCGGGTTCAATTCCTACCAGAACCATCTCCCCAACTTAGGTTTTTCCCAATCATTAATCATAAAAGGTAAATGCTGGGTAGGAATTCTAATTTTAGATTGAAACATTTCCTCCTTTATTAATAACTCCTTTCTCAATTTATCATTTCATCTCATTGTCATCAGTGCCCATTTGCTGTAATGCCTCTACAATGAAAATGGGGTTTAAACATTATTATAAAAAATAACTAAAGAAAAACAATTATCATACTATTTAGATATAATGAAAGCAACGAGTAATACATAAATGCCCAACCATTCACTGACAAATCTCTAACTACAAGCTGCTACCTGTATGTGCATTATATGACCTTTATGAAAGGGTTCTCCCAGTATGCAACCATGCTCTGCCAGTCCATAACTCAGTTATCCTCACTGTATATTACTAACAATCTTGAAACATTGATCCACCCTAATTAAGTAGTACTCCTGTATTTCAGTATTTTTAGATGGCAACTTAAGTACCTATCATGAAGAATATAATTTCATTTAAAAATCTTATTAGTCAAACCTGCAGATGCTGTCACTGCTCTTAATGGAATCATCTCTGTTGCAGACAAATATATAAGGTGCAAGTACAATGGTCAATAGGGTCAAGATGGTAGTGCATTTCACTTTCTTGGCTTTAATAAAAAATGGAAATAGTGTGATTAGCACTCCATACAGCACCTCTAAACCTTAGGGAATTCTGGATGAAAGGAAATTACAAATGTGGATAGCAGAATTAGTTAGCATGAACCAAATTGGACTGCCCCCTTCTGTTGCCTAAAATCAAATCCTTAATGGATGATCCAGTACCGAATTTTGAGGTGGCTTTGATGAAAGCAATTCCTTTTGTATAATTTGGATTATTAACTGGAATGTGCGATGGAAAGCATACAAGTATTAGAAACTGATCAAATTTTCATGAAATGTGTTATAAAATGAAAAAGCAAAAACAAAATAATTAGATAATAGATCTTATAATGTCTAAACTGAGTGTGTATGAAAAAAAATATCTATTCTTAGCTACATGACTTAAAAGGAACATATTTAGTAATAAAGTATTCCCTGTAGGCAAAATATTATAACTGCAATGATAAAATAAGATAGATCCAAAATAAATTAAACATTCATAAAAAATGGCCCAGAAGCAAGGACAAGCAAAAAAAGGAGGCAGCAGCAGAATTCCAACTAGGTACGGATAATGATTGGCAGCTACCTCCAAAAAATGAACTGCAAGATTCGACCAAGTGCACCATTTGCCAGCAGCCAGATTCAGTGAAGAATGAAGATCACCTCCTTGTGTGTTTAAGACTTGATCCCAACTATACAAAAACCAGATCAAACTTTATGAAGATACCAGAAAGATGATGAAATCAAATAATATCTACTTGTCTGCTTCCTTATGGCAGGGTAATACATTTACATGCTTTGTATTATTTGTTCAAAAGTTTGTGTTTTAATACTGAGTCTGGTTCATTTTATAGCCCTAGAAGATATAACGGGGCTGCAATTGACCTGATGATTGTTTTTATTTTATTTGTGCAATGTGAATTCTTTCAATCATAAATTTTTCTATAGTGCCAATGTTTTTAATTCTAAATACTTTTGCTGCTTTCATTATTGAATTTGCAGTTTTTTTCATTTCTTCAGTCCAAATTCCTTATGAACAAATTGACCTTTAGGAGTGTGCATATAAATTAGAAAATTTTTAGTTTTCTTTAACTACAGATTGGCATTCTATAATTCATCATTTATTTTAGTCAGTCAGTCAGTCTGTTTTTACGGCAGATGGTTGAGACTTCATCTTCATATGCATCACAGCAGGTGAGTTGAAGGAATATTTAGCAGAGCAGAGAATGTATAGTTCTAAAGAAGCTCACACATCTCTAAGATAAAAATGACATAGTCCACTGCCATGGATCAGATCAGATCTTGGTGTTACCTGCTTGTCAAATGGTGAGCCTGGGTTGATGTGTGTTTAGGGCATGTTGCCTGGTTAAGGTTTTTTTCATTATTTTCTCTTATCTCAGTAAATACATAGCTTTAGGCAACTAGGATGCCAAACTTATCATTTTATTCATTTTTCTCAGTCCCTTAAAGACACTGGCAATTGGTAAACATTAAATGCTTTTATATACTTATATACCTTTAACAGTATTATGAAAAATCCCATCAAGAGATAACAAACTCTTTAAAAAGGGAGTGACACTATTAAAAAAGGTTAACACTTAAAACTGTCATATACTACTTAAACACACACAATGTTTTGAGCTGCTACCTCTTGATCGCAACATCAGATAATGAAGACTGAGGTGGGTGGTATTGCATCTAATCTACCGTAAAGGAGAAGTCTAGCAGGTATTCTAACATAAGAAGAAGTCTAGCAGGTATTCTAACATAAGCTAAAACGGCTGGTTGACAAGGACATCCCCACAATTAGTGAAATCCTGGACTTAGCTTCGGTGTTTAATTTGCAATGCCAATATAAACTCATTGCAAGACCACCAAAACTCTATGAGACTACACCAATTAGTGAAATAAAGGGAGATTTAAACCTTCAGATGGTAAATTTGTTTACTTACAAGCTGTCTAACTCTGAATGGTCATTGCTACAGAAAGGTTAGTTGTATGTACTGGTGCCAAGATTTAACAGATTTCATTTGATTACTGTTACTGTGAAATTTTGCCGCCAACTCTGCTGAAGATACTTTTGGCAAGTTCATCCAGCAGGCTCCACTTCCTCCATCAACTCCAGCTTACTTCAATTTCGTCCCTTATCTATCAACGAACCTCCAGCTCTAGCTTCTTCCCATCCGATATAGCACTTCATTGACAATTTCTAGATGAAATTAGTCATCCTAGACTTTTGAAGCTGCTCCGCTCAAAAGATAATCTTCTCCCCAGTCAGAGATTTTGTTTTGAAGGTTATCATCTAATCTAGATATCATTATTTTGCCAGTTGATAAAGGCTGCTAAGTTGTAGTTATGGATTGGACAGTCTATATTCAAGAAGCATTTAAGCAGCTATATAACGGTGAATATTACTCTATCTTAACCCAAGATTCAACTAATAACTTTAATTTAAAAATTGAACACTTTGTAACTACACAAGTCCCCAGTGAAGGTTTTAACAAAACTGAAATTTCACTCTTAACCCTAGTTTCTCCACGCACTCTATTTATCTACTTTCTACCAAAAATTCACTAGGCAGGCTCACCCAGGTACCCTTTAGTAGCAAATTATGGCAGACCTATTTACAGAATCTGAGCTTTGGTTGAATTTTATATTAAGCCTATAGCTTCTTCCAAACCTTTCTATATTAAAGATTTCTTCCACTTTTTAGAAATTTTAAAGTCAGTCAACTTGGACGAATTTGAAGACATCTTATTGGCCACAGAGGATCTCTTCCTTATACACCAATATCCCATAAGGTGAAGGTTTAGAAGCAATTAAATATTTCTTGGACATGCATAATTCTTACTAGTTTCTGTCTACTGAATTTATTTGCCAACTTGCACATCTTGTCCTTACCCAGAATATGTTTATCTTTGAAGGTCAGCATTATCTTCAAATTAAAGGGACAGCCATGGGAACTAGAATGGCTCCATCTTATGCCAACCTATTCATGGCTAGGTTGAAGAAAGATTTTCTCAATTCAGAACCAAAAGCTCGTTTGGTGTGGCATATATTTATTGATGACATCTTCATTATGTGGACCCATGGGATTGTCTTTTTTCACTAGGTTAAATATTAATTATAAAGTTTACCTCTATAGTCTCCTGTACCAAAGCCATCTTTTTGAATATAGACATTCAGTTAGTTAAACAGTTTTTAATGTCAGTTCATATCAAACCAACTAACCTGCAGCAATATTTACATTTTTGACAATTGTCATTGCATACACATCAAAAAAACTATACCCTTCCCTTTGTTGCTCTGTGGACACAGTATTTATAAAAGTATCAAGTCATTGGATCATTACATTATTAAGTAAACTAACAGAATTATTGATCATGATTATCCTCTGTCTATAGTGCGTTCCTGAGTACGTCCTCACATCAAAAGCATATTCCCAAAACCTTGAAACTGATAAGACAAGATTCAGTTGAATTTTATAATTACTTGTTTTTGCAATATAGAACTCTTAAGTTGATTTTAAAGAATTGTTTTAATATATTAAGCCAAAATTCCACAACCTTCACACTGTTCCAACCACCTCATTTAAGTTTTAAGTAATCACTAAATTTAAAAATTTGCCTATACTGGGTTCTCATTCCTGCAACAGAATTAAATGCTAAATCTGTGCCCTAATAATGCCAAGTGCATTTTCCTTCAGTCCAATACTAAAATCAGACTTTTATAATTTGCACATTCACCAGTTGTGCCTCTAAGAACATTGTGTATATTGCTCCAGTGCAAATTTTTCCTGAATTCTACATTGGATGGTATTCACTGCAGCATTCCTTAGAATGAATGACCATAGAAGCTCTGTTAAAACAGGTTCTCCACTACCGGTAGCCCAACCTGCTAGTTTTCACCAATCTATTTTTAAAATGTTTCTTCTTAGTTCTTATAGATGCCTTACCTCCCATCTTTCTCTATCAGAACACTCAGAGATGGAGATGGTAGCCATAGTATTGCACAAAGCTTGCAGCCCTCCAATCCTAAACCTTTCCATTTATATTTTCCTTACTGACAATCAGCTCTTTTAGCCTGGCTTAGTTGGCAGTCCTGCTAGTTTTCTTAGAAACTTTACAGTAGACTAGATGAAGACTGCTGTACCACCCACCTGAGCCTTCATTGTCTCCACCTGAGTCTTCATTGTCTGTGTCAAGATTAAGAGTCAGCAGCTGGAAATATTGTGTGCTTTTGCAGTATTTGACAGTTAACTAAAATTGTTTATTGGAACATTGCACAGTGAAGCTAATCACATATTAATATAATCACATATAATATATGTGATTGAGTGGAACTAACACCCTTTAGCTGCACTTACTTGTTTAAATATGTAGAACCAGTTTCATGAACACTCGCTGATGATGCAAACGAAGTGTTCGTGAAACTGCTTCTACAAGTAAGTGGTGCAAAAGAGTGTTAGTTCGACTCAATCACACAATGATCTTAGTATTTGAAAATTTTAAAAGCTAATCTTTTTTAATAATGTCACTGCCTAGTGCATTTTAAAAAGTATATATATATATATTAAAATAAATAAATAAAAAAGGAAAATTACAATTGAAACCACCATAATTGAAAATAAAATCTGGCAGTGAAAATAAAAAGAATTCTTCATTGCACTCAACCGAAAACATTAAATACATGCAAAAATGATAATAATGAATTAAAAACTCTGGTGTGTTCTGAAAAGAAAAAAAAAATGAATTAACGACGACAGCGTGGGTCACAATAAACAAAATGAAAATATGTCGGAGAACAGGTTACTATTATAACCTCAGAAAATGTCAGGTGCATAATGAAACAGATATAGTTGTTCAAAATTTGCAGGAATCAGGCACAACAATGCCTCCCACCAAGGAAAAAAATTTTTTTGAATAAAAAATTAAGAAGTAGCAAACATCTACATGATAATTTCAGAGAGAAAATTACATTACAAATAAACCACAAATGTTCTTAAAAACTATAACTAAATACTGTGTTGGTCACAGTAAAGATCAGAGAGTTATTTGAATTTTACTAGATAGCCAGGATTATGAAAATATAAAAACTGATCCTATTCAGAAATTTCAGTTCAGTAAGCAAACTATTATAAAATGTGACCATTCTAAATGAGGAACCAAAAAAGAAGATTATACCAGAAAATCCTGCCACACCTAGAATCTATGGCCTATTGAAAATACATAAACCTGGTAATAAAATGAGACCTATATTAAATACAATGAATCACCTACATACAATTTAGCCAATTACCTTTTAAAACAATTCAAAGCAAAAGCCAAAGAATAAAAAGCTCACCAGAATAAATATAAATATAAAAAACTGACGAGTAAAAATGGAAAACACGGATTTGCTAGTTTATTATGATATAGTATCTCTGTTTTCTAGCATCCCCAAAGAAAAACCAATAAATATTGTAAAAAAATGGCTAACCTCAATAAACCTACTTGGAGTAGGTTTAGTAGGTCTAGTAGTAGACTAGTATTAGATATTGTTTCTAGTAGTAGAAACAATATCTTAGAAACAATATCTGAACCTAACCAAAATTTGCATCAATCAAATCTTCTTCACACTCAGAGGCCATATATATACACAAAAGACGGGTTTAGCAATGAGAAATCCACTTTTACCATTCTTAGCCGATATGTACATGAGTTTTGTGACACAAAATTAGTCCCACATATATACAAATGTTGGTACAGTTATGTTGAGGTCTTTGCAACAATAGATGAAAAATGGAAAGAGGATGCAATTAAACAGCACTTTTATATTCACAATGAAAGTAAGAATAACAAAGTTCTTCCCTTCCTGGATATAAAAATTATAAAAAATGAAATTTGGTATTTTGAGAAAAGCTACCCATACAGATTAATTATATAAAAAAACAGCTACAATCCAAAACAACAAACTCACAATAATCAATAGCCTCACATTCAAATTAACAAATCTACCTATAAGCTAGACAGAATATGAATCAGAGTAACAAAAAATCTAGATATAGCACTGGAAAATGGCTACACAACATTCTGGTCAAGAAGAAAGTAGAAAAATTCAAAAAACAAATAAAAGGCATTACCAAACTGAAAGGCTACAAAGTAGATAATATACATACATGCATACAAGGTGGTATCCACAATATTCGGGACTGGTGCTGCCATCTTGATAGTAGTTGCAGTAGAGTTTTGTACAGCTAGGTGGCAACACTAGCACATCTGATAAGTGAGGTTTAAAGTTTCATGTAGCTGGATAAATGTGTTCAGATTCTTTATATTCTTTGCATGATACTCTGTGTGTAGTGTGTGGCTTTTTTACGTTGGATCTAAGATTAGGACAGAGAGTGTGTATCAAATTCTGTGCAAGTCTTGAGAAAAATTACGGAGACTCTTGCAATGATTCAACAAGTATTTGGGGGTCAAAGCATGAGCCATACACGTGTGTTTGAGTGGCATGCTCGGTTCAGGGCCGGCCGTACAAATATTGAAGACGATGCTCACACCGTTAGGCCTGTCAGCTGCACAATGCCTGATATTGTTGCCAAAGTTCAACCCCTCGTTCGTGAGGATCGATGTCGAACCACTGAAGACCTTACTCACAAAGTGAGAATTGGTTATGGGACATGCCAACGAATTTTAACTAATGAATTGGGCATGCATCGTGTCGCCGCAAAATTTATGCCAAGGATCCTGAGTGCTGATCAGAAGGCGCAGCATGTTGAAGTTTGCAAGGAAGTTCGTCAGGCTGTATCCGATGACCCAACCTTCTTGTCCAGGGTCATCACCGGCGACGAGAGCTGGATGTACGTTTATGACCCTGAGAAAAACAACAATTCTCCCAGTGGGAGAGCCTGAACTCACCAAGACCAAAAAAAGCGGGGACAAGTGAAGAGCAAAGTCAAGAGCATGCTCCTCGTTTTCTTTGATGCCAAGGAGATTGTTCACAAAGCATTCGTCCCACGAAATCAAACAGTGAATTCCACTGCTACTATGACATTTTGCGACGGCCCGAACTTTGGTGACATGGGAACTGGCTGTTGCATCATGATAATCCGCCCGGTCACAATTCTTTGTTCACCAGGTGCTTTTTGATGAAAAACAACATGACGGTTGTCCCACACCCACCGTGCTTGCCTGATTTGGCACTCTGCGACTTTGCTCTGTTCCCTAAACTGAAAATCCAGTTGAAAGGACGTCCATTCGACACAATTGAGAGGATTCGAGAAGAAATGCTGTCTGTGCTAAACTACTTGGAAAACCGCAGAATCACTGGGATCGGGTATACATGTGGAAGGAAACTACTTCGAGGGTGATGGTGGTCATTTGTCTCAAACTAAATTTTTGGACAGATAATAGCACCAGTCCCAAATATTCTGAATACGCCACCTCGTACATATATATAAGAAATTTACATTCCATCCATGAGCACAGCAAAAATTTAAAGAGATTTTTAAAGATGCTGCCTTGTTTCTGTGTGAAGAAGTAAAGTTATTGTAAACTCCCTATGCCATAAACAATACTTTGAATAACCTGGTATTCTTAGGCTGTGATTTAATAAATTATTTAATTTCATGCTTTCGTCCAGGACTTCTTCGCAGTAAAGGCTTGATGTTAGGGGATGCAGTGGCTACTGGTGTATTCCTTTGCATTTTGTTTTATTTTTGAGATAACATGAGGTCATTCCAGCCATGGCCTTCATGTCATTTGTCCTCACATCAACATAATTATTCCATGGGATGACTCTCATAGTTATCTGTGGAAGGTCAAGTATGTACCTCAATTATTTTTACTCAATTTTTGCCAGCACAGGATTCATTGCAGCACAAAATTCACCATTTTAAGGCCTTGTCATTCCTCATTCTTACAATTTCTTCAAGGAGCACCTAGAGATGTTTTGTTGAGCATAGTTTAGGAACCACTGCACTAATGCCTTCTATATCAATATATGAGCCCTAACTTATTGACTGCATATCTTGGCAGAAGATTAAGACAGATCATAGGTTTGAACCCAAAACATCCATTTGATATTTGCTGTTCTAACTTTTTTTTAGAAATTCCATTTTAGAAAGTACTTCAACAGTGAACAAATTATTTTTTTCCAAGAACTCCACAATGTCACAAAATGATTATGGACAATTATGGAAAAAGATCAACATGTTCCACACATCTTCCCCATTTTGAACATTCTGGAAAAATAGTTGTATAGCTACAGGTCAATCATCTCCAAGTGATACAAATAAGATTTTATGGCAGGAAAGCATTTTAGTAGTTATCAATAGCTGGATTATTGCTCAGTAGTTTTGTGGACACATGCCTTAGAATTTCCATGCATTGAATTTCACAAAATTAAAAAAAATAATCTTCAAAAATTCAACTCTCTATGAATAATAGGAAAAACAGTTATATATTTTGTGCAGGAAAAAGAGTAAGAAGGGCAAAGTGAAATTCAGCTGCTCGGATGGATCCATACCAACCTCTGAAATTACCCGGAAGAAACCAAGAACTTCTGCAGAGATAAAGGTAAGACAACCTTTAAGGAAACCCTTACCACCATCAAAATGGCTGTAGCCCTGGAAAGATATCCGGCAGCTAATCTCACTATGGCCCAGGTAAAGGAGCTTCAGGAGTTAATGAATGAGACCTTCAAGACTCCTGAAGATGGGAACTCCTCTCAGTTTGGTGGGTTGTACATGGAAAGGGGAACTCTCATCCTTTCCTGTGCTAACCAGCAAGCTAAGACCTGGAATCAAGAGATTGTCTCAAAGTCCATACACCTGTAATCTATTAAACCATATTTTTGTGAAAAAAATACCTGGAGAAGTAATAAAACCATATCTAAATCTCAACAATTTGCAATAATCAAATCTACTTCACATTCAGAGGCCATATCTATACACAAAAGAAGGATTTAGAAATAGGAATTCCACTCTCACCATTCTTGGCAAATATTTATGAGGATAGGTCCATAAGTTTTTGGACTAACCATTTATTAGGCATGGTAAAGACAAAAACTATATTTCACTTTTCAACATAGTTATCCTTTATTGCATATACTTACAACATCTTTGAATAAACATTTCAATCCCCCCCCCCCCCCAAATTGAAGTTTTGTCTGCAAAATAGGCATAAACAGCATCCATTACTTCTTTGTTACACTTAAATTTCCTTCCTCAAAGATCCTTCTTGAGTTTTGAGAAGAGGAAATAGTCATTGGGAGCTTGATCTGGTCTATAGGGCGGATGGTCGATCTTGAAGCCACATTTCTTCACAGCTTCCTTTGCAACAAGAGCTGTGTACAAAAGTGCATTGTTGGGAAGAAGCCACACACCACCACTCATCTTTCCTCACTTTTTCTCTTTGAGGAAGCACGTAATCTGTTCAATGAAGAATTTTCCTTCACAGTCCCAAATGATTGTGGAAGTGATCTTGGCCTTTACAGGTGGTGTTTTGCCAGGTTTATGCCACTCCATTGATTTTGTTTTTGACAAGGGATCGCAGTACAGAACATAGTTTTATCTCCTGTAACAATGGTTTGGAGAACTTCTCTCTCGTTGCCACGGCAAAACTTAAAAAATGTCTGACAACAGATGACTCCTTGCCACTTTTAGATTGAGGAAAGAAATATAGGCACCCATCTTGCACTAACCTCATTCATGTTTAAATGTTCATGAATAATTCAAAGGACTGTTGTTTTAGAAAGGCCCAACCTTGTTGCTATTTCTGTTGAGCAGCCAGTCTTCCCTAATTTCTCCTTCCACAAGAGCAATGTTTCAGCCCATTCTTTTACAGCAGAATATGAGAGGGATGCTTCCCCATATATACAGTCGAATCGCTGTTCAATTTCGTTTGGAATAAGTCCATTTGTGAAGAATTTAATAACAGCTCAATACTCCATTTTGTACATGTCACAGCCAAGAGGAAGTTAGAGCTGCAATTATTTACTAAACTATAAGGTATGACACTAGATAAGGATTTTGTGAAGGCAATAATCCTTATCGGCAAGGCCGGAAACTTATGAACCTACCCTTGCACATGAGTTTCTTAGAAACAAAATTAGTTGATGCCTCTCACATATATACAAATGTTGGTAGTGTTATATAGATGATATCTTTGCAATAGTAAATGAAAAATGGAAAAAGGATGCAATACAACTGCTCAGCCTATAAGACAGCACAGTCAAATTCTTGATGGGAATAGAAAACAACAAGGTTCTTCCCTTCCTGAATATAAAAATTACAATAATGGCTATATACTGGAATTTGGTATATTCAGAAAAGATAATCATACATATAATTACATAAAAAACAACAGCTACAATCCAAAACAACACAAAATAGCAATAATCAACAGCCGCACATAAGATTACCAAATCTACCAATAAGCAAGAAAATATATCAAATCTGAGTACCAAAAATCATATAGTACAGAAAAATGACTACACAATAGATCTGGTCAACAAGAATATAGAAAAATTCAAAAAACAAGACTTCACCATACTAAAAGACTACAAATGAGGTCATATATAACAGAAATTTGCATACCATCCATTGGAACACCAAAAATTCCAGAAGATTTTTAAAGATGCAAACATTTTAACTCCTGTAAACAAATACATTTTAAAACCCTTCTTAAAAATGATCAAAAACTATGAAAACAATCAGGTGTTTACAAAATCAGTTATAAAGACTGCAATATGAAATATACAGGCAAAATGAAAAGAAACATTATCCTATGGTTTAAGGAAAACATGATAGATTTAAATATAAACATGGGGAGAAATAAGCAATATAATGCCATTTCTGGCAAAAAACACAAATTCTAAAAGGAACCAAAACTCTTAAGCTCTTCAAAACTCATAGAATTAACGTATGGGAAAATATATTAATAAACAAACACAAGGAAAACTTAATTAATTTTGATCCACATAACAGTAACCTGATTACCAAATTCATAAAATCTACAAAGCAACATCACCATGCTGGGAAAGTGACAGTGGAACCATGCTGATGCTTAAGGAACAATCTTTGTAAATGTCCTAGTAAGTGAAACAAAATTAGTGAAATTTGAGTAATTCCTTATAAAGCGTTGCAGTAAGTATTAAAATGTTTAGTTTTCAAAACAGATCCTTATGTATTTTTCTAGTATTCACAAATTGTTCCATAAAACATTTCCTTAGGGACGAACTCGTGAGCAGGAGGTCTGGGGTTCGAATCTCCCACCAAGGCTGCCCTCCGTGACTGAGGTTTTTTCCAGGTTTTCCTCAGTCCTCAAATGGTAAATGCCAGGGAGGTACCTTAAAGTTAGGCCTGGAATGTTTCCTTCATTAACAAATCCTTTTCCAATTTATCATTTAATCTCATGTATAATCAGTGTCTGCTGCCTGTGATGCCTCAGTAGTAAAAATGGGTGTTAAACACCATTAAAAGAAAGAAAGAGAGAGGGAGAGAGGAGAGAGAGAAGGAAGAGAGAGGGAGGAAGGAAGGAAGGAAGGAAGGAAAGAAAGAAAGAAAGAAAGAAAGAAAGAAAGAAAGAAAGAAAGAAAGAAAGAAAGAAAGAAAGAAAGAAAGAAAGAAAGAAAGAAAGAAAGAAAGAAAGAAAGAAAGAAAGAAAGAAAGAAAGAAAGAAAGAAAGAAAGAAAGAAGCATGTCCTGAGTGAATCTCATGTAAGTGAAATCATAAAGAGTATTCTAAATATTTTGACTCAGAAGAGATTATTGCTGCATTTTATTATTTAATCTTGAGAGAATTTCATTTATACGTTTGAAAGCTGCCTTTCCTGAATCCTAATCTTTAACCAGAATATTGTTGCTTTTAGGATAATAATACAATCTATTATATATTACTTTTTCAAAATTTTCTGAAATACCTGTAAAAAGGGATATGAGTCTATAATTACAAACCTCATGTTTGTCTCCTTTTTTAAATATTGGTTTCACAATGGAATATTTAAAGTCCAAAGAATGCCAAATGTCAGTAATTCATTACATATGTAACTGACTGGTATACTTATTACTGATGAGCATGCTTTTAAAAGTTTATTGGTAATTTCACCATGTCTTGATGAATTTTTTGTTTTGAGCAAATTGATATTTTTAGTATTTCTAATGGTGCTTTCCTGTTAATGTAAAATTCTGGAGTATTGTTAGAAAAGGATATCTTTATTATTATTATTATTATTATTATTATTATTATAATTATTATTGTATTTTCTTTACTTATATAATTTATATTTAAATTGTTGGTAATATTTAAAAAGTTGTTAAATGTAATCACAATTTTCTCTGAACCATTTACTTCTTTATACTCTATTATTAATGTAACTGGATGTTGGTGTATGAGTTTTTGCATAATTTTCTTTTTATAATGTGTCAAATGATATTTATTTTATTGTCATAACTCTCAATAAGTTTTTGATAATGAAGTCTTGTAAGCTGCTTTTGTAACCTTTGTAAGCAATTTACACTACAATTTATATATTGTTTTAAATTTAAATTATTGCTACATTGTACTTCATTGTACAGTTTTCTGTACTGTTTATGAGAGGTTTTAATTCTTATGTAATCCAGTTGCAATTATTTTGGTTATAGCTTGTTTGAGTCCTGACTGGAAAACAAAATTAAAAATATAATTTGAAAATTCTAGGAAGTGATTAAAGTTGCTATTTATATCAGTAGACAACTATATTTCATTCCATGATTCATGCTGTAATGTTTTACTAAAATTATTAATTTATTTTTCATTCAGGATCCTGATCTATTATACTTTTTATCTTTCTTAGGCTTTATGATTGTATTTATAATGCTTATTACTTTCATCATAGTCAAATAACATGTTAATTAGGGGATATATTTTTTAGGTTATCTGTATTTACAAATATGCAGTCTACTTTCTTTATAGAGGTCTCAGTTATTCTTGTGAAAAAATTTACAGTGTGAGAAAAGTTGTGTGTGCCATCGATATCACTATGCTGATTTTCTCTCAAGTTTGTTACTATGCATTAAAAAAACAATAACAATAGTGATAATACAGCATGATATTTAAGATTAGTTCTAACATAGTTAAATCTTTGCTTCCAGGTGCTGCCGCATCTTAGCAGTAAAATTGGTCCTGCTGGCATTTTGTATGGACTCAGCTGTACATTATCAAAGCTTGGATCCCTGGCAAAGGTCTACATGAGCAAGACTTTGCTACAAATAGATGCTCACCAGGCACCCAAGCTTTGACAAAGTACAGCTCAGCCTATAAGAAATGTCAGTATGATCCATTTAGATGCAGCACAACCTGGAAGGCAAAATTTTAATTATGGGTACGAGCCACAGAAGCTTACATCATCACATAGTTCTAACATCTCAAGGTACCCAAGTTAAATAACAAAACATATTAAATTCATGTAATTCTAGAATGCAACAGAAACTGATGTCACTTGGTATTTGCTTTCTCATGCCAATGAAAAAATGAACAGCAACCAGTCTTCAAACTATGTCATTCTCTGAGCCAATAATCATAGTATGAACCAACAGCATCAAATGGAAATATTAGGGTGTACTTTCATTAAATGAAACTAGAATAGTTATACCTGCTTCTCCATTATTGTTTGTTTGCTGGCAGACCTGCTTTCATTCCGCAATAGCTGTTTATCTTTATCATGTTGTGCACCAGACTTCTGGCTCATTCCTTAAACATAAATGACAATATAGCAGTTTCTTTCTTCATAAATTTAGCCAAAAAATAAACTATGTAAATTCTCATGCAGTTCAGACATTTCATAGGTACATTACCTTTTCTTTCTTGTGACTGAGAGACCATTTGATGAGGAGGAACAAAGAAGCGAACATTTTTTCGCATTAGCTCCTCCTGATGTGATATGACTGCAAGTTCTTGTTCCCTCAGAGATACAATAAGCATTCGAAACAGTTCCCAGTCTCCAAAGCTCATCTGGAGTACCTGCCATTTAAACAAAACAAGCGCTTTATTACAGAAGCAAAAATTTTAAGAGCTAATTAAACGAGAATGTTAATTTTTCTATAATATTCAGTTTTTCTAATAAATTCAAGTAAACAATATCCATAAATGTTAGAATAAATACAGACATAGCTGAGGTAACTTTCAAACAATATACAAGTTAAATCAATATAAAATGCTTTGCAAAGCTTCACAATATAACAAAACTTATGTAAAGTTCCCACATTGTCAATGGAATGGTTAGAAAGACTATATGAGGCTGTGGTTGAGTCAAAGATGATGTATGCAGTTCGACATTTGGAGAGCGTTCAAAGAGGTGGACAAAAATTGATATAGTGCATAGAACGTTTTGTACAGAGGTTCTGGGGTTAGTTAACCAAGGGGGGTGAGTATGGTAGAATTAAGAAGAGTGGGAAGGAAAGGAATAATAATAATAATGGTATAGGTGTTTGAAACTAGACAATAATGTACTAAAAGAATTTCTTACGTACCAAAGAGATGTATTGGGAAGAGAATTTTGGGCTTGAAGAGGTTGGAAAACTATTAGAAGAAATTGGAATGGGAGATGTATGGTGATTGGGTAAAAATAATGTTTGTGGATTTTGGAAAGAAGTGAGACAGAGAAGAGAAGATATAGAGAGGCAAGAGATCTGGCTAGGTTAACAGTTCCTTAGATTTATATAAAGTAATTAAAAGTAAATGGGGGCTGGAGAATTGGGGTAAGGAGAAGTATTAAACATTTGTGACCAATTTGGAAGAATAGGTTTTGCATGGATGCATACAGGGGTATTATTTTTAAAAGGACTAAGGATAAATTGTAAAGAAGGATGCATTATGTGTAAGAAAGAGGACAGTCAATTCCATTGTTTAATTGAATGTGAAATGGTAAAAAAGTGGGAGCTATAGTATCTGGGATGGAAAATGGGACAAATTACAAGAACTAGTGGCAACAAAATATCAGAAACAACAGTAAAGAAAATGATTAAGAGAGTGGAATTTTTAGGAAAAATAAGGAATAAGTGGAGAAGAAGTAGAAGCTCTAGGATACATGTAGTGATGAAAATTAGGGATCCTTTACCATACAAATAACCTGGTGGCTCAGATATGGGAGGGCCTCAGTTTTGGTGCTGCTGTACTTGGAGATTTTGTGTTTATGTAAATTAAATTGTAATTGTATAATCTTGTAGACCATAACTTTGCTTGATATTTGTAATATTGAATAAATTCATTCATTCATTCATACAAGATAACATATATATGACATTCTTAGAAGAACAGTTAGCAAATTTAAATGCTTTTAAGGTCTCCGGATAAACTGGGACTGAAGAATAAATGGTATGGGAAAATTAGCTCACAGATTTTTCATTTAGGGCATTGACAAGTATGAGTCTGTAACTGGATGGAGTAGGTTGCACTGAAATATCCTTTTATGGTTTTGGATTGTTCTAAAAATACGGCAAGTTACAAATTTAGAAAAATCATTTAAAGATGAATGCATTAATAAAATATTGCAGCATTCTCAAAATAGGTTTGAAGCTCTCAATTCCAGGGACTAAAGTGGTAATAAGGTTTAATGTATTTCTTATTGGAAGCTTTAGTTTATATAGGAGCTTTTAGCTTTTTGTACACTGGATGATGCGAAATTGTAAAAAGTAGGAAGGATATTTTTGGTCTTGGAACTTTTGAGCTGGGTTAAGAGATGAAAAATATTATAAAGACATTGGCTGTGAATTGAAAGCATTAAAGGAATAGATCTTTTGGTATACAAAGGCCATATGAAACGAGCCATTTCATAAGAAGATATCAATATTATTTTTTTTTATGGTGTTTAACGCTCATTTTATAGATATCAACATCTAGGAATGTAACAGCATGAGAGAGACAGAAGAAATAAACTTAACTGAAAATTTGGAGTTAAGATTCGTAAGGAACTGATCAAGAGGTTCTGAACCAAAGATTCAAAGCACAAATATCTCATCCGTCATCAATGTACATTTCCACAAAATAATAGTGCAGAAAGTTCTCACTTAAGTCATTTCTACTGTAAGCGTGCCATAAAAAGAGTGGTGCCTTTAATATATTATCAAAACTAAATGCCTGTGAGTGAGAACCAGACAGGATAAACAACAAATGAAACACTTAGATGGGATATAAGAATGTGCTTGAGAGTCCCAGAAGTGTCTGTGCAGTGAACAGCTGCTAATCCTTCATGGTGGAGAATGTTAGTATAAAGTGACATCACATCGATAGTGACCAGAAGTATATTAGGGACATGTCAAATGGTCAACTTTCTTAAGCATAAACAAAAAACAACGTAATTTTTATATAAGATGGACTGGATGTAAGAAATAGCAAAAATCTACTAGAGCAGATACGCATGTGGTACAGGAGTGAAAACTTGCTACTACTGAACAGCCTGGATCATTCTTTTTATGAATTTTTGGAGGAAAATATAAGGTGGAAGTACGAGAAGCATTAAGAGTAAATAGTGTAATTTCTCGAGGAATATGTCTTTCTGCAGTACCAGAAGAAGCGATATATGAAGTATATCTTACCTAAACTTGGATATAGGGTCCAAAGACAACTAACATCAAGTGTCAGTAAGAAGAAATATCCTGTAATACTACTTTCTTTACCACTAGATAAGGATTATTAGACAGCCCTTTTAATGCTATTTTTCACTTCAAGTTATCTTTTGGGATCTATGTTATCTGTAAATTTAGTATTACTTATCACATATACAAATTCATTAATGAAAATTTCTAAATGATGGCTAGAAGGTAAAGAAGGAAATTCATGTTTGGAGGGATGATGAAACTTGAGAAGGCAGGAAATAACATCTGATGTACATTGAATTGATTTAGTTTGCCATTAGTAATGACACCTTAATTTTACACCATCAAAAACTAATTTCATACTGTTTAATTTAGAAGTCAGAGAAAATGATAATCCTTTTTGTAAAAGTAATGATCAACATCAGTAAACATAACAGTAGATAAATTAAGCTCAATTTTACTGGTATGGAAAGTACAAGAGATATACTTGCTCTTGGCTTGCTGGTATGCAGTAGAATTTAGGTAAACAACGTAAATTTAGAATTAAAGCCAAGTGCTGATGCTAAGATTGGAAGCGAAAAATTTTGACAGAAAGATTTGGCAAACTGAATGAGGATACCTGCTCTTATATGTTGTAAATATAACCGTGAATGTTTGTGAAGATGATTTTGGTTGAGGTAAAAAAATTATCTACGTGGATAAGACATTGTAAACAATAGTAATATATTTAGAACATGCTAAATAATTAAATAAACTAAGTACTTAGAAAAATTGGTCCAAATGATGATAATTATTAAAGTTCATAAGCAGAAATTATGGGAGATGTGGTGAAATAAATGAAACCTGTTATGGATGCTAGGAGGACAATGACAAATGAACCAATATTCTGTTAGGACAAAAATCAATAACAGCAGAATAAGAAAGGAAGTCACAATGCCCTGTATATGTAACTAATTACTTGGAATAGTACTTACATTTATTAAACCATAACTTTATAATATTACCTTGAATACAGTAGAAAGCTGACTTAGCCAAATTGCACAGAACAGCAAGATTCTGAATGAACTAGAAAATTTCAGTAGGAAGGCCATTGGAAAAAGATGACCTTGAATAGTTGCCATAATACAAGAGGTAATGGAAATTATAAAGAATAGAAAGCTTAAATATACTAATAGAGTGTAAATTTAGTAAACATGAAAAATAAAATAATTCTTGAAACTACATAGGTAAAATAACAAGAAAGAGAAGCAGAAATAGATAAAACATTTATACAGTAACACAAATATTGCACATTCAAGGTGTTCCAGAATTCAAACACAAATTGGCAGGATTGTAGAGGGGTGCTAGATAAGCATTTTGAGATAGGGAACTTATGATTCCTTTTGTAAACTTTCAAAGTTATGACAGTTTTTCGAAATCAAATATCCAAGGTGATACATCAATATAACATTAAGTGTGTAAATTAGATTATCATTCAGAATGCTCATGTCTTGCCCTAGTAGTGTTAATACACAGTACATGGGAAATTGAATATTAATGCCTTTGCTGTTCATAAAATTGTTTGTTATGCAAGAGTATGCATGCCACAGAAAACAGTTCAATAGTGTTATGAAGTTAATTGCACATTTAAAGTAGCATTTAGCAGCCGAGACTTTGACGTTACAAATCTTGTCCTGCGGCCGAAGTCCGGAACTGTAGTGGAGAAAGTCGAATTCTGCCCAAAAGGCAATTAGAAAGTGTTAGTGTGGAATAGTTGTTATTGTTGTTGTTGTAATTATTATTATTATTTTGTTACATCTAAACTAAACTAATCTAACCTAATCCATTAAATAGTAAAATCTATTCGATTAAAAATATTACAAGTGACAGAGAGAGGGGAGAGAGAAGGCCTACACATGAGGGGAACGAACCCAATACTTCTGCATTATTAGCATGACAATCTAACCATCTGAGCTAATAGGTCTACATGCTCATCAAGGAAATTACCCACTTAAAGTAATCCCTACTACTGAAATCGTAACCAGTCAGCTTTCTTCTCTACCATTCCAGACTGCGGTTGCCGCGTAAAGTCATTTGAGTGATTAATGGGCCATTTTCTGCTTTGTGTATCAAATGCAATAGACTATTTACAGTTGCTCCGAAACAAGGCTAACAAATTTTCATTTGCCGAGCTTGCTGATACGCATTTGATTTATGGGAAAGCAAGAGAACATGCATCAATAGCTGCAAGCTGCATAGGGATAGATTTCCAGACAAACACCATCCTTACAGCTCGACCTTCCAAAATGTCCCATCGGCTTTTGCCGGAAACTGGGTCTTTAATAATATACAAACCCGATGACGATGCAAACCGAAGGCGTCGTACTCCAGCCTTTGAAGAAGGGGTGCTTACTAGGATCTTGGAGGAACCTTTCACCAGCACTCGAGCGTTTGCCCGGGTCAAGAATACTAATAAACCCAGTGAGTAGCATGCACACCTTTTCCGGTGACCTTTATTACAGGTAGCTGCTGCATTACGACATTCGGGGGTAGGCGATCACGCAACAAGCGACTGCATTACTAACTTGGGTAGATGTATTTACTACATGTTGTAGGCCGATTCCTTACCGGCCTTCGGCAGAATGCAATTCTGCGCAACAAAGCCAGCCGATGGTGATGAGATAGGAAGTTACAGATACAAAATACTATGTAAATAAGTGTAGTGAATATTACTGTAAGTGTAGTGACAGTTATAGGCACACCAAAGTCCACAGGCAAAGTTCTATTTGGAAACCATACACCGTATGGTACAGCAAAAAGTCTAATAGACATACTGCTGTAAGTTTACAGTACCAGACTTTACATGCTTGTAAACTATAATATACCCAGTCCATATGTGCATGTGCAAAATTATTAAAGGTGGACTTACCAGTGTCTCATTGTGCATCTTCAATTTGGATTTTTAATTACAAAATGGCAAGTACAATTCACTGTAATCTGTGTAAGAATCATTTTAGTGAATATTACTATTTTTATATTTGTTTGTAGAAGCTTTCTTTTACCAATGATACATTTGTCAACTTTGTATTTGAAGATCTAGAATTTAGAAACATTATTCTGAATCAAAATCAACATATACAGTTGTTCTACAAAAATGCTGTTTTTTAACTAAAATATCTGTATTGTCAAGCATTGCATGCTTGTAGCTTACATAATATTATTTCACCATTTTTACATATACATGAGTTTGTCTGCAAATGCAAATGCATCCATCTAGTTTCTTGTATTAGTATTACTTCATTTTCTATATGTTTTGAAATATTTTCCACAAAATTAGGGTTTTTAACAAAAGGTATAATCTGGTATAATTTTCTAAAGTCATAACCATAGGTAAAAATGTGTTTTATATAAGTTTTCCCTAATGATTTTGCTTTTAATTTATATTTTCCACAAAAGTAAGGTTTTAAACAAATGTATAAGAGTATTTTTGATTTTCTATCTGATTAAATCTTTTCAGAATATTTTTAAAGATGCAAACATTATTTTGGCTCCAGTAAACAAATGTAGTTTAAAAAAACTCCTAAAAATGAATACAAAAGACAAAATTCTACCAAGAAAACAATTAAGCATTAACGATCAGTTGCAAAGACTGCAATATGAAACATACAGGACAAACAAAAAAATAAAAAAACCAAGAAAATAAACATTACACTACAGGAAATTCATTTTAAATTTAATTATACTACAGTTTTGTAAAATATAAACACGTGGAGAAATCAGCAACAGCATACCATTTCTGCCCCCCCCCCCCAAAAAAAATTCCAAAATGAACCAAAACTGTTAAAAGCTCTTCAAAAAGTTCATAAAATTAACAGCATGGGAAAATATATTCTTAAACAAAAACAAGGAAAATTTAACTAAAAATTGTTTATTAGAACTTGTAAAGCTAATCATATTACTAGATAACTGTATGATCGAGTTGAACCACACACTCTTATTGCTCACTTATTTATAATATGTAGTACTAGTTTCACAACCATTATTGTAGTACATATAAACAAGTAAGTGGAGCAATGAGAGCATGTACCTGGACTCAATCATACGATGATATTAATTAAGGAAAATTTAATCAATTTTGATTTTCCAAACAAGAGTAACCCCATCACTAAATTCATAAAATCTACAAAGCAAAATCTTAATATCACCCTGGGAACTGACAGTGAAACCATGCTGATGATGAAGGCAATACCCTTCAAAACTTGTCCAAGTTAGTGGAACAAAATTAGTAAAATTTGAGTGATTTCCTCATAAAAATTGCATTATTATACTATGTTTAACTGTGAAAATCTCCACCATTTAAAACTAATGCTTTCTTAATCTGTAGATTGCAGCAGAAACACTTCTACTCCTCTTAATTTATGGCCATACATGTTATCACCAGCTAACATGCTAAACTCCCCAGTGTGTAAAAATGCAGTGCCACATATAGCTGTAGCACAGATGTAAGTAAACTCCCTTAAAGGTCTTTTTTGCAGAACATCTCCAGTTTCTTTACTAAGTCCAAAATACATGCAAATATGAAATAAGGTTCTTTTCTTTATATTATTATGGTCAGGTTAAATATTGCTATAATTTAAGATATGATATTGAAACATATATACAAAATTATGATAATGTTAATATATTTACTCATATTTGTTTCCACTCAAATTTAATAAGCTCATAAAACAAGTGTTGTCAGCATACAATTACTTTACATTAGGTTTTAATTCCTTATCTTGATGTTCTTCAAACAGATTGAACTCATTCCTTAGCATTCTTCTTATTATTTTTCTCTGCTACAATTCCCCATCTAGGAACAACTGACTTTAGTACATATTCATATTATTATCAACGAATCTCAACCACTTCATTTAAATTTATCATCCTCTTGATATTTTTAGGATAAACAGTATCTAAATTACTTTCGAATTATCATCTAAAACTGCTGTGATTTAGACATTATTTGGTGTTAAACACAATTTTAGCACTTGTTTGAAACATTGTTAAACATCATTTTTGCAATTGGTTATTGACATTTCACTTAGTTTGATAACTCTTTTTTTTTTCATTTAAATTATAAAAGGAATTTTGAAGACTTTTTAATTGATCTTGCAGAAAATCTTCTTATTCCTTTTCTTCTTCATTTGTATCTCAGTTGCTTTTTTGAGCATAATCATCATGAGTCATATTGCTGCAGAAGAAAAGTCATGAAATATTGGAATCTTGAAGTAAAATTAAGTTTAATTAAACTCTGAATTCACAATAGATTCCAAGTTTTGGTAACTGTATTCTGGCTCACTGCTCTTTCTATACCATAAAAGTAATGAGATTTATTAAAAACCAAGCTATAATTATTGACTTTCTACACTGATTCGTTAAACTGAATTGTGTATAAATATTACATTCTATTCACAAACTGAGTTACTATATAAGTAGTTTACTTACTTTTTTAAGTTCATCCAAATCACAATGCACTAGTACTCTTCCACTGATGTTATTTTCCTGTATTGAGCTGGTATAGCTGGGAAGTGATGATGAACTTATACCTTGAATTTTGGTAAGGAGTTCACAAACGCCATCAACAGTTAAACTGGAAAGTTTGGTTTCCAAAACATCTTGCTACATTAAAAATAAACAAAAAAACAAAATATCAATATAAATTCCATTAGTTATTGATATTATTCTTACTGAATGTTTATTTTAACATGCTTTACAACATGTAGTTTAGGAAAAAAAATAGAAAAGAACAGAGTCTTATTGGTTATACTATGCAGAACTTAACATTATTTACTTCTGTACTATTCATTATCTATTTGAACAGTGTCATTTCAAAATTATATAAATTCACTTATAATAATTATACAAGGGGAAAAACCCATCTATACCAAATTTAGAAATTATTATGAAACAGCTTTAAAGTATTATGATTAGAAAGTTTAATTAGAAACATAGTAATGAGTGCCAAAAATTAATGCAAAGGTTAAAATTTCAAAATCTCTTAACTTATTTTGTGTTATGTGGTTAAATAGATACACAACTATTTGAAACATCTTCTATATAAACAATACTAATTTCAAATAAATTATTTTCTTTTATCTATTTTAAAGCTTTAGAACCAAAGTAACCTTAAGTAAGCTTCTCTTCAGAAATTGATGTCATTGAATATTCTGTTAGGTAATATTTATGTTTTAACTTTTAGAATGCAATTTGATTAAGAAAAGTTTAATGCAACGTGATATAAATTAAAATGTAAATTGGAACTTGCACAGTTAAGCTAATCATACAATGATATCAATTAGATGATATAAATTATTGAAAATAAGAATCATTTTAAAAGTTACATGCTACTGTTAATACTAAAGTTTAACAAAACTGCTTTCTCTTAAAGCTGAACAAATTAAATGAGCAAGGAAAAAAGTGTTGAAGTTCCTGTCTCTGTATTTATAAATGTAGATTTTCTCCCACATTGTTAACTCTATGGGTCCCTCGGCTGACTTTAATAATTTTGCTTTTTTCACTACGTTGTGGTATCTGACCAGAAATGAGAATGCTACTTCTGATTTCTCTATCAGTTTGTATATTATGTTCCTGAAATGTTCTTGTAACCAAGTGCCTACGTTACTCTTTATTTTTCTAATAAACAGTTTTTCTCATTCTGCACATTTTATTTGGTAAATCCTGTTTTTTGTTCTCCAGTGGAATACTTCCATAAATATTGCCATTCAGGAGATTTTTAATATTAAATCTTTTTATTGATGCCAATCTAATATTGAAATCTTTTAGAATATTTTGAAATTGGTGCATAGCCCATGGATGATATGTGAATTTTTTAAAAAGTAACTTATCTTTCCCTGAAAGTGTTTTGATTTCTTTAATGAGTTTTTGCCTCTTGAAGTTCTATGTTTTTTCTGTAAACCAGTTCTTTGCTAAATTCATTTTCAATTGCTGTTCTTTCTATTTGCTTGTATTCTTTGGAGTATTCTGTCCTGTTAATGAGTAGGTCAATGAATCTGGGAGTTAAGCTGTTGATTCCTGTATATTTATGCAATAATGGATTAAATCTATCAGGTTGGATGTGATTGTGTGCATGCGTGTTCTTTCTGTAGATTCCAAATTCCAGGTTACCTTGATGTTTTATTATTTTAATGTCCAAGAGCTAGAACATGTTATCTGCTTCTGCTCTGATGTGAATATGTTCTTATTTTATATATTTAGAAGTTTTATGGCCTTATTAATGTGTTTTTTGTTAACTATGGCAAATATATCATCAATGTACCAGATTTTAAATATGTATACGAATGATGCATTGATGTATGTTTCAAATCTGCTCATGAAGAGGTTAGCTAGAAATGGAGATAAGGGGCCGCCCATAGTAAGTCCTGATTCTTATTTATAGAATTTGCACTTGAATGAAAAATAGGATTGGTTTACGCAAATTTTTATTTCTTTATGTGCGCATCAGTAGTTTTGCTTGTTTTTAGTCAATCATGAAGATAAGCTATAAGTTTATCTTTAGGTATACTTGGAAACAGAGATTCTATGTTGATAGATGTTAAGGTGTCAGAAGGTTGTAATTTTACATCCTTAATTTTTTCTATTAACTGAAATAAATTGTTTATATTTGCTTTGAAATTTTGGTAGTGTTCTGAATCTATTAGCTAGCTATTTTGCTAAATAGTATGATGGTATGTTGATATAGTTAATAATGGGTTGCATACCATTACCAGTCTTTCTGAATTTTTTTTAACCATATATTTTTGCTATTGTTGGGTTATTCTAATTATAAACAAGTAAGTGGAGCTAATAAGAGTGTATAGTTTGACTTGGTCACACAATAGTCTTAGTTACATCAATGTATAATATGGCTTTTGCAACAGATCCTAAAAAGTTTAGCATTCATCAAACATTCTAAAAAAAGGAAAATTGACCTAGTGGTATGAAAGGACCCAAGGTTTTATGCTTCCCCTTATAAACTTAAATCAAATTCCTTCTCCTGTCATTTTCTTTATTGTTACCTGCCTCTCTATCTGTTTGTGCATCAACTTCCTATATACTTGCATATAACTTAAATTTGTTATTTTCATTCCAAAATAACCAAAATGTTCCTAAAGCTTCATCAAGTTATTCCTTTTTCCAATCATATGGGGTGTTCTAACAGTAAGATTCTTCCACTGCTTCTCCTTTTTTAAGCATGGAAACAAAACTCTTGGATTTATCATTTAGTCTATATGTCACTTCCATTTTCATAGAAATATTAAGACTAATTCAATAATGGTTTCAAGGGATATCAGCCGAGCATTTACCAGTTTGTCCTCCAAGCTTTCAGCCATCTTGACTCCATGGCCTTCCTCAAGGTACTGAATTAATGTGCTAATCAAAGCATTACTTATATAAAAAATTCTTGGTTGCTTGTGCGAGATCAAAGAGGACAGACGTATAGAGTGAATGCTCGTGAGTGTGGCAGGCTGTTCAATAGACGAAAATTCAAAAGTTCAGATAAAGAAATGGGCCTATAAATGATAAGTTTCTGGAAGGTGCTAGTGTTGGCATTCTATTAGTAATTGAAGGAGTAAAGAAAACCCAGAACCAATAATGGAGAGAGTGAAGGATATGTTGAAGTCAACAGTGGAAGATATAAAGGAAATTAAAAACAGGGAGGTAAAAATAGAAGAGAAAATGGAGAAGAGCATGATTAAACGGCTCAAAGAAGAATTAGGAGGAGAGTTAGCAGAATCCTGGAGTAGAATAGTTCAATTGGAGAAATCGCTAGATATAAGCAGGAAGCAAAATGTAGTAATTTTTGGAATGGAAGAAATAAGAGGGGAAAAAGATATGGGAAGAAGTGCAAGAAATTATTGAGGGAAGATTGGGCATTAAATTGGATGGATGAGAAATTTTAAAATTTTGGAGAATTGGATGAAGGGATTGGTAGACCAAGGAAAATATTAGCTAAATTGGCCACTATAAATTTTAAATGGAAACTATTAGATAATACCAGGAAATTAAAACAAGAATATTTAATGTGAATGATTATGTGAAAAAAGAATGAGAAGAGCAGAATGAATAAAAGAGATGAAAAAAGCCAGAAATGAAGGAAGAAGAGCCTTTATGCATGGAATGCAGCTATGGATCAACGGAATTCTGATGATGTAGCATCAAGGTCCAGGAACTATGGCCAGAGGAGGAGAGAAGAAATAGTAACAACCTGCGACCAAGAGACAAGCAGCAAGCAGAGAGGGGAGTGCATAGCATGAGCTTGCCAACACATAAGATGACATCACAACATAGGGAGTAAGTCCACAAAAAAGCCGAGTGAGGAAGATGCTTTGGTGGGGAGCAATGGAAGGAGGGCTTCAGCTGGACAGTGGGCAGCCTGGGGGACTGGAGGTTTGAGTGTGGTGTCATTGCCTTTGGTGAGTATTTTTGAAATAGATTATGCCAAAGACTCAGGGACAGGCAGACAAAAGGATTACAAGGGCAAAGGTGAAATTAGAGCACTACATATAGAAGAAATGGAAAATAAGTGCTTAGAGGGTGAATTTTGTGATTTTTTTTCTTTTCTTCTTAGGCATTTCTACTTGTTAGAGGTTGCTCCTTCTGATTCTTGATGACCTAACCTATAATTAAGTTGAACTTTTAATTTTTAACTTCAAGTTCTGATTCATGTAGTCTCTAAGTGTACTTTCAGAAGCCAAAGGAGATAGAGCATCAATTAAGTTAACAAAAGCAATCTCTTGACTATTCATCTCAAGAGAAAGTACAGTTGAAGTTCAGGTAACATAAAAAGCTGGACAAGCTTTACAGTTTAGCAGGTACACAACATTTTAAAGCATAATTGGCAGACAAGTAAATTTTAAATTTAAATTTAAGGATTGTGTTACTAAATGGTAGTGTGACTGATGATGGTATACAAGTTTTGAATTTGATGCACCAACATGAACCATGTGGTGAAAGGAGATCTTTAGAAGTAGCTGTTAAATTACATTTGAAAACACTTCAAAAGTTTGGGAAAGATCTAAAACTCAAAATGAGTATTCTTTGAAGAAAAGTGAAGCTGGCACGATTTTGAAGCAGAATCTCAACAATCTTTCATATTAGAATGTGCTCAATACCTGGAAAATGGAATAAATGAGGTTGATACATTGTTACCAATGGATTTGGTGTCTCTAGGCCTAAAGCTCTTGTGAGAAAAGATAATGTTTAAATGTAGTAGTGATGGATGCCCTTCTCTTTAAGTTTTTGAGTTAAATTTATGATACATTTATTTATAAAACTGCATTGTTGCAAAGGTTATACTCTTGAATAGATAAAGAGAAGGAATGGATCTTTTGAAAAGTGTAGGATGACAGCTTCAAAATGGAGATTTTGCTGAAGGTTGCAGGAAATGATGTAAACTGACATTAGGAATTGTTTGTTAGTAACATTAATATCCAAATCTAAATAGCAATAGATGTGTGAGAAATAATCCATGTAAATAATTTAAATTTAGTTTGTGAAGAAAACTATTGAGCAAGTCTACAGCATGTGTCCAAATTATAAAAAGATCTTTGGTAAACCTCAACCAGAGTATAGGAACATGAGTCTCGGATTGTAGAAAGTCTTCTATATAGGCCATAAATAAAATGGCACATCAAAGGGCCATCCTGGTGACCATGGCTGTACCTTTTAATTGTAAATAATATTGAACTTCAAAAGTGAAAGAATTGCAAATACGCATTAACATCGCAAAATGCCAGGTAAAATCAGTAGATGGAGTGTGAGGTAGAGGATGATTTAAAAAATATTTTACTGTAGCAATTCTTTTGTCATGTGGATTAATTGTGTATAGCAATGTAAAATGTAAAAATAGCTATAAGAACGCCATCATAACTTGAGAGGTCTACCTGCTTAAGAATTTTTTTTAAGAAAGTGGTAGGAATCTGATGCATGACACTCTGAAAGTGATGAAAGGCTTGATGAAGAAGTTCACAAGCTGTATTTTTCCACAGATGTCGTCATCCTAAGCACATCAAAAGATCCATTCCCCTTTTTTTGGGAGAGGGGGCACCGTCTTTGAAAAATGCTGTTTCTTTAAATAAATATATCATAAATTTAAATCAAAAATTTAAAAACTGTGGCTATCCTTTATCACTGCTATGTTCACATATTATTTTTTTTCACATGAGCTTTACTCCTAGAGACACCAAACACACTGATAAAAATGTGCTAACTCTATTATATTCCACACTTTGAGCACATTCAGACCCAATATTAAAGATTGTTATGAAATTTTACTTTAAAATCCTGCCAACTCCACTTTTCTTCAAAGAATTCCTCATTTGAATATCTTCCCCAAAATTTTGAAGTATTTTTAAACATAATTTAATAGATCTTATAAAGATCTCCTTTCACTCCCTGGTTCATACCCATGTTGCTGCATCAAATTCAAAACTTGTGCCATCATTATTCCTTCTACCCTTACAGGAACTGATCCTTAACTAAACATTTAAAATTTAATATTGTGCACAGGTTAAATTGTAAATTTTGTCCACCTTTTTATACTGGGTTAACTTCAATAGTAGTTACTTTTTGGAAATTCCTTTGAGTAATCATAGATCGTCCATTAAAACTAAATCTTTGCTAGTTGCTAAGCATTCCTTATATCATGATGCTTCCTATTATGAGTTTTTTATTAACTTTAATTAATTCTCCATCTTATTTGGCTTCTGAAAGTACACTTAGAGACAAGGAGATGGCCACCATAATTTTTCACAAAGCATGCATTCTGTCCGGTCAATTTATCTAAATAGCTCTCTAATGCATCTATTTCATATTGTTGATTTAATGGGCACACAATTTTTACTATGTTTTTTGGTGCTTCCTTTGTTTGAAAAGAATACCAATATTGTCTTTGAATATATTTGGTTTTCCAATCGTCTTTCTGTTTTTGTATAGTAAAGTTGGTTTTAGTTATCAGGAACTTCTTGTAAAAGGGCTCTGGACCAAAATATAGAACTTTTTAGTGAGTTTTGTATTTGTGCATGATTTTTAAATGTGATGTGATATATATAGTAATAATAAAAGTAGATAAGGATAAAACACTGAGAAAAAGTCACACTTAAAATTGCTATATTTCGAACAACTGCGAGTTCTTCAATGGCAAGTAGCTAGACTAGTCTAGCCATTGCCATTGAAGAACTTGCAGTTGTTCAAAATATAGCAATTTCAAGTGTGACTTTTTCTCAGTGTTTTATTCTGATCTACTTTTATTATTACTGTTGATTTGTTACATTGTTAATAGTGTTATTTTATTTTTATTTTTCATTTATATTATATATATATATATACATATATATACAGAGAGAGAGAGAGAGAGAGAGAGAGAGAGAGAGAGTGCAGTGAACAAATAGGTAGCAATACTGCAAAGTTTAAAAGGAAAAAAAAGGGAATTTGATTTACATCTCAAGAAATTAGATTCAGATTTACGACAGCTACATTAGAAATAAGTATACAAATGCTTTGAAAGAGGGAATAATTGATGAAGGAATTATTAGAAGATGGTTATGTGAATAGGAGCTAACTTGACAGGTAAAAGTACTGATACGAGTGGCCAAAGTCACTTAGGCATGTATTCATGACGGGGAGGTCTGGGATTCGACTTCTGTAGTACCATCCTCCCTGACCGAGGTATTTTTCCAGGTTTTCCTCAGTCCTCATAAATGGCAAATGCTGGCATAGAATGTATCCTTCCTTTAAAAAAATATCCTTTCCCAATTTATCATTTCATCTCATGTATCACCAGAGTGTTAAACACTATTCAAAACAACAACAACATGAAAATAATTTGGTTTGCAAAAAAAAAGTTGCTGTGGTGATGTGCTGTACAGCTCAGAGTAGAAAGGTATTTAAGAAAATGAGCCAAACAGGAGAACCATAAGAAAGAGAAAATTTTGTAATTGGAAGGTCAGGATAAAATATTTTATTAACTTTAAAAAAAACAAATAGAGAGAAAAAAATTAAGAACATTTGAGACAGCAAGGGATAAATGATAATAAGTAACATGATTAACAATTGAAACAAAGAATAATGAGACATTTCTGAAGAGTAGTGTAAGAATTTTAATCTTGGGTACAACAGTCAACAAATACAAATTATGGAGAATACATATGCTTATGAATTAGGCAGGTTAATTGGGGAAAATGAAATGAAGGATCAATTAGGAAACATAAAAATAATAAAGCCTATGTTATAGATGATATCCCAGGGGAATTATGGAGTTGGAGTTGAAATAAAATAAAATAACTTTTATTAACTAAGTTGCTGAATGTAATATTTGAAGCAGAAAACTTCCCCAAAAATTAGGAATATCAATAGTGGCACCAATATACCAAGGCAAAGGGGATATAAATAGGACATCTAACTATGAGGAAGTTTTTTGCAGCAAATAGGATATAGTCTTTGGGGAGTAGAAATACTGTAAAATTGTGCAGAAAGTAAAAATAAAATTTTAAAATTTCAGGTAGGATTCCTGGAAAGATATAAAAGAATAGAAACTATATTTGTGATAGTATAAATAAATCAAAGTATGATGGGAGAAAAAGTATATAGATATGTTTATTTTGAAAAATTTGATGCTATAAACCATGAAATATTATGGTTTAAATTAAGCACAAAATAAGCAAGTAAAAGAACATACAAAATAAAACACATTGTTCACATATAAAACAGAAACATATTACCATTCTTGGACTTTAAAATAATTAACCATTGAGAAAACCTGGAATTTGGAATATACACAAAGAATACAGATGCAGACAATCTCATCAAAGCTGATGGTTTTAACACCACAATGCACAAGTATGCAATGGTCAACAGTTTAACACACCGGCTAGTTAACCTACAAATTAGCAAAGAAGTATACTTAAAGAATACAAGCAAATACAAAGAACAGAGGTTAAAAATGGTTTTAAAAAAGAGCTAGTACAGAAAAAGTACATAAATTCAAGAGGCAAAAACTTATTAAAGAAACTGCAACACTTTCAGCAGGAAAAGTTAAGCTAATTTTTAAAAGTTTCATGTATCATCCATGGGCTATGAAAATATTTCAAAATATTCTAAAACAGATTAACAGGGCACACAAACTATTGTTCTATTCTTCTGTTACTTCTCCAGGTACGTTTATCGAGGTTAGTCATTTCTTTGTGATATTTATTACATTTTCTTTGGGGATGCTAGGAAACAGAGAGAGATTTTGATGATGTCTCTCTGTTTCCTAGCATCCCCAAAGAAAATCTAATGAATATCGTAAAGAAATGGCTAACCTTAATAAATCTACCAGAGAAGTAATAGAATACCTGACCTCACCAAAATTTGCCTCAATCAAACCTACTTTGCATTCAGAGGCAAACAAAAGAAGTGTTTAGCAATGGGAAACTCGCTTTCACCGTTCTTGGCAGATATGTACATGAGTTTCTTGGAAATAAAATTAGTTGAGGCTTTTCCACATATATACAAATGTTTGTGCCGATATGTTGAAGTCTTTGCAACAGTAAATGAAAAATGGAAAGAGGATGTTATAATAACACTGTTCACTATTCAGCACTGCTAAATTCACAATGGAAATAGAAAACAACAAGGTTCTTCCTTTCTTGCATATAAAAGTTATAAAATATGGCAATATACTGGGATTTGGCATGTTCAGAAAAGATACCCATACAGATAATTATATAAAAAAAAAACAGCCACAATCCAAGACAACATAAACTCGCCATAATCAATAGCCTCACATTCAGATTAACAAACCTACCAATAACCAAGACAGAATATTAATCAGAGTACTTAAAATCATATATATAGCATAGAAAAATGGCCACACAATATATCTGGCCTATAAGAAAATAGAAAAAAGTAAAAACAAATAAAAGACATCATCACACTAAAAGGCTACAAAGGAGGTCATATATATAAGAAATACTCATTCAACCTATGGGCACACCAAAAATTCTGGAAGATTTTTAAAGATGCTCCAGTAAACAAATGTATAATTGAAATCATAGTATAATTCAAACTAAAAACTCTTTTTGTTCCATTTACTTGTGAAACCAATAAGAGTGTTTAGCTCCACTTAATCATACTATGATTTCAAATATATGATTGGCTTTACTGTACAAGTTCCAATTAACATCTTCAGTTAAACAAAGGTAGTTTGAAAAACCTCCTAAAAACCAACACAAGAGACAAAATTCTGCCAGGAAAACAAACAGGCATTTACGAATGCAATATGAAATAAATAGGCAAAACATAAAGAAATATTACCATATGGTTTAAGGAATAGATGAGAAATGTAAAATATAAACACATGGAAAAATCAGCAATTGCATACCATTTCTGGCAAAAGAAACACGAATTTTAAAAGGAACCAAAACTCTTAAAAGCTCTTCAAAAACCCATAGAATTAGCAGTGTGGGAAAATATATTCATAAACAAAAATAAGGAAAATTTGGTTAATTTTGATTTCCCAAACAACAGTAACCTCATTACTAAGTTCATTGGAAAGCTGACACTGGAACCATGTTAATGATGAGGGCAACAGTCTTTGAAACACGTCCAAGTAAGTGGAAGAAAATTAGTGAAATTTGATTGATTTCTCAATAATAATTTGTTATATTATACTATATTTCACTGTGAAAAGTCCTGCTATTCAAAACTACAGTGTTGGTTTTCCACATCCCCTTCTTTGTAGTGAGAAATTTAAGGAATTTAATACTCTGTTTGTGAAAGTTATTTCAGAGCTCTTTAACATACAAATATAATTCTAACACACATATCAGAAGAGACTTGCATTCAAACACTATAAATGAATTATTTAAAAATTCTTTAATTAAAACTTACCTCATGCAACAAAGTATAATTTTTTTTTGATTTTTTAAACTTTAATCATAAATTAAAAATCATAACATTAAATAAATGAAATACGTTATCCATCAAACACTGCAAATTCTTTGACAGAGAGACAGTGATTTTACATTGTTACTCATTTATAATGGAAGCACAATATAAAAAGCTATGGCAAACATTTTTTTAATGAAGATTAGATTAATATTTTACAATTGCTATCTTTATGACAGTGCTATTGTCAAAAATAAAAAATATGCATCATTATTATTGACATGCAAATCACAAGGAGCTACCAAGGTTTCATCATTATTACCCAATAATTATTACTTTATATGTGTAATGATTTGAAGTAGTACTGTCTTCATTGTGTGATTAACAGGGACAATTGGAATTTCAGTCTGAATATTGTTATGTCAGAAAACAAACTTCTTAAAAGCAATTGTAACCTTAAAAGAAGTTAGGAACAGTGAAGTTGTTACATATACAAATGTGTCAGTATTAGGCGACACTAAAACTTCACTAACTAATTAATTCTTCAGAACATGTTTCAAGAGCATTCGCTCTCATCTTCAGCTGGGGACTGACTTCACTCTAGAAGGTGATGTAGTGGCATCTGGAGGTTCCATCTCAAAGGTTTTAGTACTCTTCATGTTACTGAGTCATAACATAGAGTTATGAAGAATTAATCAGTTAGTGCCCAATTTCTTCGACGGTGCAGGACGAATCAGCCGTCCTTTCTTTAGGCGCGCGGGACTTGGTGGTTTAGTCGGATCAGAGGCATCTTCCTCCATGATATCCTCGGAGTGACGGCTCTCCCGCTGAGAAGAAGCAACAGATTCCAATACCTGGAATTGGTTGGAGGCTGCGACGGTGACCGCCTAATCAGGAGTGAAAGTTTTCAAAAAGTCAGTCTGTGTATAAGTCGTCTTGAATTTAATATCTGGAGCAACTACCGGTTTGGGCCTCACGGTAGAATGCTTGGCGAAGCTTGGTGTTGTGGAGACCTGAGTTAAAACAGGTTACAGGTCTGCATACTGCTCTTACACTTCTGAAATGCAGAAGAGGCTACAGCACTGTATGTACCGGTCTTAGGTAGCACAGATTGGCGAGCTTGAAAGCGTTTCCGGGCCTCAGAAAAGGAAAGCCTTTCCCTTACTCAGAGCTCTTGGATACAGTGCTCTTCTCAATAAAGGGGATAGTTGCAGGACAAAGCTGAATGATCACTGCAGCAGTTGGATGAACATGCTCCCTCGTTACTATTATTGCGGCAGGTGGCACAAACGGGAATAGCACTCTTTGCAAGACATAGTGTGGTCAAACTTTGGCATTGCAAACATCGCATGGGGTTGGGAATATACGGGAACACCTCTTTTACCTCATAACAGCTTTAATTCTGTGCGTCAAATTAACTCTATTAAAAATGAGGAAGAGAATACAGGTGGCTCTACTTCTTCCTTCCTCGTCTGTACACAAGACATGACAACTTGCTCCTTCAGATAGCCCTGAATCTCGGTATCAGTCATGCCATCGAATACATCGGTGTTTATAATTCCGCGAGAGGAATTCAGGGCCTTATGCTGCTCGACACGGATCGGGTATCTGTGGAGAATTATCGCCTTAAGTAATAAGATGGTCTGCTGTTCTCCCAAAGTCTCCACCAGTAAAGAGCCATTCCTCAATCGCGTACAAGATCTAACAGGACCAGAGATAAAATCGATACCCTTCTGAATAATAAATGGGTAGACACAACTAAGCCACTGACCTTCTTCCATTCTACTTATTACCAAATAACGAGGAAAATACTTCTCCATTTCTTCTTTTACTTCCACTCTCTTTCTCTTAACCTTTAGGCGAGAATTATCATGTGCGATATCGAGTTCATCCTCTAGCATTGCATCTGTCTCTAAAGACAGGCTGCTTCCTGGGTACCACCCTGGCTAAGGTGACTTGCCCTGGCTTGAACAAAGTAACCTTAGGGTCAAACCTTCTTGGGTACAGACAAAGGGATCCAATCACCTGCAGGAAGTTTAACAGCTCATGCAATGGCTCCTTCCCAGGCCTCATCTTTACCAGGGGATATGCTCCCATTGTGCATGATAACCCAGTGCTGGGAGTCATGCCATTACCCAGCCACTTTTTGCCGCGTCAAACCCAGGGGCATCCATCAGACAAAGAATAGGGAAGTAGGAAGAATAAAAATTAAAACAGAAGCAAAATAAAAAGGCGTGAAACACTCTAAGCATGGACCTGTGGGAGCAGATTGGGGGCCTTGGGGTTGCTACGACCTTTACCCAAAAATGGACACCCGAGGGGATGCGGACTTGGGGAATCCTTCAGACACATAATATAACTATAATGCCAAAATCATTAAGTACAAATGTATGGGAATCTAGAATCATGGGCATTCATCCTTTAAGATACTTTATTGAGGAGATTTATGATGCACTGATAGAAATTGCTTATATGGGTCAGCAAACAAAATGGTGAGAGCTTTTGCTCTCAAACTTACAAGCTTTAAATTTTTATGGGGTCAGGTTATGTGACAGTATAAACATGGAATTGTAAAGCTTTAATACCAAGTAATGTTTTTCAAAGCCTTAAGAATCTCAGAAATGATATAACATTTGAAAATTTTCTTATTGATGCTACAACATTAGTTGAGAAAGTTGAAGTTGATCTGAAACCAACATTCAAAGGAGGAGGAGGAGGAGGAGGAGGAGGAGGAGGAGGAGGAGGAGGAGGAGGAAATTAGATCCCAAAGCTAAAATCAAAATTTTAATTTTTCTTTTTTATTATTGATGGTGCAATCAATTCTGCTAGAGAAAGGTTTGAGCAATTGGACCATTACAGTTAACATTTTTCATTTTTACATAACATCACTTAATTAAAATGTGATACAAAAAATGAGCTCTTAAACAAGTGTAAAAACCTAGAACACATTAAATAAAAAAGCGATGTCAATATAACTGAACCAGATGATAAATTAAAAGTATGGTTCATATTAGTACCAAAAAATATGCTGCCAATTGAAGTTTTCCATTTTATTGTTGAAAATAATTTAGATGTGCATATCACTGTCATTACAAGACATCAATGGAAACATATTGTGAGTTGCTCTCATGGAATTATTTGCAATTTGATAATTGTGATGAAAAAATGCATTATCATGCTCCCTGTTGGTTAATGCTCTAAAAAACGGGTTAGCATAGTATTCATATAAATTACAAAATCAGTTCTATGCTCAAAAGAAATTGGTCGTATTATTCTTTCATCACTGATGAAGCACTATACACCGATGTTTTCATCATGAAGAGGCACTTCATGTATGAAGTCAGGATTATCAGTACTCCAGTAATAATTTTTTGGAGTACACATATAATTATGGAGGTGGAATAAGACCTTGTCTGAGAAGAATATTAAAAGTGGTTTATTGTACAGATTTTCCAGAATCCACCTATGTATGAGGTCATCTGGTTAAAGAGCATGTGACACAGTTATTTTATATGGCTTGAAGTGCCATAATTTAGTAGCCTTTGGCACAGACCCATATGAAATTCCCACTTGTGCTAGATGACCAGATTTTCTAGGGCATTTTTCTAAGTGATTATGAATGTCATATATTCTTTCTATGCTGTTTTTTTGGTTTCTTAGGCTGGACACTTTCAGTTTCCTGAAATTTATTACACAGATTATGAACTGTTTTATGATATTGGAATTTCTACAACTGGGAATCTTGTTTGAAACAGTCTCCGAACTTCAAAGCTGATTGAGTTAACACATATATTTGTTTATAAAGACATGCTGTGTCAATGTAAACACAAGAGGCATAATACACTTTATGAATGCTGTCAAATTAAGAAATGAACACAACACACACCCAGGAAAAGCTGCGCTATGACTGTGATAGTCAGCAAGCAGGCTTGCTACCCCCTCCATAGCATGACAAATAAGTGGGGCTTGCTCACAGGGAAAAGCATCACTCATCACAAAGTGCAAGAAAAAATTGATCCATATTATGTAATAATACTATACATTCCATTTAACTGTCTCTGAAGTCAGTTGTTTACCTCTCTCTTTACCTTAGTATTATCTCTCCCTTAAACTCACATTATAAACAGCCTATGCTGTCTGAGCCTACTTAATGAATATACCAAATTTTAATAATTTTATCAATACATTTAATGGTACCATTTAACATTAATAATCTTGATATTAATGTTGAATATAATGATTTTTAAAACTTCAAACATTATTTTGAGGTTAGACTGGGGCAACAAATAGTAAACTTCATGGGTAGCAAAGAGTTGGCCCTGGAAGTAACAATATAAATATATCCAATATGTAGAGAAGGGTTTGTTAGAAAATAAAAAATTGGTTATGAAGAGTAATCTATCAACAAAAATAATTGGAAATAAGATAATGAATTTAAATCTGAGGAAAAATGTAAAGAAAGATGAAGCTATTTAGGGAAAGTGAGGAAAAAATTATTCAGGAGGATCAATAAACAAGTTGAACAAGTGAAATGTTCTGAAAATTAAGAGATCATGGTTTTTATGTTAAACTTTGATTACCACAGTGTTGTGGATATCCCATTAATAACCAAATGAGCAACTAACTTCATATAAAATTTTAGTTAAAAGATTTGGAATTAATAAATATAATATAGGCTGTATATTGGAAGGAGAGGCCCTTTTCTCCTGAATATCCAAAGAGAGGGAAGTAGTAGTTAGTAGTTAAGTCAGGAGATCTGAAGGCCCTGGCTTCATTTACAGTAGAAAAAAAGGTGTTTTTAGTTATGTATTTAAAACTAAGTAATTTAAATTGTGTAATTCTGTATTTTTTACTTTATATTTGTTATACTGAGTAATGAATAAATAAATAAATAAATTAATTCTTTTACTCACTCATTTATTATGAATAAATGAGTTTATTTTATTTCATTTTCTGCAGTTGTCACTTTTGGGATAACTTAGAGACAATGAAGTAAATATGTTGGTCCCATAGATTTATAGCACACAAAAGAACCTCAAGCCTGAAAGAAGAGGCCTCTGAGCAAAATTTATTAGCAGTTTCATGCCCTGAATCAAATGGGTTGCTAATTACCGAAGTTGTTAAAAAGCATTCTTAAATAAAATAAACCTATCTATTGGTGCCAGAATCCTATCTTCCTGAAATTTTTCTTATTATTATATATTATTTTTCCCTTTCTCTTACCCTGAAAAGGTAAATATTAATTGCAATGGACGCTACGGACTCCAGGTTCATTTGCATCATCATTTCATCCATTAGAATTTCAATAGATCTTGGCAATTGTCAGGGCATTAAAAAATAAATAAATAAAAAAATTCCAGCATGATGGACCCTTATCACTATATCTAAACAGTTATATCAATCGTGCAGTTAGAACACAAACTGTAAAGCGTTGTATGTTGCATATGAGGTGGTATCAAAAAAGTTCCCAGGCTGATTCTGTAACACACCAACAGATAGCAGTACAAGGTTGTGTGTGTAGCACTAGGGAGTTGTAACCTTGAACTAGCAGTGTGCCAAGCAATTACAATGCATTTATATTGGGAGTAGTGTAATTAGTATTTTTATTATCATGTTCATTTTTAGCCTGGAATTTTGTCACAGACAGCAAGTTAGAACAAAGAGCTAATGTAAAATTGTGTGTTAAACTTGGGAAATCAGTCACAGAGACATTAAACATGCTTTGAAAAGTTTATGGTGATGATGCAATGTTTCAAGTGTTACAGTTACTTCAAAAGTGGAAGCACATCCCTGGAAGACAACGAACATCACTTGAAAAAATGTTGAAAAAGTCCAGGAAATTATTCATGAGGATTGCATAACAATCAATAACATTGATGACATTGTTGGCATGTTGTTTGGGTCAGTGCATGCAAAAGTAAGCGTTTTAACATTGCTGATAAGAATCTGAGCTCATTTACAAAAAATGACTTTAAAGCAGTATTTCAAAAGTGGCAGAAATGCTGGAACTGGTGAACTGCTACCTAATGAGATCATTTTGAAGGAGATGGTGTTCAAAATTAGGTAAATGAAGTACTTTATTTGTAACAGTACCAGTTCAAGAACTTTTTGATAGCACTTCATATAATAGCTAAAAATAACAGGAAAATGAAATATTTTTACTTTTTTTGTTACTAGAACCCAGGAACACTATACAACCTCCACACATTCTTCCATTATTTTTAAAACAATAACATGAGTAATTTATAAATAAGTTATAACTACCATTTGGTATATAAAACAGATAGCACCTTTTCTGCAGTTGTGAAAGTACATAACATGGAATATCATTGTTTGATCTAATGTAGGGAGTTGGAATGTTCACATTTTGCATCAAAGCCTAAAATTTGTGCTCTATTTTGATGATTTAAACTATTATTGGATAATTATTTCATTAGGCATGTCATTTTGAGAAAAAAGGAAGAAAAAAATTGTCTTTGAGAACATATTTGATACATTTTCAGTTAATTCTTTAGAGATACCATTATGAATTAACACACAAAAAATATTTTCCAAGACAAATAATCTATTTTATCACTTTTTCAAAACAATGGCATTTGGACATATGGTCTTTCTGATATAAAATTAGCAACAATAAGAACCATAACGTGATGTAGTGCATTCTTAAGAACAGAAATCCAATGTAAAGCAATTTATGATTAAAAGTGGACATGTCAATCTCCATCATTGGCTGAATACTTCTTCCATTGGGAAAGCGGATAATGAATGTTTCTGTCAAAGAATTCTTGTGACAGTATTGGAGCCAATGCCGCACTCTCTACTGCATTTTTTTGTTCCACTGAAAGTGTGTCCCCTTCAAATGGTTCACTTTCCCAACGGAAATTGCAAGATGACTGATCAAGGCAGTATGCTGGATGGGCCAATGGAATTTATGGAGTGCAGCTTGCATATTGTTGATTTTGTGTAAACTAGCATTAATATGGAGGTTCTTATTAGTAAACCAAACCTCATGATCTTCATCTGCTGCTACAATGATGCAAGGGTGCTGATTTGTCGATAAGCAATGATGAGTACTACAGACTCCAAGATTTCCTTCAGTATAAGTCCATAGTGATTGATAACAGCAACATTATCACTTTTCTAATACAGTTCTGCTGTTTATATTACTTGGATGGTGGTGACTCTTGGCATGTTGCAATGGTGTATTTCAGAATTATAGCAATGGCACATGGTTTCATCCTCTGTCACAATACAGAGCAGAAAATCTTCACTCTTCAACTGATAACAAATGTGGATAGATTCACTTACACATCCTTTTTGATTCTTATTTAGGTTTTGTGGAACACACTGGGTACAAATCTTGTAATGTACCCTAATACATTTGTTTTATACAAGAATTATAATTTTTTATACTTTTATTATTGTCTTGTAATGCAGCATTCCATCGACAGTACCATGGCTAATGATGTTCATAATGGCCAGCTGCTCTTCTTTGATCCATCTATCAGCCTGCAATAGCTCATCAACTCTCAGGATTTTGACAATCACAGTTGTCCTGGTTGCAAGATATCCAGTAAAGATTACTGGCCTCTTCAAAATCTTGACACCATTCCTAATAATAACAGTACTTAATGCTGACAATAAATAATTGTCATTCTGCAATGAATGTGTATCATCAAGTAATCTTCACATGAGAAACAAATAACACAATGCTATTCTTCCTTGGAAGTTCCATCATTCACAATGAGGCTGGCACATACTATCCCATACCTGGCAATCCACATTACTTGGCACTACCTGTATATAGCACCACATGAAAGAAGTGTGTTGTCAATGGTAGAGATTACATTTTTTTCCTCTCAAAAAATGTTGCATTTAGTGATGTAGCCTTATGTAATAAATTTGAGATTTATGAAAAAACAACCTTTTTGAATACTTTAAGCATTACTTACTGGAAGAAAAGTAACAGCAGAGAGGGGAGGATAACTTGGAGTACTAGATCTGCTCAATGACCCAAGTGGATCCTGAAGACCCATCCAATTCTGAGGCCAACCCATAACAGAATTCTGAGGATAAACCACATTGGATCCTTGTATTGTTGAGCTTCGAGTTAAAGGTCTCTGAAAAATATAATTTAGCATTAGGCCACATGCTGCGAGAACTGTACTCAGTGATCTATCTGTTTGAAAATTTTGCATTTACATTTATTTCCTACTACTATTACAATAATTATCACATAAAACCTAAAGGCTGTATAGCATGGATGGCAGTCCATGTTTAAAAGGCTATCAAAGTAATTTTTTTCACTCAATAAATTATCCAAATTTATAAAATTGCAGCAAGATGATATACTGTTAAAAACTAAATATCTGGACTTTTAAATAAATTGGACATTTATGATATAAAGGAAAAAATGTATAATGTGATCTAGTCTTACCACAGTAATATTACACGTGCAACAAAGTACAATATAAAATAGGCAATTGAAACATAGATTGTAACTATAGGTGTATCACAGGGGTCTGTGTTGGGATCTGTATTGTTCTTAATATACATATATAAAAAACTTGCCATATGGTATAACAAAAATCATATATCATATGTTGATGATACCTCAATAATTTGCTCCAATAAATGTGTAAACAATTTAGGGGAAACAAAAAATGATTGCTTGGAAAATTTTCAGTTTACTTAAATTATATTAACTTTAAGGTTAACCCTAAAAAAAGTAAATTAATTCTTTTTGAACATTCCTGTTTGCAAAAGGAGACAGATAATGCTTTATACTTAAGTAATTCAAAAATAGAAAAGTCACTAGCTACACTTTTTTAGGATTACATTTGGATATGAGAATAACTTGGGATTCTCATACCAACTATATATGTAAAAAAATTACTATTAATTGTATATTATGGCATAGTATATCCATTTTTATCATATGGTACAGAAGTATGGGGAAGTACTGGAATTACCAATACGAATAAAAAAAAAAGTCAGGATGTATATATGGACTACCTAGCATGGTATGCGTAATGGCTCCAAGAAGAGATTTGATAACATAATAAGCAGTGCCCTGTAAATATGATAATACTAGAGATTAAGGATAACTTCCTTAAAATAAAAGTAAATTTAAACCAACTTAATAAAGATAACATTAATAAAAGATTTGATAAAGTATAATAAATTACCAAAATTAATATGTTGCATATAGAAAATAAATATAAATGTTAAAAAAGTACCTATTCTATATATAGGTTACATAAACTATAAATGGTAATGTAATAAAAAATTATTTTTTATTTGAAATTTGTAAATCATTTGTAATTTGTAAATTATTTTCACATTTTTAATGAGTCTATTGACAATAAATAAATTATCATTATTATAATTATTATTTTTTATCATCATTATTATTGTTATAAATGTTCATAAAAGTTGTAGAAATGAATCTACAGTGCAAGTTTTTATAACTGCATCTAATTTGCTCTAATGTACAGTATTATGTATGATGATATTTGAATAATTACACTTTCAACAACTCAAGGAGTAGTATATTACATAACTTCAACAACTAAGTTCCCATTCTCCTTTTTCCATGGTGCAACCTGGTTTTTTGAAGCTCTAGGGAGCATGTCAAATTGTACTATAAAATATCATTAAATTATATTGGCTTTTTTTTTTATTTGTTTCATTTAAGGACACTCTTTAACAGCTCAGGTCATCAGCATCCCAGTCAATTCCGGGTGTGAAACGGTCAACAAATTTTGCTCAGAGACCTCTTCTTTCAGGCTTTAGGTTCATTTTCATGCCGTAAATGTACAACATGGGACCCACGACTTTACTTCCCTTCCAAAGGAAGTCATACTTAGCCATACTCGAAAAAATCCATCGATCCTGGCCGGGTTTGAACCTGCGATCTTGGGTTTAGAAGGCAAGTAGGGTTACCACTACACCACCAGGACCAACAATTATATTGGCTTACCATGTCCTTATCAGACATCACTAAGTGATAAAAAGTGGATACAGTCAGTGTACCTGCTTAAGGTAATCCTTTCAGCTAGGTTGTCAAGACATACTAACCAATGACAAGATACTGTTCTTCAACCTCTTTTTGGGTTGTGAGTAGGTGATATAACTTCAACAAGTGGACACATGATGCCTTCAATAGAAGCTATATTTTTGTTATTACATTCTCCAATTATGCATTATGTTTGGAGAAGTAAAACATTTCCAAGTAAAATAGTTCCTCTGAGCAGGAACTACTACTTGAAATTTCAAGCAGAAAATGGAATTGAATAAAAACATTCAACAACAGAATAAACAATGTCTTTTCCATGCCAAAAGAATAAAATTACTACAGATTAAAAAATTGACATTTTTTTTTCTTTCAAGAGGCAAACTTATCCTTTAAGTCAATATTTCATATTCAAGGAATATGATAAACAAAATAATTAAATAAACAAAAAGAGAGATTAGCAGAATATTGGTTGGAATTAAGAACGATATACAATGATTCTTTTAAATCACAAAAGAAATGGAAACTGATAACAAAATTGAAATAATCACGATAGATATAACTACCAATCCAGAGGTACTAGTTTCTAAGTCCAGTCATGTCAAGCTGCCTACTTAAGGTATTTTTCAAACTTTTTCCTTAACCTGAGAAGGTGAATAGCTTTAAGGCACCAAGGACACTGAGCTCATTTATGCCAGCAAATCATTTCATTCATCCTTACAGATTACATTTATGTATCCATAGGTTTAATGACGTCTGGTGCACCATAACCACAGCACCCAATGGGCATCCCATCCTCAGAAATCCACTTCAATTAATGCTATACCAGGAGAGGGATTGCCCACAAGTTCACGAGAACAATGATTTGGAAAACAAAAAGAAGAAAGAAAACCAAAAGAAAGAAATAAAGAGGGGAAAAAAAAGGTGAAAAAACTTGAAACAGTGCAATTTATACCATCTCCATAGCAAAATATCTCATCTTTCCTTATCAGTATTAAATCCACAACACTCATAATAATACTTTAATGGGCATTTTAGAAGATGAGGATGTGAAAATGTAGGCAGACCCTATGGAGAAGAATATAGAAGATTTTTATATACACTACAATTTAGGGGCTAGTCTACAAAAAAAGGAAGATCCTTCAACCATTATCCATTATTTCGGTTCAGAAAGTACATTAGATTTTAGCTAGCTTCATCAGATATTGCCCAGAATATCCAAAGAAGAGTTAGAGACGCTCCAGGTTATGGTCCTAGAGCAAAGATTGCCATCTTACATTGAACAATTGAACAATTCAAACTGTAGCTATCTCCTCTTTACTATATTGTATGAAGTGAATTAAGTGCAACTGCACCAAACTTAATTTAGCTTCAATAGCAAGTTATAACATTTGCATTAAATATTATTCCCATAAACTATCTGCAAACATGATAATTACTGAACATGCCTTAGCCATTAGTTCTTGATATTTGGAAAAATAATTGGAATTTTTGAGGTTTTCTTCACTTGCAATAACTGTTAAAAAAACTACAGACACTGAATATTATTTCCCAAACTTTGCTATTATATCCACTTGAATGATGACTAGTATGAGCTTTGCTGAATGCTACATATACATAATTGGTTTAAAATATCTTATTAAACACAATTTCTTGAACATTGTTTTGTAACACTACTTAAAATTGCTACAGCAAGCAATTGTATTTAGGAGTTTTTGGTTGCCACTATGCAGCTGTAATAATATTTGGGACAACATGAGATGTCAGAAAACACTTTGAAGGGTGCTATTATAAAAAGTTATTTCTATTTTCTTTTAGCAGGCAACAAACCACACACTATTAAACTGTTAATATATTATGATATTATGCATATATATAATGCGTAGTTTCTTGTCAGAATTCTATAGTATTAATGTATTAATTTAGTAATAAATAACATTTTAAATTATTACTGCTGCTCTTCAAAAGCTAATGGAGGAGATAAATATATCTTGACACCCAAAATTGGCATTAAAAGTGTGAAACACTTAAAACAAATTAATTGTGCAAAGAGAAATCACTGATTACTTTTTACAGAAATTGAATTACAGAAAGAGTGACAAAAGAGCTTATAAATTCATGAATAATATAAAAATTATTATTATTAATAATAAAAATAACTTTTTACTGTAATTGAATTACAGAAAGGGTGACAAAAGAGCTTATAAATTCATGAATAATATAAAAATCAACAATAATAATTTAATAATAATAATAATAATAATAATAATAATAATAATAATAAAATAAATTAATTTTTACAGAAATTGAATTACAGAAAGAGTGACAAAAGAGCTTATAAATTCATGAATAATATAAAAATTGTTATTATTATTATTATTATTATTATTAATATTAATAATAATAATAATAATAATAATAATAATAATAAAAATAACTTTTTACTGTAATTGAATTACAGAAAGGGTGACAAAAGAGCTTATAAATTCATGAATAATATAAAAATCAACAATAACAATTTAATAATAATAATAATAATAATAATAATAATAATAATAATAAAATTAATTTTTACAGAAATTGAATTACAGAAAGGGTGACAAAAGGGCTTATAAATTCATGAATAATATAAAAATCAACAATAACAATTTAAAATAATAATAATAATAATAATAATAATAATAATAATAATAATAATAATAATAATAATTAGCTCTAATATTGAACATTATGACAGAATTAACACTGCAATAAAGAGAATATACATTTTGAATTTATTAAAAATCTTGCCAAGATAGCTAAAGAAAAACACCTCAACCTGTGTAACTTATCCTGGAAAACTACTGTGCTTCCTTAAGGAAGAAAGTATGATTATTCAATTCTGAAGGACAAACTTTCTTCTGTAATTAAATCTTATAGACTTATATCACTGTATAACATAATATTTGTCCTGGAGTAGTAATTGTTATTTCTTGATTTCTTATAACTAAAGAGAAGAGAAAATAGAATCATCTCCCACAAACATTTCTTTTGTGACCAGAATTTTGATATTTTTAAACTTAACAATTTCAATGGGACATGCCTAATTCACATATTTTTTGTTCTTTAAAATTAAACTGTATCCATTTCAAAGGGGCATATTTAATTGGCATATTTGTATGCTTTGAAACTAAAATGTATAATATATCAAAAATACTAACACTAATGTTAATTTTTTAGAGATTTGCAAGATTATACACAAATCACTTTCCAAATGAACCCCCAAATATAGTTTTCCTATCATGTTATCATTATACTGTCATTGGTCACAATGTTCAAATACATTACATATATTAGAGAAAGTGCTTGCTTTGCTCCTTCAAGTATGCTTCCATGTTTTCCATGGATCCATTAACATAAGAATCAAGAATATGGACCTTAAGGAACATTCTGCATCCTCATTTATCATAGTTTTTCATTACAGTTTCAACTACAGTCCCTGGTCATATTATTAGATGCACCATAATATTTTTAAATTCATTTATTTGTTTATCATTGTTGTTGCTCATTGAACATTATAGGGGACACATTGTTGTCTATAATAACATATTTGTTATTATTTCATTCTTGTAAGAGTCTACATTGTTGCTAAACAAACATCAGTTACTGTAATACTAACAACTAGAACAGACCTATTGACTTTCAGAAATGAATATAAAAGTATGCAGACATGCCTGAAAGCCCAAATTAACTATTTTTAAGGCTCCAAAACCTCTCAAGTGGGCAAAGAATCACAAGGACAAAGATTTGGAAATTTGGCAATCAGTAAGTATGTCATTTTAAATTTTAAAACTATTTTATGAGCTAAAATTCACCTTTGGACTTTTCCATTATTTCAGGTTTGTTTTAGTGATGAGAGCACTTTTGAAATTCTGGCAAACAAAGCTCAGTTTATGTGACTGCAAAAATGTGACAAAGTATGTCAGATTGTGTTGTGCAGACTGTAATTCCCCTAAAGTGATTATTTGGTCCATCATCAGTGGCCAAGGTCCAGAATGTCTATATGTTGCTCAAGGGACCAGTACAAGGTTTCCAGAAGCTATGCAAGATTGGCCCAATTTCCATACTGCAAAATCTGTGATAGCTTTTCTGCAAGAAAATAATGTCTCTTTGTTGCTTTGGGTGGAATATGAATCCTATTGGTCTGGCAGCTGGTGAAGAAGGAAGTGATTACCATGAAAATTTGGCTAATTGAGAAGATAAATGAAGTCTGGTATCATCCACAGATGTAAGAGAGAATACAGTATTCATTAACAGTATGCCAAGGTGAATCAAAGCCTTAATAGCTGCCAAAGGCATGTTAACTTAGTACCAATTTGTGTATATTTGATAAAAATTATTGATGTGTTTTTATTATCACCATACATATTATTTAGAAATGTTGAAATAAATGTGTTTCTCCATTGTAGGATAGTAAAAATAAAATAAGTGCTATTTTTGCCCTACAATCTCATATTATATTTAAAATTTAAGGCATATCTAATAATATGACCAGGGACTATAGTTCGACATAGTTTTGGGCCTTATGATCATCCAAATAGTTCTTGGTAATTGCAAAAGCTATTTCAAGCTGCTAAGATTTTAAATACTTGAAGGCTGTTCATTTCTTATCTAATTTCTTCATAAGGCCCTGTTTGATATTTAGTGGTCTTTCCTGGATTTGACTAATGACTTTCATTTGATTTTCTTTTTCCCTACAGTGGCCAATATTGCCTACAGTAGGGTGCCTAGATATATATCTCTGCTGTCCCAGGCAAAAACTGCAAGGAAGCTTAGTGAAACCACTTTGGAGACTTAAATGTGACCATTTTAAAGTCCTCCATGTCCTTTCACTATGCTGGTACAAATCAGTGAATAAAACAAGTTACATTTACTGGTAGGGACAAACTTGCTTCATCATGAAAAATAATAATCTCCTATGTAGCATATTCAGCTAGAAAATAAACAAAACAAAATTATGCTCCTCATTTTTGAACCATTGGAAGTGGGTAGGTAGCAGGCAGGTAAGGAGATGAGAAATATTTTATTTTTCTGTTTTTTGTTAATACTTCATTGATGAATATGGTTTCATTGTTTACACCCCCCACCATCAAGATTTTAATTTTTCTTTTAGACTTTTACAGTTTAAAGTACCTAACATTTAAATGGCCATATAACAGAGTCATACCTACAAGGATTGCACTTTGTTTATTTTGGGTTATTTGACTATCTAGTATCATTTTAGAAATGTATGTTTTATATGTTGCACAACCAGAAAATTTGTCTGCCTTCAAAACAACTGACTCATGTATACAGATCTCTGTAACCCAGAAGTTCTTAAGTTAATCAGACAGTGACTTTACTTCAATGATGGTAATATAAAGAAATTAACTTCCAAGAAAAATGGAAATTATTCCTGGGCCTTAATGTGTAAAAACATTGTAAAAACTGGATGAAGCAAGGAGTCAACAGGCAGACTTCAGAATAATAAAAAATGTCCACTAAGAAAGTAGAGAGAAAAGAAGAGAGCTTGGAGTAAAGAGCATGAAGAAAAACATAATTATGGAGCAGGAAACCAGTAATAGTGTCAGAAAGCAAAATTATATCATAAAATGCAGCATTTTTGTTTCTTGGCATTTTCTGCAAACTTAAGTTTTATTCATGTAATTAGCCCTTTCTTAGAAACTATTAAATTTAATGATTTGAAATTTGTTATGCTTCATTAAAACAATCTGAATTATTTAGAAATGCAGTATTGAGTTTAAAAAATTAGTAGCTATAAAAATATCTGTAAATATTATTCAGATGCTTAAATTCTGTCAAAAAAGTTGCATGAGATGAAATGAAAAATCTAATTAATTCAACATTTTAAAAAATTGTGTCGAGATTGTAATATGGCTCCGGAAACTAGTCTTGCATTTTATTAAAATTTAGTGATGTATATGTTACAATCTCGACTCAATTTTTTAAAATGTTAATATTTGACATCACTGTTACAAAAGTTCATTATATTTTATAATAATTAATTCAGTTTATTAATATTATTTTCACCTACAAATAGCCATAAATTTAATTCATTCTGCACTATGGTTTTTGAGAAAAGGTACATTAAATATGGTAAAGTGTCAAATTAATAACAATATGTGAGGTATGTTTTCCTAAAAATTGTTAAAAAGCATAAGAAGCATTTGTACAAATTTGTGCACGTAGTTCTTAAATCTGATTTAAAGAAAATGTGTAATTTTTGTAGTGTCATATGTTAATGCCCCTTAAAAATTCAAAAGTTAATACTCCATTTATGAAATAAATAATTTCTATGCAGCATTTCCTACATATATATGCACACTCTTTTTGGATGTAATTCTGTTAAAGATATAAAAGAATTCTGTTCTATGCAATCCTCATGCTCTGTAAAGAAGATTAATAATGAATGCACATCAATTCTTCTATACACATCTCTTCATCTATAATATCTCAGCTCACCTGATGCCTAAGTAATGAAGTTTTGCTGCCCATCCAGGAACCTGCATTTGTCACAGCAGTCCAGTTACTTGAAGAATGAGTTGATGTGGGTAAAGCAGAAGGTGTAATGGAAGGAGGACTTGTTGGAAATTGTGATCCCAATAGCAGTCCTGTTTCATCCAGGCTTTGTTGTTCCTCTGGAAGTACAGTGATTATTATTTCTACTATTATTATTTTATTATTTTTTATTATTTTATACATAAATTAAAAGTAGGTAGAAGTAAATTAAATGTTGACATGTCTTCATATTTTGTCATGAATTGTAAATTAGGAAAAATGAGTTTATGAGAATATATACATTATCTAAAAAAGACTGTGAAATTTAGTCTGTAATAAGGTGAAAATTGTGAAGATAAGATGTTCATTAGAATAAAAGTAAAAAATGTAGAAAATAGTGTATGGAAATATTAAGTTTAAAAGAAAAGGATAATCCTTTTTAAGAGGAGGCCTTGTTTATAAAAAATTTAATGCAGTAAAAGGTAGTACAAAGTAATTAAAGAATATATAAGTAGAAAGGGGGCTTGACACTAGAGTGTTTTGAAAATTGGAATGCCAGAGCTTCATTTGAATGTGGCTTATGTTCATAGACAGTTTTACTTTATTTATTTGGTTTATTTAACGACTCAGATCAGCAGCATTCCATTCAATTCAGGATGTGAAACAGCTCATAAATTTTGTTTAGAGGCCTCTTCTTTCAGGCTTAAGGTTCTTTGGCAAGCTTTAAATCCATGACTTCATTTCCCTTCCAAAGGAAGCCATATTTAGAAGCCCAAAATAAACTCATCCACGCTGGATGAGATTGAACCCAGGATCTAGGGTCTAAGAGCTCATGTCATTATGGAGGTGCAATCATAAGCAGGTTACACTTCAATCTAATCACAAATCATGCTCTGTTCCTCAGAGTATAGGTCTTAATGTAAATGGTAAGGTATTTTGAAAACTACAGTAGGTATTGATATCATTGCATGATTGACTTGAACTACACAATCTTAATGCTTCACTTACTTGTCATAATGTATGGAACCGGTTTCAAGAACATTTAGTTATCAACAGCCAGGCTAAAATCCAATTGTCGGATCATTTGTTGAGCTGTGAGGAACAAAGAGGAACATAGGCACACGGTTAAAGGAACTATTCAGGAACATAGTGTGCAAGCAAATAGAGAAATCAGCAATAGCCAATCATTTTTGGACACAAAATCACGACATAATGAATAAAGCAAATTTATTAAAATCTGTACAAGGACCTACAGAACTAGCGACCTGGGAGAAAATCTACATCTACAAATACAAAGACAGTCTAATGAACTTTGACACCACCAGAGATGAAAACATAAACTACAAGTTTATCATACTGCTACCAGAGCAGAATACACATACCCATAGCTCAACGAATGATCCAACAGTTGGATATTAACCTGGCTGATGATGAGAACTAAATGTTCTTGAAACCGGTAATATACATTATGAAAAGTAAGTGAAGCATTAAGAGTGTGTAGTTCAAGTGAATCATACAATGATATTAATTATATGCTTAGCTTCACTGTGCAAGTTCCAATTTACATTTTAATACAGTAGGTATGTTTTAAAAATTACTGTACTTAAACTTCAATTAATTAAACTATATATTACCCTTTACTGTATATATTGCATTATTATTGTTTGAAAAGAGCATGTAATTCATAATTTCATTCATGGACAGCTGACTGCCATTCATCTAGCATTTAGCACATCACACAAAAAATGTATACACATTTTCACAGTAGATATCTATTTAATATATTTCAAAGTTGGACAAAAAACAACAGTTTGGTGTAGTATGATGTTCCGTAAACAGATGTGACTTACATACATTATGATAGCATTACTACATGATAGGTACATCAACAATGAACAAATGAAGTCAAGATTATCGTAAATCAACAATGAACAAAAGAGGCTAAGATTATTGTATGATGATCTGTAAACAGATGTGACTCACTTTATGTTATGCTAGCATTGCTACAACAAAATGGAGCCAAGATTATCCTTTGAACAGCAGAAAGTAATTTTGAAGTGATAATGGAAAACCGAGAATGTTGTTGAAGTTTAAAGGCAATAGAGACATGTGTACAGAACAGAACTGCCAATGTGAATAACAATTCCACGCATTTGAGACAAATTTGAGACTCATTGTACCATATGCAATGTTCACAAGAGCAGATCTGGGAGACCTCGCACAGCAACAAACTCTGCGTCCTTGCCTATGGTTTTGGAACGTTTTGAGCACTCACTGCAGAAATCTACAAAGCAATGTGCACATGAGACTGGAATTAGCAAATTCAGTGTTCATCGTATTAGTAAAACAGCAAAGTTGAATGTTTTCATCCCAAGACTTTTGCATGCATTAAATGAAGATGACTCTGATGAGAGAATACAGTACTGTGAGTGGTTTTGAAACATGGTGCAAGAGGATGAGGCCTTTGTAATCAGAAGTGTATTGTTGCCAATGGTGGGCATTTTGAGCAACTGTTTTAATTGTAAAAGTCCAAGGTGATTAGTGCTCATCATTTTCTGTTTGTGTGAATTCAGTTTTGATATGTTAACATGGTTTTTTCTTTGCTTGAAGTGTGTATACATTTATTGGTACCCTCTGTATTAGCAGCTCATTTTGAACCTACTGTATGTGATCCACTGAAATAATGTTCTTTATGTAATACAGTAAATTATTAGCTTAAGGTAAGCCTTCAGTCCTGTTAATCAGTCATAAACATATTTGTACCTTATGACCATCTGCAGCACCATAACAAAGTTCTGAGACCATTTGTTCCTATTCTTGAGGTGCCTACTTTCTTATTCCCTTTCTATTTGTAAACTCTTTGTACAGGATTTTCACATAAAAACTATCCTATATGCGATGTTTTGAATCCTGTTGGTAGCAAGCAGTGTTCCCTCTCTTTCCCCTGTAAGCAGGATAGTTTTTTACGTCAAAACCCTATATACTTTTCTGCATCCTGTATATAGAGATTCTTAAAAAAATTCTGATATTTGAGCAACTGTTAATCATCACTATAAGAAATGTTCATTATGATTTACATTCGTTTTAATCCCCCCTTCAGCCCTACCTCTCATATATTTTGAAATACTGCATAATTTGAAACACTTCTGGTTGGTCTAAGATGTGCTAACAGACAATGAAAATTGCCCAGGGTAATTTTGTACATATATGATGGAAGCTGAATACACTATGGGTTTAAAGTGTCCCCATAATAAAAATCTTAGGAATTAAAGTCAGAGGAATGAGCAGGCTGATTTACTGGACCTTCCTGACCAGCCCCTCACTCATTGAATGTCTGCATAACGTGTTCTCAGAAATTACAAAGAAAATGGAGCCATGCTTCCAACATGCATAAACTGTATTTAATTAAAATTCCTTGCCGATACCTTGCTTCTTCAACTGTGTTAGGATTTTCATTAGTCCACATATACTTATTATGAAAATTGATAACCCCAACTCAAATGAAGCCCATCTAACCAGTGAACAAAATACAACTGTGAAAAGTGGATCTTCAACAGACTTTCACATCAGCCATTGGCCAAACTCTAATCTGATGTGATGATGTTACTGCCAAGAGCATCCAAGGTATTTAAGTCATGAACTTGTGAGTGGGAGGTCTGGGATTCTTTTCTTGCCAGGACCATCCTTCCTAACTGAGGTTTTTCCCAAATTTTCCTGTGTATGCATAAATGGAAATGCTGGAGAGGTACCCTAAATTTAGACCTGCTTTAAAAAAAATTCTTTTCCCATTTTTCATTTCATTTCATATATCACCAGTGTCCACTGCACGTGATGCCTCAGCAGCAAAAGAAGGCAAACACTATAAATAAAAAAATAAATAAAAAAAACAACAACTTAAGGGCTTAAACCTGTTAAACATGCTATGAGTACTGCTCTGAGAAGATTGCAAATTACTTCAGCTCTGCAATTCTTCTTACACTAATTCCAGAATCTTCTACTTGCTGCAATATCAATCATGGGAATTGAGAGTTGATCCTGGTGGTGTAGTGGTAACCATACTTGCCTTCTAAATCCAAGATCGTGGGTTCAAACCCGGACAGAATCGATGGATTTTTTTCAGGTGTAGAAATCCTAAGCTTCCTTCAGAAGGGAAGTAAAGCCATGGGTCCCATGTCATACATTTACGGCACGAAAAAGAACCTCAAGCCTGACAGAAGAAGCCTCTGAGCAAAATTTGTCGCCCGTTTCATGCCCTGAATTGATGGGATACAGATGACCTGAGATGTTAATGAGTATCCGTAAATAAACAAAATCAATGGGAACTGAGCAAGGTCTACCATAATCATTGTGTTAAGATCAAATTTCTGCAAATTTTTGAGTAATTCTGCACATTTATGTTGTATATTCTTTTTCAGTTTAGGAGAGAGGGCTTTCTGGTTTCTTCCATTGGCTGAATTGCAATGAAAAAATTGCATCTGCCATTTCTCATGCGAAATAATAGGCACACATGCATGCATACACACACACCACATTTACTGCACTCACCATACATTTCAGTGGATTAAAGGACATGCATGGTTAGCAGGGAGTGAGCTGTGAACCATTTCATGAAGAAAGCAGCCTTACAACAAACAGATCTTGCATTTGACAAAATAACTAAAAAGGTCATCATATGATGAGAGAAGGAAAACAGACTTTCATATGCAGGGAATGCTATGGGCAAATAAGCAGCAATCAATAAAGCTTTCTTTCCATCAGCAAATAACAGACCAGCTCAGTACACCCATTTCTCCAGAGTTATCAATATTATTAACAGGATATGGCAAACTAAGGTCATATCACACCAGATTTGAATTTACCAAAAACTGAATATGCATATGAAATGGAGGAAAATGGTTGAGAAACCTAACATCATATTGTGCAAAATTTTGAAAACAAAGAGACCAACTGATAAGAAACAGCAGAGATGTTTAGCATAAACTAATCAATGATCAGCATATTAGTAACCATCTTAAGGTATATGTGAGATTCATCAGATCAATACACTTTTCAATATTGGAGTGAAATAGATAGTTATAGCAGATTTATATAATGAATGAAATGAATTTCATTTCAACAAACAATTACATTATACAACATTCTTGAGTGCTTGTTATTTAGGATATATGCATTTAACTCCCTGGATGTATATGCTATAGATCCTACTTTCCACTCACTACCCTTTAGACTGTTCTCATATATCTGTCCTTTCCCTTTATTTTTCTGGATTATGTTTCATCAATCTTAGTATATAATTCTTTAAAATCACTAATAAATCCCTTCTAAACATTTTCTATTTCTTCCAAATTAAATGCTCTAGCATTGCTTTTGTTCTTGTGACCCTTTTTTTTTAACCCTATATTTTTATCATCCTCTATTTCCATCAAACTCCCTTGGGTGATGCTACCACACACAAACCTCTTGACCATACACCATCTGATTCCCCCCACTGCTTCTCCCCACCATTGTTATTTACCCCATTCAGTGATTTGCATTTTGTGAAATCCCTGTCACTCTCACTGCTAAACACTCCTACCTTCTTCCGGCTGCAGGTTGTTTCCCCTGTTCCCTCCTCTTCTACTCCCCAATTCCTTGTTTCTTGACCTTGATGCAGTGTCGGCAAGCTTCCGTCTCTGCTTCTCCTCTCTTCCTCTGCGACCATCATTTCTTGACTTGCTGCTGCATTGACAGATTATCGTTTATCCATAAGTGCATGCCATGCAAAACTGCTCTTCTACCTTTGTTCATCTTTTTCTTTTTTCCAATAAAAATTCTTGAACCTTTTAATTTTTCAGTTTGGCCTAATACTTTCCATTTCATGTTCACTGTGGCTAATTTAACCAATAATGGCCTTCCTCTCTCACCCCTACATCCAATTCTCTAAATTTCCCAACCTTCCAATTTGTTGCCCACTATTCTTTCAATCACTTCCTCTACTTCTTCTCATATCTTTTTCTCTCTTCTTTCTTCCACTCCAAAGATCATTACATTTAGCTTTCTGCTAGCATCCGCCGCTTTCTCCATCTTCTCTATTTTATTCCTGCATTCCGCTAACTCTCCCCCTAATTCCTCTTCGAGCAGTCCAATCCTCTGGTTTGTCTCTTCTATGCTTTTCTCCAATTTCACATTTATATATTATATGTGCATGTATACAATAAGTGAAATAGGAAAAGCTAATGAAATAAACATTTCAATATATAGAAAAGCGTGTTATTAAGTCAAATAAACTTTAAGTATAATACAAAATAAGTAAATGTATAGCACATTAAATATAGCTACAAAACATATATATTTTATTTTTATACATTAAATAATATAGGGGAAATAAAATAAATAACCTATTATAAGAGCACTTACATCAGGTAGAAAATGGAATATATTTCCACAAGCCTCATTTTACCACTATTTCAGATCTGTATTTAGTATATTATATAATTTAATATTAAATCACGTAATATTACTATGTAATGGTATTGTAGATGATGAGAATAAATAAATAAAATGCATTGCAGATGCTGAGTGAATTAAAAAAAAACCACACATACATACACACAGAGCTTCAAACTGTTTGCACATAAATGAATAAAATCAGACAAAAAGACTGTCTCAATTTTCTTTTAGTGATCTATTGTGAGGAGCCTTTTGGGGCTATACATCTCAAGAAAAATACAGTAATTCACTGTTCAGGATAAAATGTGCTCTTTTATTTTGAAAAAGAAAATGTATGGAATAATATAACCAGGCAAAGCCATCCTCCAATTCTAGAAAAATCATAGTTAAATCAACCAAGAAGATAGATTATGGAAATGCTTTTCTGGGACTGAAAACGAAGTTGTTGATTGATTGACATAAAACGTAGAAATATAACAGTAAAGAGCCAGAACTTTATCAGTCTGTGCATGAAAAACGAGATAATAGGCACAGAAAGCTGGTTTAGGGATTATGCCTCCTTCACAATAAACCGACCTACACAGCCAATTGCAACCTTCATGAAAGAAATTTAAAAGTTATGAAAAGCTCCGGGGCACTGTTTATGACCATTCTACTCATAAAACTGCTGAGTATTTTTCAAAAAGCTTAGAAATGTAAATTCATAAAAACATAAAAGTGGTGTTGTAGTAAAGGGAAACTATATTGCATAATAAAACATTGATATTTTTTCTTCAACATTACTGGAACATAGGAAAGAAAAAATTACAGCACTGTTCTTCTATAGAAACATTAATCTGAAAACAAAGCACTAAGATTTATAGATATATTTAAAAAAAGTAATCTTAAATAATTATATTCAAAGCTATATAATTTGTGTAATCTGTAACTGAGAGGCTGGGGAGAAAGGCTACACACCGCTTTTATTAGAAAGAAGGTTCATCAAAAAGAGCTAGTGTTTACATTCAGCGAAGTTATTTGACTTATGGGCTCGCAGAATACTGCTGCATACTGGGAAAAGATAGTAATCAAATTCATGTACTACACACATGCAGGTAGCAGTTTGTTAGTTCCTTAGAGGAAGGCTTTGTCAGAGATAGGTTATGCATTCATGTGTTTTTCAGTGCTTTCATCATGTATAAATTAAATGCTAATCATTTGTTAGTTATACTACAACATACAGTCTAGAAGAACAGATCTTTATGTATAATACATATGTGAACATTAATTCTTGCACAGAAGTAGTAAGTAAATTTGCTAGAAGCAATTTTGCACCAGATAGAGTAACTGTTCATCAACTTGTTAAAATATTACAAGAGACAAGATCTCACAATGTCAAGAAACATGTTTCAAACTGCCTTGTTCTTATAGAAGAAAAATTAAATTAAATACAGGAATTTTCCATGCACATGCTGGCAATATATTGCTGCCAAGAGATATAATTTTTAACATATATTTCAATTCAGATTAGATCTTATTATTATATTTCATTTTAAATACAATATCATTTATGTTTTACAGTAAAAACATAAATACCAAAATAAAAAAAATAACTTTATGCATGACTACATTTCTCCAGTAAGCAGCTGTACTCAGGTAGCTTATAACTGAATAACCTCACTGCATACATAATAAAATATCAAAAGCATTACACTATACAACTACACAATTTAAAATTATGCACTATAATATACAAAATGTGCAAATCCAGTTTCTTACCTTTAATAACTTTTTTGATATATGGATCAAGATTAATAGTAAATGGAAGAAAAATCTTTAGATCACTAACAAGTAAACTGCTTCTATGGAATGTTAAAAAAATATCAAACTTTCTCTCATCTCGATCAAGCTCCAGCAGGGGTTCAACATCTTTCGACACTGGTATTTGGGGACGCACTCTGTAAAATGTCAACATTAATATAAAGTAATTCTAGCATCAAAGAAATGAAATTAGAGCTTACTATTTAAGTATCTCTTATTAATTTTATGCATCAAATGTCAATGTAAACAAATAGAGATTTTTAGTAACCAGAAGTGCACTCTTACTGCTACTGGTAAGACATTTCATTAAGGTTTCTGAAACATCTGCACTTGGTTGATCTAAGCACTAAGATGAAATGGGTAGAATGAAAAAAACTGAAACCTTATATTACAGATATTATACATACAAGGGTAGGTCCGTAAGTTTCCAGCTTAACCATTTTCTAGATATGATAAAGACAAAATCTATATTTCAATATAGTTACCCTTTATTGCAATACACTTCTCACATCTTTGAACTAACATTTCAATTCCCTGCCTCCCAAATAGTCAAAAGTCTTGTGTGCAAAATGGGCATAAACAGCATCCATTACTTTTCATTGACTTAAATTTCCTTCCTTGAAGGTACTTCTTGAGAATTAAGAAAAGGAAATAGTCACTGGGAGCTAGATCTGGGCTGTATGGTGGATCATCAATCTCCTTGAAGTCACATTTCTTCACAGCTTCCTTTGCAACAAGAGCTGTGTGCACAGGCACATTGTTGTGAAGAAGGCGAACATCGACACTCAGCTTTCCTTGCCTTTTTTCTTTGATGGAAGCACAGTTTGTGCAGTAGTCCAACATAGTACACCCCATTTACCGTGGTATTCATCTCCTTCAAGTCAATGAAGAGTATGCTTCACAGTCCCAAAAGATTATGCCCATGATTTTCTTGGTTGACTGACTGACCTTGGTCTTAAGAGGCAGTGTTTCGCCAGGTATATGCCACTCCATTGATTCTCTGTTGAATAAGGGATCATAGTACAGCACCACATTTTCATTTCCTGTAACAATGGTTTGCAGAACTTCTCTCTTGTTGCCACGGCAGAGCTCCAAAAATGCCTGATGACTCATTGCTGCTTTTGGATTGAGGAAAGAAGTCTAGGCACCCATCTTGCACTATCATTATTCATGTTTAAATGTTCATGAATAATTCAAAGGACTGTTGTTTTAGAAAGGACCAACCTAGCTGCTATTTCTGTAACTGTGAGTCGCCAGTCTTCCATAATTTCTCCTTCCACAAGAACGATGTTTTCAGGAATGAGTACTTCCAAGGACCAATGTGCACGCTCTTCGTCCTCAATGCTTTCTCGACTCATTCAAAAAAGTTTGGGCTCATTCTTTTATGGTAGAATATGAGGGGGATGCTTTCCCATATACACCTTCTAATTGCTGTTTAATTTCATTTGGAGTAAGTCCGTCTTTTGTGAAGAACTTAATAGCAGCGTGATACTCCATTTTGAATGTGTCATAATCTTCTGCATATAGCCTTCTTTATATAACTATATATGAACTACTGAGCACAGCAGAATGGAAGTTACAGCTGCATTATTTACTTAACAGATAAGGTATGATACCAGATAAGGGTTTTGTAAGGCGATAATCCTTAGCGGCAAGGCCAAAAACTTATGGACCTACACTCATAGGTGTGATTAATGATTATGTTTGACAAATAGGTAATCAGATGATGATGATACTGCTAATTTCAATTAAATTGTTCAATGATCATAACCAGAATAATTATCTACTGCAGGGTTTAGGCCTAAGGCCTCTATAGATTATCTGACCCAACTAGACAGGAAAGAATGGTGAGATTTCAAGGCAACGTGCAGCCTTAGCAATTTAAACCTCCCACATATACCTGGTGTACAAAATATGCTATTATTAAGAAATCTGTGGTAGCAAAAAACTCAGTTCCTATATATTTTAATCAGGCTTCAACAGGCTCAGTATAGTTTTGAAGGTATTACTGATAAAGATTTGAAGGGTAGTTACAGTAGTTTTGAGTGGCTGCAAGAATGGAGCACTCCATGTGGTAGTGTGTTCCATATGAAAGTAATTTAACAGTGCTGCTGGGATATTATGGTTAATATGTCTCAGTTTTACCTTCCTTGCAACAATATAATGCATTTTCTTAATATAAATAATGCTTATGTTTCATATAACAAATTAATTATGAAGAAATCACTCAAATTTAAATAGTTTTGTTCCATTTACTTAGACATGTTTCAAAGGCAAATTTCCTTCATTGTCAGCATGGTTCCACTGTCAGTTTTCTAGCATTGTATTAAGATGTCACTTTTTGGATTTTATAAACTTTTTGATGAGGTTACTGTTGTTTGGAAGATCAAAATTAACTAAACAGATTAGATAGAATTTAAATTTTCTTGTTTTCATTCAAGAATGATTGATTGTTTTCCTGGCGGGCTTTTGTCCTTTGAGTTGGTTTTTAGGAGGTTTTTCAAATTGCATTTATTCACTGGAGCCAAAATAATGCTGGCATCTTTAAAATTTTTTTGAAATTTTTGGTGTTCCCATGAATGGAATGTAAATGACTTATATATCTGTTCTCCTTTGTAACATTTTAGTATGGTGATTTCTTTTGTTTGTTTTTGTTTTTTTGAATTTTTCTATCTTTTTCTTGACTATATCTGTTGTTATAGCCATTTTTCTGTGCTATATTCATGATTTTTTGGTACTCCAATTTGTATTCTGTCTCACTTATTGATAGGTTTGTTAATCTGAATGTTAGGCTATTAATTATAGTGTGTTTATGTTGTTTTGGATTGTGGCTGTTGCTTTTTATAATTATATTATTATCCACATGGAAAAATGCCTTCTAAACTGGTCGGCCACCACTAACCTACGAGAACATTAGGATCTCTTTCCAGATGCTTATGATCTCGACCATTATGTTTATAGACAAAGTGTCCATTGCAGTGTACCAGTTGCTGCATGTACCTTAGGACTATTAACATATGACTGCATATAGACACTATACAAACTGATTAAAGCTCCATCTATACCCAAGGCTGAACTTGAACCCATGATTCTTAGGTCACCATCTAATGATTGCAGTGACTCTAGGGCTGGCTGTATTCTAGATAGGCAATAATGTTCAAACATGTACACCAGTACTAGCCATTTGAAATAATCCAGAAAATATTTTTACTTTAATGACACACATTTATATTTACCATATCCAACATATCAGTTTATCAACTTACTTATCATACAAGGTTTTTAAAGAAACATTATCCTCAAAGGTGTCTTCATACATATCATAGTATAGAATGATCCAAGAAGTTCGGAATGGCCACTGTTCTGTTATATTCACCCAACTAGCAAGATGATACCAATTGAAGTCAATCTGGAAGGCCTTCAGCAAACGTCCTGCAACAACATTAATAATAATAATAATAATAATAATAATAATAATAATAATAATAATAATAATAATAATAACAACAACAACAACAACAACAACAACAACAACAACAACAACAACAACAACAACAACACCACAATGTATACAAATTCATATTCATTTCAGCTTTCTGTCAATGGAAAATCCTTTGGCATTCATAAATATTTAGAAAGTTATACTGTATTTCATTTTATGCTCTAAATCTGATATAAGATACTGTCCTTTAGTATTCTCATCTTTCAGTATTTTAGAGCTTCCATATCTGAGTGCATAACATTGAGTACACTTGGAGAATATGTTGAGAAAATATTGGGGGAAACTGTAAATTTCAATCATAAATTCAGGCTACTGTCAGCTTTGTTCCTCTTATTAGTTCCAAACTAAATTGTGGCATTTGTGCAACTCAATGGCTAATGCAATCATTCTTTGCCTCTGAAGTGCAGAACTTAAATGTTTGTAAGACTACATTGTTGAAGCAAAAGTCACTATTGTCATCAGCAGCACTACTATCAACATTATTTATTCAATTCGTGTTTTTGTTATTTATTGTAATCAGACGACTGAGGTCATTATTTGACTATATAACTATAAGCCATCTCTGCAACTTTTTTATGATGCAGGAGATCAACAACATAGTGTTTAAAAATTAAAATGTAAATTTGAACTTGTACAGTGAAGCTAATCATATTAATTGCTATCATTGTATGATTCAGTTGAATTACACACTTTTAAAGCTTCACTTACTTTTCATAAATGTATGGAACCGGTTTCGAGAACATTCAGTTCCCATCTTCAGCCAGGCTAAAGTTCAACTGTCAAATCATTCAATGAACTGTGGGAATGTGTATTCTGCTTTGGTGGCGGTGTGATATACTTGTAGTTTATGTTTTAATCTCTGGCAATGTTGAAGTTCATTAGACTGTCTTTGTTTTTGTAGATGTAGATTTGCTCTCAGGTTCCGTAGGTCCTTGTACTGATTTTAATAATTTTGCTTCATTTATTATGTCATGATTTTGTGTCCAAAAATGATATGCTACTACTGATTTCTCTATTTGTTTATACTTTATGTTCCTGAAATGTTCTTTAATCATATGCCTATGTTTCTCTTTGTTTTTCCAATGTAGGTTTTTTCACATTCTGCACAATTTATTTTGTGAATACCTGCTTTTTCCTTTTGTGGAATAGTGTCATTAACATTATCTATCAGTAAGTTTTTAACATTAAATCTATTAATCGGTGCCAACCTGATATTAAAATCTTTAAACATAGTAAGTAGTAGGGAAATAAGGGTAATTTACTGACTGCAGCAGATTCTGCAATCATGTAGTATAATATACATTATAGTTTAGTGTTTTTGCAAACTCAGAGCTCTAAAAGAAAAATACATCATTTATACTATGGCAAAAGGAACAAAACAGTAATAATGAATGAAAAAGACTATGATAATAATATGCACTATTTATTAACTAGCCAGGATTATGAGAAAATCAAAAATAACCCTATTAAAAATATGTACATGCAGTAAATAAAATATTAAGAAAAATAAATATGCTGCTAAACCAGGAAGAGAATGGACAACCTATTACACCAATGAATATATGACAAATAAAATGAAAACAAAATGAGACAAATAATAAACAGAATAAACTCACCCATACACAACTTGGCCAATTACTTAACTTATTAAAGAGATTTCAAACCCTGTCAAAATACAAAAGTTTAAATATAAAAAAGCTCTTTTATTTAATAGAAAAAATTAAATACACCAAACTTGACTACTAGGATTTGTTGACTTCTTTAGATATGATCTCTTTGCTCCCTAGTTTTCCCAAAGGAAAAGGACTTATTATTCTAAAAAAATAGTTACTTTCAATAACCCTACCTGAAGAGTAAACAGAAGAATACCTCATCCTCACAGAAAGTTGCATCAATCAAGTTTCCTTTACATTCAGGGAAAAGTTTTATTACAAAAGAATTGTTTGGCCATGGGTAATTCACTCTCCCCATTTTTAGCAGATATGTACATGAGCTTCTTAGAAATGCAAATAGGCTATCTCATACATCTACAAATGTGGAATCATTATATAGATGGCATTTTTGTAATAGTTATTGAAAAAAGGGAAAGAAGTTGCTATAAATTATTTAAAGACAAAGAATACAGAAATCAACAAAACTTTCCCTTTCCAGGGTACCAAAATCACTGGAATTTGGCATATTCAGAAAAGAAGCCCCATGCATGTAGCAAATAGCTAGTACATCAAAAAAGTCAGCTATAATCCAAACCACACAAACTTGGACTATCGACTGCTTTGAACTCAAATTAACCGAAGCAAGACCAAATACAGATAAGAATATCATCAAATCACATATATAGCACCAAAAAAAAAAAAAAAAAATGACCACACAATGAACCTGGTCAACATAAAAACTCAAAAATCAAAGCAAATAAAGAGCATTACACTGTGAAAACTATAGGTACATATAGGAAATTTATATTCCATCCATGGGCACACACAAACATTTTAAAAATATACACAAAGAACAGAATTTCCCTCCCCCAGCAAACAACCAGGCATTTATAAATTCAACTGTATAGATTGCAATAAAAAATATATCAGTAAAATCAAAAGAAACATTGCTTTATGTTTCAAAGAACACATGAGAAATGTCAAATACAATACAAAGAGAAATCAGAAGTAGTGTACCAATTAAATGTGTGAGAATTATGAATTCCAAAATAAACCAAAACTTCTTAAAGTATTCAAAACCCTGTAGAAGTAACTGTATGAGAGAATCGATTCATACATAAAATAAGAAAAATTTAGTTAATTTTCATCTTTCAAATAATAATGACATCTCCAAATTCAGCAGATCTACAGAGAGACATCTGCATACCATGCTGGAAAACAGGCAGTGTATCCATGCTAATTTGAAGGCAAGAACCTTCAAAACATGTCTGAGTAAGCTGATAAAAATTATAGTGTAATTTGAAATATTCATGATCAAAATTGTTAAATTATCTTTACAAATAACTTAATATGGTGGGCTAAAGAGGTATTTGTAAATTGAATAGAATTCAATAAAAATAGGGTAATACAGTAAATAAAGAATGTGTAAATGAAATTATGATGATAAATGTGCAAATGATAATAGCAGCAGTACAAGTATCAGTCTAAGAAAAAAAAATATCTATGCTAACACCACTTGCCTGAATAATAGCCTAAAGAAAAATTGCAACTATTATCATACTATATCATATCACGTCAAACTGTGAATCATATAATGAGTTTCATTATCATTAAAAGAGTTGTTATAAGTCTAGAATGTAGATTTTGTCAGAAATTACATTTTTTTTTTTTTTCCTTTTTTTTCCATGAAATTGTCACACTGTTCAGACTTACAAATTTTAACTTTGATTTAGAGTTTTTTTTTTTTTTTTTTTTTTTTTTTTTTTTTTTTTTACATCTCAGGTCATTAGCATCCCATTACAGGGCATGAAACGGCCAACAAATTTTGCTCAGAGGCCTCTTCTTTCAGGCTTGAGGTTCTTTTTCCTGCTGTAAATGTATGACATGGGACCCACAGCTTTACTCCCTTCCAAAGGAAGCCATACTTAGGATTTTTACGCCTAAAAAAAATCTATCGGTCCTGGCCAGGTTCGAACCTGTGACCTTGGGTTCAGGAGGCAAGTATGGTTACCACTAGACCACCAGGACTGACTTTTCAGAGATGGTTTACAGAGTTTACATCAAAATGTCATTTTAGAAAAAAAATTTCATATTTATGGTATCTTAAACTATTTCATCTGGAGTACATTTAACACATTTACAAAGCTGAATTAATTCAATAGAGGAAAATTAGTATATCTACTTTTTTATTGTATGAAATCCTTCTTTGTATAGAAGGTGTGATAAGGTATATTTTCAATGCTAACCTGAACTTATTTTTATTAGTATGCAGTACCCTTATAGATGATGGAAGTGAACTAAATAATACTATACCATTAGAGTAAACACCTTAATGGAGTAAAAATTGTACTTACGAAGCTATAGACAATAGAGTGGTAATATATACTACATTAATGGAGTGCCTGCAACTTGTTACTTGATCTTAATCCTGCCTCTGCCTGGTTTCTTTGCTGTGTATGTGAATGTTTTTTGTGAATAATTTTGAGTTGTCTATCACGAATAAAAGTACAGCTAGAATGCACTTGCAAGCTAATGGTAAAATTACAAATGTTTTAAATAGTGGTTTACAATGAGATGATCATTTTGTCCCTACATTATATTGTTCTTATTACTATTTTTATATAAGTAATTTTTTTGGCATTTACTGAATTTTGCCAAAACATTATTCTATAAGTTATTAAGGAATGGAAGTAAGCATAATATACTGTTTATGAATGCTCTTATTTATAAAATAAATTAATGATCTGATTGCAAAACATGTCCATCTTATTTTGGGTAAGATGTAATCAACATGCTCTTTCCGGCCAATCATAAGATCAAGAAATGTTATGTTACTAGATTCAATGATTTCACTGCCTTGATATAGGACCTTTAGTCTGTAACTTTTTTTTAAAAAATTAAATTAAAGTTGTATGGTTGAGGAAAACGTTGCTTCACTACAATTAAACAGTGAACCTACTATTTATGGGGTTAAAGGATCTGAAACATCAGTTAAATATCAGGCCTGACATCTGCCATACTACAAATGATAGCCATGTTCAAATTAATTAAAGATTAAAATTGCAACTATTAAATTTAAGTTTCAATTAAATAAGTTTTTTGTTTAATGGTTGTAGCCAATTCATATATTATCATTTATTAGTGCTTTAAGTGTACATTTTGTGTACATTTTTAATTAAGCCTTTGAAAACTATGGGGTAGATAGATACAGTACATAGATAATACAGTTGTACTCTGTTTGGAAGATGTACATTTTTTCCTCTCTTCATCGGACTATTTGCTGATTCTTTCATTATTACTGTTTTCCTTGTTTCAATAATGCAATTTTGTATGACAACAATGAAAAATTTCAATTGTATGAAATGGGAACTGGTATACTATTTTGTTGCAGTAAGGAATTAAATTCAGATTTGTGTGGAAGCATTAGTAACAATTTCTTATAGTGTGGAAGACGTTCAAGAGGAAGAATCCTGAATATATTCTATGCTGATAATAATGATAACTGCGGTCTTACTTCTGAAGCTTCTGAAATTGAAGACTGCATGACATTTAGGAATACCATGGTGATAACAATGCAAGTGTAAATCTGAGAGATGATGATCCTGATACACATATCAAAGAATGGGATGATCTGGGGTTTTTATGGTGTTTAACGCCCTTTTTTTCCACTGAGGCACCACAGGTAGTGAACACTGGTGATACATGAAATGAAATGATATATTGGGAAAGGAATTTTTTTTAGGAAGGAAATGTTCTAGCCTACATTTAGGGTACCTCCTCCCCGGCATTTGCCAGTTATGACAACTGAGGAAAACCTGGTAAAAACCTCAGTCAGGGAGAATGGTTCTGGCGGGATTCGAACCGCAGACCTCCCACTCATGAGTCTATGCCTTAACGACCTTGGCTACCCATGGCAGTTGCTTGGGAAGTGACTTGCAAGAACAACAGCACAAGACAAAAACATCATATACTGCCAATTAAATTTAGCCTTATGCCATCATTTCATAATGTGTCTTCAATAAATAACAAACATACACTATAAATGAAAAAAGAAAACTATATCACACAATCCAGGTCAGAAATACAGAAACAGTTTTACAATGGATCCTGAGCCACATGGAAATGAATGGGAATGAGATATTTTTGCAAAAAAATATCACCATAAAATTAAAACCACATTTTGAACTCGAATTTTCCTCTAAATTGAAACTCATAAAAGATTAATATATGAACAAGAACAACAAAATATAAAACAAAAACTTAAAGGAAAACCATATGAAGATCTAAATACTTTCAAACATCTTTTAATGAAACCAAGAAAAACTGGAGTTGCCCAACTCGCTTAATTATTGGGCATGCCTGTCAGAACATATCTTCAGGATGAAATTAATCAAGGACAGCCACTGCCCACTTTGTAAGGACATGAATATTATCCTAAACAAAGAATATCTACTGAAATGCAGCCAGCTGAATAGCAACAAACAAATAAAAAATAATTTAGTAGCTCTTTATTGGGAAGTTAGGGAAATCAGCATCCCAAATGGCCGCTAGTAACCAATCAACCATAAATAAGGCAGCCATACTATTCCTTGATATAATACAAATTACTTGAGTTACACAAATCAAAAACATATCGATCTCAGATGTTGCCTGGTAGAGGTAAAAAACTTCTATGGATTTTCACTAATATCACAGAAATGTACAAATTTATAGACTACTTTTGATTATGGGTGCACTGAAGGAAAATAAGAACATCTGTCCATGTTGTAGACTCTCAGCTGATAATGTGGGCAATGGCCTATGAAACATATTCTGTATAATTCCATGGTAAGTGGAGCATAAGAGTATTAAATCAACTCACCACCTAATTAATTATATAGAAGTTGCTTCTCTGTATTAGTTCTAACACAAAGTTGGTCTTAAATTTAAGAAAGACTCAATGTTTGAAAGGAAATTATTTTCAAGTTTTTTTTTCTCTAGAAATTATTTCACTGAGCTACTCAGGTTCATCAGATTTTGTTTGAAATGCCTGTTAAGAATGAAAGAACAGTAATGGACTATGTGTCTTCAGAGAAATGGCTACTACATTTTCATCACAGTGTAAAAAGTATTAACAACCAGGCTGTCATCTAAGAACTGATGAACAGTTTATTGGTTCCCATGGGAAATGTCTATTCTGCATCTATGCAATTAAAACTAACAAAGTACAGTGTAAAAATGTGACTACTGAGTAATGTTACATCATTATATGCTGTAAATATGCAGATTAAGCAGGAAAAAAAAAAAGAGTTGACCACAAAGGTTCTTGAGTCATGTTATTATTGGCAAAATCATTGAAATTGGGCTAAGGAATCTCAAAAACAACAATTTTACACCAGTTTATTTTTAGTCCAAGTATTTTAAAGAGTGAACTTACTCTAACAGAAACCATATGAAATAAATGAAAGTCTTTCTGAACTTCAGCCTATGTCTGTTAGAAAAGAATAGTCAACAACATTTACTTTCAATAGTATCATATGTGCCCAAAAGATATAAAGCAGTTATGTCTCTAAGTTCTGAGCACTGTGATGACAGCTTTACCAATGAAAAAAATGTTTTAAACCAGATATTATCATGCACTACAATCAAACAAAAAGAGCATAAACTTAAAGGATTAAATGACCAATGAATATTCCAGCAAAAGAACCCCTAACACATGACATTTCTTCTTGTTCATGAACATGGTAAATGTTACAGGAGTTAGTGTATTTGTAATTTGGAGAACAAATTACATTATTACAGGTTTCTTTCCTTTTATATACAGCACATAGGAATGAAATAAATGGAAGCTGATTTCTATTATGTAGCCACATCATTTTGAGACTCAATTTGGAGGAGTCTATGAATAGTTGCCATTCTTCTTGTTCTTCTTTTTTAAAGTATGGCATAAACTGCATATGGCAAGTGCAATGAAGTTACTTTTTTTTTAATGGTGTTTAATACTCGTTTTTACTACTGAGGCATCAAAGGGCAGTAATGAAATTACTCAACATTTTCTCAAGGTACTTCTATGGCTGAAACCTTCATGCTAGTAACTCTTTCTCCTTTGACAGGTGCAGATTAGAAACAAGATCAAGCTTTTATGTTACCTTGAGTTGAGCAGTTGATGCACCCTGTCAACATATTTATCATCATCAGATTCTGTCGGTCCTCGTGGTCTAGTGGTAACCATACTTGTCTCATAGACACAAGATCACAGGTTCTATCCCAGCCAGAATGGATGGATTTTGTTGGGCATAAAAATTCTAAGTACGGTTCCTTTAGAAGGGATGTAAAGCCATGAGTGTTCTATCTTAGATTTACAACATACAAAAGAACCTCAAGCATGAAAGATGAGGCCTCTGAGCAAATTGACTGTTTCATGCCCTTAACTGAATGGGACACTGATGACTTGAAATGTTAAAGAATGTTCATAAATAAAGCAAATCAACACTCATCAGATTCTGAAGATATTAGTTTTCCTCCCTCCACCTCATTTTCTGAATTAGTGCTCAATTCTTTTAGTGGTTTGGGAAATGGAAATTCTTTGGTGTGCAGAACTGGTCTAAGGGCAGACAGTATGACCAAATGAATGAATTTGTGCAATATTCAATACAATAAATACGAAGTAAAGTACAGTATAGAGTATTATACAGTAAATTTGTCACCCTTATACTATTTCATATTTATTAATTATAAATTCATCTACTAATATTTTAACTCAACTTAATTGCTGTCTTATTGATCCAAAATCCATAACATTGTTAATATGATTGATTGCTTTATTTCTGCATAAATCCCTTACATCAACTTTTACAAATTGTACAACTGATCTTGGAGTGATTGCTTTTTCCCCTTTAGAGTCTTATACAATTAACATCCTGGTTGTATTATGTAATAGATCCTACTTCCCAATGACTACCCCTTTCAATATCCTCTCACAAATATTCTCTTCCTAATCACTTTTTTCCTCCCTTTATCTCTTACTTTCCTTACACAGTTATGCAATTTTCTCAAAAAACTCCTTACTGCCATTTCCAAAAATGTTTAATGTCAAAATTGCTATCAGTAAATTATCCCATTTTCTAATCCATACTTCTCTATATATTTTTGTTACTGGACATTCAATTATACAAACCCTTATCTATTTTCCACATAGTGGATACTTTTTCACTTTTAATCCATTTAGACCAAATTTTCCTGCTCTACTCTGAGCAAATCCCTCCCTTTCCTGAAATTTAAAATATTAGGCATAGATAATCCTATAATTACAAACTGAACATGAAACCATCTTGTACTTAATCCATAAATCTGTCTTTTACACTTATTTGTTTTTACTTTATTCTTCTTCTAAAGGCTAAGAGTTATTATTTACCCTAAACAAAAATGTAAATACATATCTTTTAATGTACTCTCCATAAAATTAACTAGATGGAATATTTTAATATTTCGACCCATTTCTTTCCAATTAAGTTTTTCTACTTTCTTCTGTAACTTATAACAGTAAACATATTTGATGCCTAACTAAGGTAACTGATACTTACCTGTAACATAAACTACATTCATTAGTCTTCGCATACTACGGGGATTCACATCACTGAAGTAGTCATCCGTTAGCAGCATCTTTGTAAGGTCATGTGCTCCGCCAATTCTGTTAAGATTGCTACCTAGGCTACTAGCTATGCTCTCACTTAGCTTCAATTTGCGAGAACCTTTTCTTGACCCAGCCTTCAATTTCTCTGAACTGCTTAGGCCAGACTCAGATGACATTCTTCGTCCTGCAGGAACCTGATTTTTAAGAAGCACAATAAAGAATATATATTCTGGATATTTTCCTGAGGAAAAATTAATCACTATCAATGCTGTTCTTTTTAAGAATTTAATATATAATTAAACTTCAAAGAATATTTGAAGCTTTTGGCTTGGTTATACTCTTTCTACTTGGAATACTCTACCAATAAACCTGGTGCTTAGAGAAATGTAATCTGTTAATACAAAAATGCATGAGCAATGAATCACAGAGTTAGTGATATTTTACATAATTCTATCAAAGTGACTATGCAAGTTATGCTGAATGCATAATAATGAAGAGTACCAAGTACAGCAAGAAATTATAATAGCCATTAGTTACAGTTTACATTTAACTTGAAGTTTTCCTTCTTTTTTTAAAATCAGCAACGAGCAGCTTAAGTTTTAGACAATCAAAAATATGAATTTAAAATGTACATTACAGTCTTCTAGACTTCAAAAGGAATTTTTATTAGAGAGTAACATTTGCATTTTGCAATTAATGATTCATTATATTTTGCATTAGTTTCACAATGTCCGACACATGCCAGTTTCATAATTGTTCATTGTAAACAGTTTGAAATAAAAGTTGTGCAATGAGAGTGCAACTTCTTCTGTATCCATAGCTAGAAGTAACAGTTGCAATTGAAGGAAGTTCTTCAATAAAGAAATGCTTTCTTACCAACTCACAAATAAGGCAGCACTATAACTACAATCAAACATATGATCCCATAGAATAAGAAAGCAGTTTATCCCTTCTGAGGCCCAAGTAACTGTTTCCTTGCTGATTCTGTTCAGTTTTAAAACAAATTTATCTTTTACAGAGGATTACACATTATGTAACAATACTGACAATAACCAATGGATGTTTTATTTATACATCTCATGACCATCACCAGGAATATTAGGACTTTTTTGAATAGGAAGAAGATGATACTTTGCCAATTTCTAGTGCTACAGCTACCACAGTTAAGAATGACCAGTTTGCATTATTCTGATATTAGAAGAAGGTTCATCAAAATCAATGAACAAGATTTATTCTGCAGATCACCATCTGATGATAATGTTTTGGATGTAGATGCTATTTAAATAGTAGTCAGCCAAAAAGCAACAATTGAAGGCATGAACTTATCCAGTCCTGAGGTAGCTTAAACGGCATATAAATTCAAACCAAACATAGCAGTAGGATCAGTCATTTCAATATCAGTGACTTACTGATTACTCATCTTGGATAACGTACTTCCGTAAACAGAAAGATGCTTTGTGTTGACATTACATGATTTTTCGCTGAAAGTGCATCATGGTGTTCCATTCGATCCTGGCCAGATATGAACCAGCGATCTTGGGTTTAGAAGGCAAGTGTTGTTACCAGTACACCACCAGGACCAACAATTTGGCAGTGTGGATAATTGCATTTTCCTACTGAAATATCCAACTCTCTTTTTCAACCCGCTCTGCAACAGGTAAAAAGTGCTCTTCAAGCAGTGTGTGATAGTGTATGACATACATATGACCTGCAGGAAATGCAAGATGTGCTTTCCCTCCATACCCAAATCCACTCTAGACCATCAAAGACTTTCCTACCTGGTGCATCTTTGAAAATACTCTCTCTTCTTTTTTGAGGTTATACTAGTAGTATGTCCAACCATCAAGACCGTTCAAGTTCAATTTATTTCTATCACTGAATATTATACACTTCCATTCTTCCTTCCGGCAATGTGTTCCTTAGCCCAGTCAACCCGTCTCTGTTTATGGTGTACTGTCAGGCAGGGAAGCTTCTTCTTTTTCTTGTTATTTCTATTTGTTTGTCTGAATAGCTGGAAAACATCTATTTGTGAACATTGACTGTGGGAACACGAGCAAGTTGTCCCAGCAATGATCAATCAGCATTGGGTTTTCTAATCACTTGCCTCTTTTGTTGAGGCATAGGTTTTTTTCTCCAGCCAACTCTTTTATTCCATAATTATTTCCTAGTTTTAGGAAGTTATTTACCATACATGCTGATCTGCCAAGCCTTCTTGATATTTCCCAATAAAAAAAATCCTTCTTCTTTATAGGTTTAAACCTGACCTTATTCGAAGCTGGACCTTAGCTTCTGATACTTACTTAATTGTGCACTCTTCACAAACACAACAGAAACAAGGCTGCTCACTTCACAGGAGCATAACAGCATTTGTATATGAAGGTCACTAAGTATTCAGCCTGGTCTTATAATTTGCAACATAACTATTTTCTGTCTTCTGACCTGAGTCCAATGAATGCATATGTTATAAAGTAATATAATTTGATGTACTTTAGTTTACACATATTTGATATCCTAAAGCTCGATTTTTTCCATTGCAGAGCATATAATCTTAATTTAATAGTCAATGACCTCAACAATGTTCCAAAAAGATGAAACTGCATCAAAACAGTATGGAAATAATTAAATTATTCCAAGAAAGTGAACAAAGTGCATTTCGAAGAAAACCAATTTTGAATGTACCTTCACTATGCAAAACAAGGTGATTGCAAAATACAAAGCCATTCAGTGATTTTCAGAGAATTTTGTTTCCATTGTTAAAGCTTTCCATATACTGTTCAATGATGCAAAAAATAAAAAATGCCAGTGTTCAGCATCAAAATCTTATTTCTGATGTCATTACTCATTATGCAAAATACTTTTCTCAGTTGGAGCCCATTGCCAACATTCCTCAGGGAATTCACATTTATCTTGGTGTGCAAGAATATGTACCGCATACTCTCTTCTGAACCAAAATATTTACAACACTCTTAATGGTTTCACTTCCATGAGATTTATTTAGGACAAGTGTTACACGAAACATGTGCTGAATAAATTTCATGTCAGTGAAATCATAAAGAGCATTCTAAATATTTCCACTCAGAAGAGATTATTGATGCATGTTTCACCGTGTTCAATTCCAAATTGAATTAATATTGATATGTAGTACAGTTGGTAGCTCTGTTTGAGGATCACAGAAAGAGGGTGATCAAAATCTTTTGCAATTTGATGAAATCTGTGGACCATATTTCCAGTGAAAAACATAGAACTGACTGTGTGATGGTAAGTACCCAGGCAAATGCACTGATTCAACTATCCAGAAGATATGCAGAACAATTCAGATGCTCTATATTCTTTCCCAATTTACAGTCCCTAATCACATTCCTAAAAAGCTGCTTTTCCCATACAATAAAAAGCCTTTTCTCTTATGGTATTCCATCCTCAATTGATGAAAAAACTTTCATTCAATGATTATCCAACTCATTTGAAAGGATCAAAGAACTGTACACAATCAATATCATTTTGGCAGAATGCCAAACATGGTACCAAGTATGAAATAACAAAGGTAATGAACATGAATGGTCAATGCCATCCTTAACGTTCTTACACTTCCTCTACAACATGTACAAGTACAGAACAGATGTTCATCATTCTCTGTCAGGTTAAAAATTTGGCTCCGATCAACATGAATCAAGATCATCTAAATGGTGTATGTCTTCTAAGCATTCATTCTGAAAGGGTAAACATGGGGAAACAAAAATTTATTTGTTAGTTCATTATAACTTTGCTTTGTAACCTTGTTGGCTTCAGCTGACATTAAAAAATATGGAGGAGAAAAATGAGCGATTAACATATGCAATCAATATTTATTTGAAGGTGATTTTAATTTGTATTAACTACACTGAGAATTTAAGTTTCAGCAGCTCTTCAAATTAAGGTCATGATTTGTTTTAGATTTTAATAACTAAGTAAGAACTAACAGGCTGCCTATGTAATCTAGTGGTTAGCCTGCTTGTCCATACATCCAGAGGTTCTGAGTTCGATTTCCGCCTGTGTGTATGTTTCAACTAATGGTAATGAATTTTAAATGAACAATATAAGTACATCAGCAGGGTCTATTTCACAAAAGCACAAATTACAAAAGTACAAAAGCATGTTGAGTAGGAAATTAATTAAAAATAATTTTAAAATTTTTTAAGATAAGTGATTTCTTAATTGTTACAATTATACGGATATTAATGCTAAACATAGTGTTTGTTAATATAAGAAATTACACAGAGAAAAATCACTCATATTTCACTAATTTTGTTCCACTTACTTGGACATGATCCAAAGGCTATTGCCTTTATCTTCAGCATGGTTCCACTGTCCACTTTCCAGGTGGCATTAAGATGTTGTTTTATGAATTTTATGAACTTAGTGATGAGGTTACTATTGTTTGGGAGATCAAAATTAACCACATTTTCTTTGTTTTTGAACATGAATATATTTTTCCACACTGTTAATTCTATGGGATTTTGAAGAGCTTTTAAGAATTTTGGTTCCTTTTGGAATTTGTGTTTTTTTTTTTTTTTTTTTTTGCCAGAAATGACCTGCTTTTGCTGATTTTTCGTGTGTTTATATTTTATATTTCTCATGTGTTCCTTAAATGATATGGCAATATTTCTTTTTGTTTTGCTTATGTATTTCATATTGCAGTCTTTGCAACCGATTTCATAAATGCCTGATTGTTCTCCTAACAGAATTTTGCGTGTTCTGATGGTTATTAGGAGATTTTATAAACTACATTTGTTTATTGGAACCAAAATGATATTTGCCTCTTTCAAAATATTCTGGAATTTTTCGTGTGCTTATGGGTGGAATGTGAATTTGTTATATATACAAGGTGGTATCTACAATATTCAGGACTGGTGCTGCCATCTCGACAGTAGTTCCAGTAGAGTTTTGTACCACTAGGTGGCAACACTAGCACATCTGATGAGTGAGTGTTTAAAGTTTCATGCAGCTGGGTAGATGTGTTGAGATTCTATAGTGCTTTTCATGATACTCTGTGTGTAGTGTGTGGCAATTTTACGATGGATCCAAGATTAGAACAGAGCGTGTGCATCAAATTCTGTGCAAATCTGGGAAAAATGCTACGGAGACCCTCGCAATGATTCAAAAAGTATTTGGGGAACAAAGCATGAGCCGTACACTTGTGTTCGAGGGCATGCTCGGCTCAGGACCGGCCGTATAGCTATTGAAGACGATGCTCACACCGGTAGGTCCGTCAGCTGCACAACGCCTGACATTGTTGCCAAAGTTAAACACCTCGTTCGTGAGGATCGGCGTCGAACCATTGAAAACCTTGCTCATGAAGTGCGAATTGGTTATGGGACATGCCAACGAATTTTAACTGATGAACTGGGCATGCATCGTATTGCCGCAAAATTGTGCCAAGGATTTTGACTTCTGATCAGAAGGCGCAGTGTGTTGAAGTTTGCACGGAACTTCGTCAGGCCGTATTCGGTGATCCAGCCTTCTTGTCCAGGGTCATCACCGGCGACGAGAGCTGGATGTACACTTATGACCCTGATCCTCCCAATGTAAGAGCCCGAACTCACCAAGACCAAAAGAAGTGAGACAAGTCAAGAGCATGCTCCTCGTTTTCTTTGATAACAAAGGGATTATGTGGAAAGAATTCGTCCCACCAAATCAAACAGTGAATTCCACGTACTACTGTGACGTTTTGCGACGGCTCCGCGAAAATGTGCTGAGACGACAGCCAGAACGTTGGCGACTAGGGAACTGGCTGTTGCAACACGATAATGCGCCCTGTCACAATTCCTTGTTCATCAGGGGCTTTTTGAAGAAAAACAACATGACGGTTGTCACCCACCGTACTCGACTGATTTTACACCCTGCGACTTCGCTCTATTCCCCAAACTGAAAATCAAGCTTAAAGCTGGCTAACTCTAGCAGGTGACGTAGTGGCATCTGGTGGTTCCATTAGATAACGGAACAAGAAGTCCATTGGTGGAATGTCAAAATTCATAACTCTAAGTTTATTTTTTAAAATATAAATCTTTTCCCACATTGCCAAATCCTTGGGGTTGGTGATAGCTTTTAACAGTTTGGCTGCTCCTGCAACGTTATGATCGTAAGTCCAAAAGTGATCTGTAACCGCCGATTTATCCACTTGTTTATATCTTAAATTTCTGAAGTGTTCTTTGGTCCTTGTCTCCAAATTTCGTATTGTTTTGCTTATATATATCTGATCACACTCCAAACAATCTATCTGATACACTCCTGACTTCTTGCTGGGTGGAATAACATCCTTTTTGGCACTGTTCAGAAGCTTTCCAGTACTAAATTTATTTTGTCCAGCCAAAAATGTATATCATAATTTTTAAAGATTTTCATGAATGCTCTGTTTGCCCACAGATGATATATAAATCTTTTAAACACCACGTCTTTTTTTATCGTGGAGAGAGTTGTGGTGTTTTTAATATCTTTCTGTCTTTCGAAATGTCTGATCTTCTTATCAACTAAAGAGCTGCTGAATCCATTGTTGAGGGCTGTTTTGATGATATAACTGTATTCTGCTGAATACTCTTCTTTGTTGAGTGGGATGTTTACCAATCTATGGACAAGGCTGTTTATAATGGCATGTTGGTGTGGTTTAGAGTTGAAACTGTTATTCTTTATGTGATTATCTGCATGTGTAGGTTTCCTATATATGCGGAATGAAATTATGTCATGTTCTCCTGTTCATATTCTCCTGTATATTTTTAGGTCCAAAAATGGTAAAAGACCATTTTCCTCCAATTCCATAGTGAATTTAATATTTTGGTTCTGCAAATTTAGTAGTTTTAGGGCATCTTCCGTTTGTTTTTTTGGTACTATTGCCAGAAGGTCATCCACATAGAGAAACCATGCTTTGAAGGTTAAAGGGAATGCCTTAGTAATGTGTGTTTCTACCGCACTCATGAATAAATTTGCCAGAAATGGAGAAAGGGGGTTACCCATGGCTAAGCCAGAAATTTGTTGGTAAATTTTCCCCTTGAATGTAAAAAAGTTTTGGTTTATACACAGTTTAGTGAGATTGGTAAAATCCTCAGTTTCTTCTGCTGTCAAGTTTATACTTTTTAGCCAATTTTGGAGATTAAGGAGCAGTTTTTTTTTGCAAGAATACTAGTAAACAAAGATGCAACATCAAACGTGACCACACAACTTCACTGTTCCTAACTTCTTTTAAGATTACAAAAGAATCCTATGTTTGAAATGATGTTGATATTTTAACCCATCCCCCTTGAGAAAAACATGGTAATACCCATGTATGTTTGATACATCAATGAAAACAAGTACTAAAGTGTTGTTCTGAATAAACATTAAGGGTAGTTACAGCAATGGGTAGTAGTGGAATTAAATGCAGGCAGATTATTATTTATTCTGACACAGCTAAGATCATTAGGCTTTCACTTTTGCTCAACCAATTTAATGATAATTACTTTGTAAGTTTCAGTGAAAATACAGCAATTTTAACATAATAATTAGCAAGAATTACTTGCATACATTTAAATGTATGTAAAACATGAGAGAGATAAATGAATGTCGCTAATTACTAAACATGAATAAAAAATATTAACACCAGAAGAAAAATAAGAATAAAGCAGACCAAGCAGTAACAATGATCACTCAAACTTATTATTTCTAACAACATTATACAACTTCTTATGAATGCTCCTAAAGCTTGGGAGTCCATGACATTCTGTGGCAATACACTACAGAGACTGGCAGTGGTTTCGGTAACAGATCATGGATAAAGTGAATTTCGGTGCAATGCAAATAATAATAATGTGTGCTTGGCTTCAGCATGAGGTTATGAGAGAAAGATAAATTTTGAAAATGAGAAAGATAGAGAAGATGTATGAATAATTTTGAAAATAGGTTAGAGTTTAAGGCTGTTAGCAGAAAATTACAATATTGAAAGTGAAGCATCACCACAGATTGCACCAAGACTGTTTTCAAGGTTCTGAGTAGGGCCATATTTAATCTTTTAAAAGGGTTGCTTTCCTGCAGGTTTCAGCAAAGTATTAATGATTTGAAGGAGAATGAATGTTCTTACATTGATGGAAATATACAGTTAGTGCATTATTTCAGATAAATCTTACAAAATGCATCAAACGTGCATCATTAATGGTGAACACCAAGATGAAGGCATTCTTGCCTATAATTACTCATACTTCCATTCAGGAAGATATATATAAATTTGAAAAAATACAATCTTATCTAATTACAGAACCTATCTAGTAACCAAATAATATAATGCATTTTATTGATATGAAAAAATCCTGAAGCACAAAAATGAATTATTCTGAAATTCTTTTTAAAAAATTAAAATATTAATGCATGTATCAAATGGACATAAATGTTAAAATAAATGTATAATTTCATAAAATCAACTCTTGCAAGGAATCAATCTTCTAAAATGATCAGTTCTTTTACATATTTCCAAAATAAAAATTTGTATCCCCTATGAGAACCAGACCCAAGTGCATTTTTTGCTGATAGTACTTACCCCAGAAAGAGCACTAGTGGCAGCAAGGCTTACACTTTCATCATTCTCACTCCAGCTAGATGTGGCAGCTGCTGTGCTCTTTCTGTAATGTTGTGCCGTTTGTTGAGCAACTTTCACTTTCCGAAGACCCGAGTTCTGCAGGTAAAATGGCAAGTGCACCATGTTGCACAAATAATCGTGCCCACCAATATTCGACTCGCTGAAAAGCCTTCGACTATTCACTTCCACAGCCTGAGACAAACATGTAATTTCATTTTAATTACTCATGAGAAAAAAATATTATTTAGAAATTAAACAGTATTTTTAATATACAAAGCAATATTGATGAACTAGTACACTTGGAGTAACTATGAAATAAGTCAGATACACAGAAATATTCTTTCACACTAAACATGTGTAGGACATTAGTAGGATAGGAAGAATTACATGCAATGGCAAATTATTTACGTTAGTGTGCATAACTTGTGTTATGTTTCAGCTGCCAAATTCTTTATTATGCTAAATCGACACTTTCCCATAGAGGGATGAGAGTCCATATTATTAAGCATGCTGGAAGTCCCAGAATGTGGCAGCTGAAAAGTAGCTTTCCAGTACTGGAGAAAATAATTTATGATTTATTTGACATTAAGCAAACATATAATTAACATGCAAAATAACACTGGTAAAGGCGCAAACAAAATAATGAATCAGAAAAATAAGATACAAAAATGAAAATTTAAAACTGATACCACATATGTAGAATACAATATTTGACTTTGAAATCTTAAATAAATTATCAGGTGAAAATTTTTCTAAAAATCAATTTAAACCATTTTAAATTATCTTTAGGGTTTCCTGACTTACAGCATTTCCAAAATACTTCAACCATATAATTTTCTATGACAGATAAAAATGCAAGGAACTTAAAAGTAATGTTAAAACATTTACAGTAAAATAAATACAAATCCTGATAACCCCTGCATCACTGTGTTGGGTTAATGGAGAGGGACTTCAGTTCTACCAATCTGGAAGAAAGGTCAAAATGTTTTATATCCCTGGGATACCAAAGTAATCTCTAAGGGAACAGCAGCAGGACATGCAACCATGTTAAAAGGATTATGTCACATAATTCTTGTAATTATCTTGCCTGTCCCAACCATTTGAACAAGACACAGGAAACGAGATTTTCCAGGGGAATGAAGATGTGAAAGGGAATGGGCACTAGTTAAACTTGACAGGGATATGCAAAAGGGCACATGCTTATATTGCTACTTAGTTGCTATCACTTAATTTTTTACAAGCTCTGTGTCTCTTAACATCTACTGCAATGAAACTAATTAATTATCACATCTTTAGTACCACTGGCATTAGTTTTCCAGAAAATTATCTGCATTTTGTATGCTATCTTATAGAGAGCACTGGCAGATTTAAGTAGTCAGAATAAACTACAGTTTTTATTTTAATCAGCATTTGTTTTAAGGAAACTACATATAATAAAGAGCATATTTACCAATTACTATGCAACATTGGAATTAATGGTGATTTCTTGTGCTCAAAGTAGTAAATACATGTGCATACATGTACACCCTTTGACAAAAAAAATTAGTCAAGATTTTACATGTCAATTGGAGAATTTCAGGGACTCTCATACATGCTGTATTTCAACGCACATGCAGCAACTGCATAATGTAGCCAGCACTTTGCCTGTAAATGTATTGAACAATTCATAAGCATCTGGAAAGAGATCATGGGAAACAATATCACAAAATTAATTTGCCATAATATGTTATAAAGATTTATTAAAAAGAATTTGCTTCATGAGAGGAGGCAAAAGGGTGTGGGTGTGGGTGTGGGTGTGGGTGTGGGTGTGGGTGTGGGTGTGTGTGTGTGTGTGGTATATGTAAATACTTAACCTTATATAGTTGCTGACAATGTGGTTTTTGACAACAGTCCCACCTACCAAAATTTTTGAAATTCAGTGAACAGATAGCTATGAATAAAAGCAAGATACAAAATATTCTGCTTAAACTATGAGCTTACAATAACTTGCTTTACAAAACAAATAAAAGTTTAATGATCTCTTGGAATCCCTAGGTCAATTTGGCATGCAGTGGTTTTCATTTTCTACTACAGGAAGACCAATTTAAAAGTCCCACAACTTAGAGCATCCCACCATGCACCTACCCCTCCAATCGCTGAGAATTCCATATGGCTCCATTCTCTCTTCCAATCATTTGAAAGCAGGATGTTGACACAGTCAGACAGTTATGTTGTTCAGTAGAGAGTGAGATTTCTTAAATAGTGCAATTGCATTATGCTATGGGGAGATATTAACTGTGTCATTGAATATTAGGGTGTATTAAAGAAAATGTTTTCAAAATAAAGAAATGTGCTATGCAGAAAAGTTACCATTTTACGTGGTAATTAAGGGGAAAAAAATTAAAGCTCAAGTTTAATTTTTTTACTGGAGCACAATCCTGGAAGTTTTACAAATTATTAAGTTGTAATCTATTATTGCAATAGATTATATAAATGCATATATATAAACAGATGACTGTACTGATTCCTTCAAAATGACAACACAATATACAGTCAGCCAAAGTTAAGGGGTTGGAGGGAGTTAAAATAAAGAACTGTTAATTCTTCCAAGTTTTGGTTCCTGTTGCTAAGTCTTCTGCTTTCTGTTTGTCAGTGTGCTTGATCTAACTGTAGCTTGAATTGGATTGTGATGTACATTATGCTTTATTATGTATAAACAAGAACAGTAAGAGCGATAAAAAATTTTGGAACCCCAAAAGAATTGCATAATAGTAATCTTCCTACCTATTGAGATTAGATCTTTTCACTTACACAGAATTAAAAGGTGATGAATGTAAAGAACCTGCAGTGTAATTACAGAAAAATTTGCAAATTAGTGTGTATGTGGCAATAAGCTTTGATCCCTACAACAATAACAAGCATGGTAATAAACCGCTATAATAAAAGGAAGAATATACTAATAGCAGGAAAGAACAAAAAATCCACGGAATCTAAACTGGATGATATGAAATGTAATTGTGGAAAATTATTCAATATTGCAGCATGCAAAACCACTCATTTTGTAAACTGCAAGGGTGAAAAATCGAGAAAAATATCTGATAAAGAAAAAGATTACTACATAATTAAAGATCAAAAAATGGTGGTTGGAGTTTGGACATTATAACAATAAAAAGGTAATGAAACAAGCACATCCAGTAAACATAAAATTAAATAAGACTAACAGATTACTTTAGCAGAAGTGATCAAACAGGAAAGCATTACATCAGGAGAGAACAAATTTTAGATTTGGAATCCACCTGGAAATAAAATTTGCTGGAATCTAGACCATGACCTGCAAGATGAAAATGCCTGAGAATTCCTCTTTCATCATTTTCCAAATTGCTGATTAAAAATAAATGGTATCAGTCGGAAACGTGCTAGCAATTGCTTTAGTAGTCTTAGAATGTTCTGAACTGGAATTTCAGGACAACGAAAACAGATGAACAGATAAGAGCAAAATTCAACAAGAAGTAGGGGGGGAATCATAGTACTGTGCATAAAGTGGAATTAAAGAAAACAAGAATTTCTCAGGGCACTTATTTAGAAGGTACAAAAAGATAATTTATTATTGACAAAAAAAAAAAAAAACCACTTTCTGAGTCAGCAACTGCAAACAATACTTTTTTGGCAATCCTTAAAAATTTGGAAGGGAAGAACATGAACTTTTCATGTTTAGTTGCTGTGGAATATGTTTGTACTAATACTAACATTGGTTCTAGAAAAGGAGTACATCACTTTTCCAGAATCATGTTGGAAGAATTCTGAATGGTGGACTTGTCTCTTACGTTTTATTGATCTACATCTCAGACATCTTTTTCAAGAAATAGATGGGAAAACAACAGGTCCTAGATTTTTGGAATATGTTAGTAAATTTCTGAAAAGCTTCTTATTTTCAAATAGGAATTAATTTTGTCTGACATTGTGCCAATGGATGTGGAAGGATTTTCTTCAGACAAGAAATACTGCTAGAAAATTTTCAGGCTATTATAAGCAGCAAGTATGAATTAACACTAGCAAACAAGAAACATGACAAAATAGTATATACATAATGGCCTAATATTGCACATAGAATTTTATGGTTGTGCATCTCCAACTCCATAGAGAATACTTCAATAACTCTGAAAATTTAGCAGATTTTAAAATCAGAGTGTATATCCCAATATGTAAGGACTGAACCAGGCCTCACTCATTTCTTGAAAAATGGGCATAGAGCCTTTGTGGATAAAGTAATTTCAAGAAACACATTTTATGCTCATTTGGAAAACATTCTCCTTGCCAAGTTAATGAATGACAGACATGTCAGGAAACCTGCTATAAAACAAATTTTTGAAGCAATGAGAGTTTTGACAGGTATCAGTAACCCAGGCATTTTTCACGTCAGATATGCCTTAGCAATTACTATGTAGACCTGATTGACTAGAGAAAGTATATTATCATGGAATCATTAGTGACAGCCAATATAAAAACTGAGCACCTTCAGAAAGTATTAAATGATAGAAATAAACAAAAAATTATATTTTTTATTTAGCCTGTCATGCTTGAAAGGTGATAAGATTGGTCAATGATGGTTCTCCTACTGTATGTGGAAATAATGCTAGATTTGTTTACACCCTTTCTAAGTTTTATGCAAGAAAAAAGAAATAGAAAGAAAAAAAAAGGGTACTTTTCATTCAGATAAAGATTTTTGTTGATTTGTTTTATTTACAGACGCTCTTTAACATCTGAGGTCATCAGCACCCCATTCTATTCAGGACGTGAAATGGCTGACAAATTTTGCCCAGAGGACTCTTCTTTCAGACTTCAGGTTCTTTATCGTGCTGTAAATGTACGACACGGGACCTAGAGCTTTACTTCCCTTCCGAAGGAAGCCATACTTAGGATTTTTGCGCTCAAAAAAATCCATTGGTCCTGGCCGAGTTTGAACCCACGGTCTTGGGTTTAGAAAACAAGTATGGTTACCACTACACCACCAGGACAGAGATAAAGATGAAAGTAGGATGGGTGAGTAGAACTCAACAGCAGCCATGTAATAATGGTACGTTCTTTGTCATTACAACTTGTTTAACATTTAAATATTTACATTCAGATATGTGATTATTTATTTTAAATTTTAGTTTCTGTATCATTTTTAAGTCAATAGATGAAAACTGAATGAATATTACACTCTAAAACCATCAAATATCTGTGAGGCTATTCAGATATGTTTTTAAATCAAATCAGAAAATTTCATAGCCTGACCAAAAATTGTCTATTCAGAATAAAATTTGTTATACAAAACATTGATCCCATAAAACTTTATAGATCTTCACTTTTTGAAATGTCTAAAAAACATTGTTATTCCCAATTTTGCAACACCTACTGTATATTACTTTTCAAGGCATGCATCAGATACAGAGAATCATGTGGCAGAACAAGATAGGCATGTAGGCATACTTTTTCAGCAGCCCAGTTCCAAAATGAAAAATGACATTAAGGGTGGTACAGAAGTTTAATGAAACAGGTTCTCTGACTGATTGGAAAAAAAAAAATTAAAGATATCATGTGATCACAGAGAATAAACAATGAATTAAGAGCTCCCTTTAAAGCCCATCTTGTTGCAGTTTGTGATTTTTCTTTTTGTTGGACAATGAAAAATAGAATATTTTGAATTGACCCTCACACATTGGAGAAACTATGAAGTTAGGTCCATGGGGAACTGACGTGTTTTGTGATAAATTTTCTAAGAAAATGTGGACTTTGTGTCAGGGAAACTGGCAACATTTCCAGTACCTACTGTAAGGAGAATGAGTAACAAATTCTGTTATTTACCATGTTATACCCAAGTTTTAAAACAGCAAAACTCCACACATCTATGCAAGAAAATACCAGTAATAACTTGGGGTGCAATCACCAACTAGATGAATTATATATTCAGGTTTTAAACTGCTCTCATGGTAGTAAATGAATACACGATGAAGAAGGAAAAAAGAAGGAAGGAGAGAGAAGTAAAAATATTATATTTTATGGATTATTTTTCAATGCTTTTTAATGCATGTTGATATGGCAATTAAGATGTAGAAGCAGGGAAAATTTAAGTACAAAAAATGTAAAAATAAGTTGAACATTAACAAGCTGAAAGAGAGCATAACATTGCAAACCATCATCTGTGCCATGATAGGAAATTCCTGCAGTTAATAATCTGTTCATTTTTATGTATTGGCTTTCATAAAAGAAAACTCTCATATCTCCAAAGCATGAATTGATGTGCTAACTCAACAAAGGAGCATACAAGCAAAATAAATATACCTATTCACAGACTACACAGAAATCTTAAATATTTCAGAGTAATAGCAATAAAAGACCACCTCCTTGGTCTAGTGGTTAGTATTGCCACTAGAGATCCGGGTTCATCTGGAATGGGGTCCACCCAGCCTTGCGAGGACAATTGGGAAGCTGCCCAATCATTTTCCTTTTTTTTTTTTTAATAATGTTTAATGTCCATTTTTACTGCTGAGGCACCACAGGCAGTGAACACTGATGATAAATGAAATGGTAAATCGGGAAAGGAGTATTTTTTTTAAAGGAAGGAACTGTTCCAGACCTAAGTTTAGGGTACCTCCTCGGCAATTGCCATTTATGAGGACTAAGGAAAACCTGGAAAAAACCTCAGTCAGGGAAGATGGTCCTGGTGGGAATTGAACCTCAGAACTCGCGAGTCTGCACCTTAATGACCTCGATCACCCGTAGCAGTGCCTGATCATGAAAGCCATGTGATAGGCAGGTTGCCAGCATGCTGATCATTGCCCCTCTGCAATAGTGACCTCTATCAATTAAGTCATAAGACAGAGGTAGAGGATGCAGAGATTGCCATGGCAAGCCACAGCTTACCCCGGGCTGTAGCGCCAAAGGAAAAGAAGAATAGGAATAAAAATGTTCAATACATTACTTCCAGAAATAAGTAATTTAAGCATTATACTTTTTAAAGAAATAGTATGAGACTGGAAGTATAGTTTCCTTTTTACATTGTCAAAGATTTGTAAGATTAAAACAAATACATTATATAATTACATTTTGTACTGAAATTTCACATTTTATGTTACTATTACTTTTTTTTTCCTCAACAAGATCTATTCTATATTAAATGTTAATTATTACATCATCAGAAAAATTGGTAGCAAAGGGAAAATTTTGGAAAGAGTGTTCAAATGTTTTAGAATTACAAATTTATATGAGCAAAATACAAAGCTTTCACATAAAAAATATCCAGCTTGTAGGAGAAAGAGTGGGGAGCACTGCTCACAGCTGACAGGATTCAAAACACCTCACCGCTCATACAAGATAGTTTTTATGTGAAAGTCCTGTAACTTACATCAGTGTCTGAAAGTCAAGGTAAGGTTTAATAAAGGAAAAACTTGCCTTAAGAGAATTGAGGACATTTTGAAAACTTCATTGAATATACACAGAGATCTGAAAACATTGTGGACTAGCAATTATGTTGATCAGTGTAATAAAGCAGCAAGAGAGGGTTTTGCATAAGCTAGAATGATGATTATTATTGTTTAAGGATGTAAATTGCTAAGGTTATCAGCGTCCAAAGGAAATTGAAAGTGTTAAGAGTAAGAGAGGATTTAGCTTAATAAAGGAAAAACTTGCCTTAAGAGAATTGAGGACATTTTGAAAACTTCATTGAATATATACAGAGATCTGAAAACATTGTGGACTAGCAATTATGTTGATTAGTGTAATAAAGCAGCAAGAGAGGGTTTTGCATAAGCTAGAATGATGATTATTATTGTTTAAGGATGTAAATTGCTAAGGTTATCAGTGTCCAAAGGAAATTGAAAGTGTTAAGAGGAGGATTTAGCAAACTGTCCATTCTGTTATCAAAAGGATAATAATTGGCACATACTGTTATAATATGAAGAAACCAAAATTCCTTGAGAGAAACTAGAAATAAGAAGTGGTCCAATTTGAGAAGAGAAATCAAGGGGAAAAAGATGAGTGTAAAATCAAGATAGAATATAAAATAAATAGGAAATTATATAAGTAAAGTAAGAGCCAAATAGCTCAGGAAAATTAGTAAGCAAGATAATGCTGAGAGTAAGAAAATTATTAGATAATAGATTTAAAGAGAAAATAGGGCCCAATAGCTAGATAACTACTATGTTAGAGACTATTGGAACTTCTATGGGAGCTCAGCAACTTAATGTAGCGATTTGTGAATTGAATGATTAGGTAAAGTATTATAAAGGTTTTTTTAGTATTTTTTTAATATCAGTTTTGGAAGTGTTATATTTTTAGATATTTTGTTTGTTTGTCTAGGGGAAAATGGGTAATTTAGAAATAAGGGAATTACTGGTGTAAAAATTGTAATTAATTGGTTAAAATAAAGGCTTATGCATAAAATATTAATGGTATTGTGTTTCTGGTTGGATTAGAATCTGGTTCCCTGAATATTACAATGGCTGATGAACTGGGGACTATAGGTCTGAGCCTATTAAATTGGAAAAATTTTGCAGTGAATAATTTAGAATTAAAATATAATATATTGTATTCTACTGTATGCATGACACATATGTGAAATAAATACACATGATCAATGTTATTGTCATTATCTTTATCATGTGCATATATCAGTCAAAAGAGGAAAATTATCTGAGTAACAGGTTGTAATGTTTTGACTTCATGATGCCATTTCCATATAGGTATACTTCTGTAAACCATGCCCATGTTATCTATTGTCAGACATCTATCTGTCACACCAGACCAAAGTTTTCATTGGCAGCCTATTACTTAGGTAAAGTAAAATGAAACAATATTATAGTCATCTTGCTCCCTTAGTCATTCTAGTTAATATTTCTTCTTCCTATATTACAGATCCCTGCTTAGTAGACTATTTTCAACACCCAGCTGGTTTTCCATTAAAAATTATGGAATGATGTCTTGAATTTGACCAATCCAGATTACATTCATGCAGTTTATGTTACACAATATGGTGGATATGGACACATGCTTCCCCCCTCCCCCTTTCAGCAAATTACTCTCTCTCATTCAGGAGGATCTGAGGATAATGTTCCGAAATCAAACTCTCTTTTCATGCCCAACATTAAGCTGGCAATTACAACAAGATTTTTCTTTAAATATTCATCATGAAAACCCAATTCATTGAGGGTATTCATCAAGTTATGTAAAATGACTTATGCAATTACATTTTCTAGCTCTGTTATGTCAAAAAAATTATTTGTGTGTTGCTCCAAATCCAGCATTGTGCATACATATTATATTATCAGTGACAATTGGCTAACAGTGCCACTTTCATTAATCAAAAAGGAAATCTGAAAGACTCTATTACCTGTTTAAAAAGTTTTTTCTTCATTTTAGTTCCAATATGATTTGTCATATTTATACAAACATTTGCAGAATGTAGAATTCATACAAGTTACTGTCATTCAATTCTTGGAGCCAATTTCTGATTCAAAGTCATTTAAAGCCTGAGTATTCTTTGAAACTTTATATGCTGTTCTCAAGATTCTACAAATGACTTTCTTCTCATGTTCAAATGCTATTAAATAATTTCCAATTTTTTTTTTTTTGTTTTTTTTTTGTAGATTCTACAACTTTAGCAGCATCTACTGAATTATTCTTATGATTGTGAGTTTTTTTTTTTTACACAGTGAAGTAATTTGCTCCTTTTTATTCCTACTATAATGATATAATTGAATATTTGCCCATTGCTTTGAAATATCCATACCTTCAAGCCCAAATTTATGGATTTCTTACATATCCTACAGTCAATATTTTAGTTGCAAAATCAGGTTTTGGGTCTAGAGTTGAACAGTCACACAGATCTTCTTATGACTTTCATCTACCATAGTCGTAAAAATCATGGCAGCCACATGTTTGATTCTGCAGCTTCTGTATTCTATATTCATCAAGTCTTTTTTTCCAAATCACTATCACTAAATTAACTATTCTCATACTTAACTTTCTATTTGCAGGAGTGGAAAAGAAAAATTGTGTTATTTTACTATTCATTACAAACATTGGTAAGAATTCCAAAAACCAACATTAAACTCACTCACTCATGTTGTAAAAGTGCAAGTCTACTTGCATAGAGAACATCTACTTGTATCGTCAACTAACTCTTGAACTTGTATGCATGTAAACAAAGCTTCCAGTAAGTACCTAACTTCTGATCGGCTATTAATTCTAATCAAAATTCCAATCTTTGAGATCCAGAGTCAACAAAACAAGATGGCAGTGCCATATTGGATCAGCTGAAAACCACTATTTAATCTAAATGACCATAACAGAGTTTAAAAGGTAGGTAGTCTGGGGTTTGAAATACTTATAAAAATAGCATTTTTGGATCATTAAAATTCTTAAAGTTTACAGAAACATTTCAGATCATTCCAGCTGGGAAAAAAAAGTCATGGTTATAATGGAAGTTTTATGGGTTCAGTATACAAGCAAGTATGTGCAATACTTTCCATTCTCCATTAAGAATGTAACCAACTTCTTAATGATACTAAGAACAGATTTATAATATATTTTTGACACCTCAAAAGCTATGATGTTCACCCTTTCCCACCGGAAATATAATTTTTAATTTTACATTTACACTTTTCAACGTCATTATTAAGTTTACACTGTAAGAGCTTACATAATAGGAGTATCAACTTTCTTTCTTTAAATAAGCACCATCTATCAAACAGGATAATTCAGCCTTTTACTTATAATAAATAAAAGTAATTAAAATCTTAAAAATCACAAACGACCTCAATTTTAGATCGATTTCTTTGTGTGCAGCACAAATGATCCCACAGGAATAAAGAACTAACTCCAAACTGTGGTTTGTTTTCAATATAGAACATGACAGCTGATGTTTCAGAATTTAAAATACTGTTTATGACAGGGGAATTAGAATAATAGAGTACTGCTGTAAGGTAATACACAATTCATATGCTTTGTTTACCTCAAAATAGCACAGGAATAGTTGTGTTGTTTTAAATTAAACCTAAACATCAGCAGGATGATCCAAGATTTTTTTTTAATTTATAAATTAATTCAATTTAATTTATTTTTATTCCTGTAACATGCACATGTTTTTTGAAAAGTAAGTAGTATAGAACATATAATATTTTTTAAATATTAATTTGCTTAAGGGTTATATATAATTGTTTACAGTGATGAGTATCGTAGTTAAAGGCACTAAGATAAATAATATTTACATTGAAAGTCAGTATGTATATACACTATATTAAAATATAGTAAAAGACAATTTTACATATATTTTTGCATACATTAGTAAACATTTTTTCTAGATATTGTACTTATTTGTATTTTATAATCGTAGTAAAAGGATATCACATTTAAACTACGAATGCAAATCAACTGAATAATAGCAGTTACTCATTAAGTATTTCTATAAATGTTACTTGAAGCTTTGGAAGGACTTTATAATTTTCATTTCAGAACATATTTAATTATAAAAAAATTATGCCACTGTAGTAAAAATGATTTTCAAACAATTTTTTGTTATGAAGTTATACATAATTTGAATTTATCTCTTATATCTGATTATTAATGTCCAAATTAATAGTAAATGTTTTGATGTGTGTTTGCGCTTCTACAATAATTTCATGTAATACATACAAGGTAATGTTAAAATATTTAGATCTCTAAAGTATGGATTATAACTAGTGGTGTACAATAAGTTAAGCATGATTTTGATACCCTTTTTAATTTAAATATGGCAACAGAATGAAGGGGGAAAAAAAAGAATAGAAAAGAAAACTATCCTGAATGTAAATGCTCTTCCATTTAGTTAAAACTTCAGCCAAAATGCACACCATGCATCTAAATTAATTGGTAGCTGGAAATTATACATATCCTTTTGAAAGACAATGCAGCAGGCTGCTCATACTTATTGCCTCTGAAGAAACTTCATTATGAATGCTGAGGTGAAGCATTTGAAGGTCAACTCACCATCATAATAAATTATAATAAAAATCATGTTTTTCAATCAAATCCACAGGAACAGAAACAACATTCCAGAAAAGATCAGAATCTCAGCTATAAATGAATCTTTGAGCTGAGGATCTGAATTTTATAGTTGTATTGCTATTCATTTATATTTCATTAAATCACCTGACATATTTAATATGCAAAGTTGAGGAAAAATGAAGAGGAAGATCATGCTGACTGATTGGAAGTCTTGAAATTCATAGGCTGGTATCAATTTAAGAAAAGCATGCAATAATACTTCAGCATTCAAGTATAGCTAACAGGTATAAAGCAGGAATTTGCTTCAAGAAACAAAAAAGGGAAAGCAATTTCTTTGCTGAAATCCATTCTGGATTAAATGTTAAAAGAACACACACTAGAGCGAGAGAGAGAGAGATAGATCTTCAGGTTAGAGAAAAGGAAATAAAAATTGTTAAGACAATGTTATGTAGTAGTTGATTATATACATTTCAAAAGCTTCACTGTGTTTAGTTCCAATTAGAATTGTCAAATATGTGTAATTTCGCTGGTTCTTAAAAATTTAAAAAAAAAAAAAGTTGTGTTGTTTTAAATAAAAACTTTCAACAGTCATTAGTGTAATCCCTAAAACATGCAGATATCAATTCCTGCAGATGGAAGAAAGAAAAAATCCCTAACAACCTTACAGTAAAATCTTGATAAACTTAATTAAGAACAAGGACTATTAGGTTATATTAAACATTTACACATGTGGTCTGTTCAAAAAAAAGACCAAACTTTTGCTATAACATCTTTATTGCTCATTGTACATTTTAAGCACTGTCCCCTCTACTGGCAATACACCATTTCCAATATTTCTTCCATTTTTGGAAAGCCTTCTGGAACACACTTTTTGGGATGGCACATAGGCCCTTTGTCACATTGTCCTGAATCTCCTAGTTTGGAAATGATGTCCTTTCAACATGGTTTTAAGTTTGGAAAACATAAAAAAGTCTGCTGGGGCTAAGTCTGGAGAGTAGGGTGGATGGGGCATAACAGGAGTCTGATAGCTGCAGACAAGGAGTGACAAGTGAGCTGGTGCATTGTCATGATGCAATATCCAAGTCTGGTTTTTCCACAATTCAAGCCTCTACCTAGGAACAGCAACCCCCAAACACACCAAAATTTCCTGGTCGACTTCTCCATTTCTTATAATTTTTAAATCTAGAAATGGTATAAGCAATGGAGATTGTTTGAATTTTGGAATTTACAGAATTATAGAAAAGAAACACACACAGAAAATTACATAAAAAATGAGAGTTATAACACCATTCCACATAAATACACAGTGTTTCACAGTTTGGCACATAGATTGATGAATATTCTACTCACAGAAGCAGAGTATAAAATACAATACCAACAAATAATAAAGACAGCTATAACCAATGGTTTCAACAAAGACACACTGATAAAAATTATTAATAAATCTAAAAGACAAAAAGAGATAAGGGAAGGATATAAATTCAAAAGTTTCACCTACCATCCAATTTACCACAACAAGTTCAAGAAAATTTTCAAAGAACATGGGATAATGTTAGCCCCAAAGAACATGGGATAATGTTAGCCCCAAAGAACAAATATAATATCAAGAATTTATTAGGTTGCACAGTAAAAGACTCCACTCTAACAAAACAAAAATCAGGAATTTATGTAATAAAATGCGCAGATTGTGAGCAGAGCTACATAAACAAAACAAATTTAAATTTAGAAATTTGGAGGAAAGAACACTTTAGGAATATTTGGCTTAAGCAAGTGGATAAATCAGCAGTAACAGTTCACTTTTGGACCAAAAACCATAAAATAAAACTGGAAATTAAACTACTGAATAATCTTCACTACCCAATGGAGCATTCCACTTGGGAAAAATTTTCATATTAAAAAATAAAGAAACCCTGATGAACTTCAACTTTCCTCCTATGGATGAACTCAGCCATTTCCTGCTTCAGCCACAGATGCTAACACAGAAACATCTGGATGCCTAGCCATCGTTCGAGTAATGGCAATTCAGTGAGCAACTGAAGATGGGAGAGATTCTCCCAAAATGTGTCTTATTTTATGTAAGTAAATGGAGTTTAGTGTAAAAAATGAATACCTAAGATTAGGGCCACTCCAATTGTCAACAGATTTGTAAGTACAATATTTATTACATTTGGTATTAAGATTATGTGTAATCGAGTTGAACTAACACTCTTTTGTTCCAGCTGCTTCTTTAAATATGTAGGACCAGTTTCATGAACCCTTCATTTGCATCGTCAGCCCCTAGTTGACTGAAGATAATTTGTTATACTGTGGGAATGTAATCTGCTCTGGTGGAGGTGTGATGAACTTAAAGTTTATGTATACAAATAAGTTGGTATTAGGTGACATTAAACTTCACTAACTGATTAATTCATCAGAACTTTTTGCAAGAGCATTCACTCTTATCAGCTAGTATCATCCAATAATTCTGAATATGCTGTAATAAGGTATGATTCTTTGAAGCAGTATGTAAAGCTTTTAACTCTTCCATCAGACAGACCAAAACCTTGACAGAAATTGATAATTGGAAACTAAAATCTAATAATCCTAGTTTGGCTAGGATTTATGGCCTTCCGAAAGTACACAAACCAGGCAAAACATGCGCCCAATAATCAATGACATCAATTACCAACATACAATTTGGCTAAGTGGTAGTAAAGAAATTTGGAGCTTTGGAGCAATTTGAAATTAGAAGTATCACTAATTCATACGAATTGGTGGACAAAATTAACAATGTGATGATTTCACCAAGCAACTCCCAGGTTTCTTTTGATGTGGCACCTCTGTTCACTAGTATCCCTACTAATAACTGCTCCTGAATTTCCAGAATTGGCTAAAAAGTATGGACATAACAGTAGAAAAAATTAAGGATTATACCAACCAAACAACACTATGTATAAACCAAAACATTTTAGGTTAATGGGAAAATTTACCAACAAATCTCTGGCTTAGCTATAGGTTAACCCCCTTTCTCCATTTCTAGCAAATTTATTCAGGAGTGCAATAGAAACACACATTACAAGGGCATTTCCATTCACCTTTAAAGCATGGCTTCATTATGTGGATGACATACTGGCAATATTACCAAAAAAATAGAGTATGTCCTAAAATTACTTAATCTGCAAGATCAGATCATTAAGTTAACTATGGAATTGGAGGAGGAAGATTATTTGCCCTTCCTGGGCGTAAAAATATACAGGAGAAACAACATAATTTCATAAATAGTTTTTGAATTGCGGGAATTTTCACAGTGAAATATAGTATAACATAACAAATTATTATTGAGGAAATCACTCAAATTTCACTAATTTAGTTCCACTTACTTGGACATGTTTCAAAGGCGATTGCCTTCATCATCAGCATGATCCCAATGTCCGCTTCCCCGCGTGGCATTCAGATGTTGCTCCGTAGATTTTATGAACTTTGTGATAAGGTTGCTATTGTTTGGAAGATCAAAATTAACCAAATTTTCTTTGTTTTTATTTATGAATATATTTTCCCACACTGTCAATTCTATTGGTTTTTGAAGAGCTTTTAAGAGTTTTGGTACCTTTTGGAATTCGTGATTTTTTTGCCAGAAATGGTCTGCCACTGCTGATTTTTCCATGTGTTTATATTTTACATGCCTCATGTGTTCCTTAAACCGTATGGAGATATTTCTTTTTGTTTTGCCTATATATTTCATATTGCAATCTTTGCAAGCAATTTCATAAATGCCTGATTGTTTTTCTGGAGGAATTTTGTCTTTTGTGTTCGTTTTTAGGAGGTTTTTTAAACTACATTTGTTTACTGGAGCCAAAATGATGTTTGCCTGTTTAAAATTTTTTTGGAATTTTTGGTGTGCCCATGGGTGGAATGTGAATTTTTTATATATCTGATCCCCTTTGTAGCCTTTTAGTGTGGTGATATCTTTTATTCGTTTTTTCTTTTTGAATTTTTCTATTTTCTTGTTGACCAGATCTGTTGTGTAACCATTTTTTTGTGCTATCTCTATGATTTTTTGGTACTCCAATTTGTATTCTGTCTTGCTTATTGGAAGGTTTGTTAATCTGAATGTGAGGCTATTGATTATGGCATGTTTATGTTGTATTGGGTTGAGGCTGTTGTTTTTTATGTAATTATCTGTGTGGCTATCTTTTCTGAATATGCCAAATTCCAGTATATTGCCATTTTTTATAATTTTTATGTCCAAGAAAGGAAGAATCGTGTTGTTCTCCAATTCCATTGTAAATTTAACACTGCTGTCTTGCAGGTTGAGCAGTTTTATTGCATCCTCTTTCTGGTCAACAAGAAAATAGAAAAATTCAAAAAGAAAAAACGAATAAAAGATATCGCCACACTAAAAGGCTACAAAGGGGATCAGATATATAAAAAATTCACATTCCACCCATGGGCACACCAAAAATTCCAAAAAATTTTTAAACAGGCAAACATCATTTTGGCTCCAGTAAACAAATGTAGTTTAAAAAACCTCCTAAAAACGAACACAAAAGACAAAATTCCTCCAGAAAAACAATCAGGCATTTATGAAATTGCTTGCAAAGATTGCAATATGAAATATATAGGCAAAACAAAAAGAAATATCTCCATACGGTTTAAGGAACACATGAGGCATGTAAAATATAAACACATGGAAAAATCAGCAGTGGCAGACCATTTCTGGCAAAAAAACCACGAATTCCAAAAGGTACCAAAACTCTTAAAAGCTCTTCAAAAACCAATAGAATTGACAGTGTGGGAAAATATATTCATAAATAAAAACAAAGAAAATTTGGTTAATTTTGATCTTCCAAACAATAGCAACCTTATCACAAAGTTCATAAAATCTACGGAGCAACATCTGAATGCCACGCGGGGAAGCAGACATTGGGATCATGCTGACGATGAAGGCAATCGCCTTTGAAACATGTCCAAGTAAGTGGAACTAAATTAGTGAAATTTGAGTGATTTCCTCAATAATAATTTGTTATGTTAACATAATTTCATTTAACATATATAGGAAAGCCACACATACAGATAATATTATAAAGAATAATGGTTTCAACCATATTTGCCCTTCCTGGGCATAAAAATATACAGGAGAAACAACATAATTTCATTTAACATATATAGGAAAACCACACATACAGATAATATTATAAAGAATAATGGTTTCAACCATATTTGCCCTTCCTGGGCATAAAAATATACAGGAGAAACAACATTATTTCATTTAACATATATAGGAAAACCACACATACAGATAATCATATAAAGAATAATGGTTTCAACCCTAAACCACACCAACACACCATTATAAAGAGCCTTGCTCATAGATTGCTAAACATCCCACTCAACAAAGAATAATATTCAGCAGAATATCGTTACATCATCAAGACTGCCCTAAACAATGGATTCGGCAGTTCATTAGTTGATAAGATTAGACATTTCAAAAGATAAAAAGATATTAAAAACACATCACCTCTTTCTCCATGATAAAGAAGGACTTAGTTTTTAAAAATTCACTCCGTGGCCAAGCAGGGTATTCATGAAGGTTTTAAATAAAGTGATATTGTGTTGACAGTACAAAATAAATTTAGCATTGGAAATCTTTTAAACAATACCATAAAAGATTTTATTCCACCCTGCAAAAAGGCAGGAGTATATCAGATAGATTGTTTGGATTTTGACCAACAAATGTAGGGAAAACAATAAGAAATTTGGAGACGAGGACCAAGGAACAATTCAGGAATGTAAGATATAAACAGGTGGATAAATCAGCAGTTGCAGACCATTTTTGGACTTATGATCATAATATTGCCAAAGAAGCCAAACTGTTGAAAGCTACCAACAATCCCAAGGAATTGGCATGATGGGAGTAGATTTATATTTTAACAAATAAATATCATGTTATTAACTTTGACATCCCACCAATGGACTTTCTGTTCCATTACTTATTGGAACCACCATACATGACTTCATTACCTGCTAGGATTAGTCAGTCCCTTGCTGATGATGAGAGCGAACCTTCTTGAAACATGTTCTGATGAATTAATCAGTCAGTGAAGTTTAGTGTCACCTAATACTACTTATTTGTATTTTTAACAAACTTCAATGTTCCTAACTTCTTTAAAGTTTACAATTAAAGTTCATGTTTTCATCACCGGAAGTGTCAAAGTTCATTAAACTGTCTTTGTACTTGTAAATGTAGATTTTCTTCCATGTTATTAATTCTGTAGGTCCTCGCACTGATTTTAATAATTGTGTTTTATTCAATATGTCATGGTTTTCTGCCCAGAAATGATATGTCACTGCTGATCTCTTCAACTGTTTGTATTTTATGTTTCTGAAATGTTCTTTTACCCGTGTGCCTTCGTTTCTCTTTGTTTACCAATGTAGATTTTTTCACATCCTGCACAACAAATTTTATAAATACCTGCTTTTTTCTCTTGTGGAATACTGTCATTAACATTATCTATCAAGAGGCATCATCTTCTGAATTTACAAGATAAAAACATATCAATCACATATGAAACTGAAACAGATAATGTATTACCTTTCTTGGACATAAAAATAATGAAATGTCAAGAAAATCTGGATTTTGGATATACTGAAAGAATACACATGCAAATAATCAATCAAAGCTGACAGTTTTAACCCCACAATGCACAAACAATGAGTGAGTTATCAACAGCTTAACACATCGGCTAGTTAACCTAAAAATTACCAAAGAAGAATACCTTAAAGAACACAAACAAATAGAAAGAACAGTGTTTAAAATGGTTATAACAAAGAACTAGTACACAAAAAAGTACAGAAATTCAAGAGACAAAAATTTATGAAAGAAACCACAATACTTTCAGCTAAAAAAGATATGATAAGTTTTAAAAAATTCACATCATATCCATGGGCTACAAAAATGTTCAGAATATTCTTAAAGAGTTTAACATAAGGTTAGAACCTGTAAAAAGATTTAATGTTAAAAATCTCCTGATTGATAATGTTAATGACAGTATTCAACCAGAGGAAAAAGGAGGTATTTATAAAATTTGTTGTGCAAATGTGAAAAAAATCTACTTAGAATAAACAAAAAGAAGCTTAGGTACACAATTAAATGAACATTTCGGAAACATAAAATACAAACAGTTCGAGAAATCAGCAGTGGCATATCATTTTGGGACAGAAAACCATGACACATTGAATGAATGTATTAAAATCAGTGCAAGCACCTGCAGAATTAGCAATATGGGAGAAAATCTACATTTACAAGTACAAAGACTTTTTAATGAACTCCAATGCTTCCAATGATAAAAATATAACCTTTAAGTTCATCACACCTACACTAGAGCAGATTACACATTCCCACAGCATAACAGTTTATCCTCCAGTCAGCTAGGGGCTGACGATACAAATGAAGGGTTCGTGAAACCTGTCCTACATATTTAAACAAGCATGTGGAGCAAAAGATTGTTAGTTGGACTTGTCCACACAATGATCTTAATATATGGTTAGCTTTACTGTGCAATGTTCTAATTAACAATTTTAGTTATTACATTTGGTGTCTGTTATGGAAGATAGCCACTGAAACATAGAATCTTCTCCAATAGGCCTTTAAAAGATTATATTTTTGATGGATTAACATTTATAAATTAAAGGTACCATAAAGACATTACATTTATTCATAAGGCTCTTATGACTGAGCTGAAAATAATACTCAAACTACCTTGAAGGGAATAAAAACCACTCGCTAGCTGGTAAGCACAATATTTAATTTTTTACAATGTCAGTCCTGAAACTTTTACAAAAATCTGTACATGTACTGATGTGTTCATACAACTAATATGATTTTATAATGTATTATGAAAGGTTATTAATTCCTTCTAAATATACTAAATTAAATTAATCATGCGGTTAAGAAATGGGAGAGTTTTATGTTTGTTAGTGCTACATTCCTAGATATTTTATTTAGTTATTTGCTAATCTGTTTTTGATGAATACAGGAGCCAATAGGTTACTTAGAAATAAGGGATTTATTAGTTTGTAGAAATTGTTTAAGTAGCTGAACCCATGTATTGATTAAATTTCACTCTTAATCACTGATGAGCCAAAGAACAAGGTCATGTGGTTAGCTAATTAATAAACAATAATTTTTCAGTGTTTATGTAAGGATATTACTGATTAATAGATTCAAATCCTATTGAAACTGTATTAATTTCTGTTGCTTCACATCATCTGAACTATTATTTGTAATATAATTCTTAAATTTTTTTGTTTTATGTGCTAATATGAGTAATTCCACCTCAAACCACACTAAATGAAAAATTTCTTACATTCATATCTCCAATTCTATTTATATTTATTTACTAATTCTGTGTCCAATTAACTTACATGTGTGTATTTATTTCCACCTAACCTCGTAAGGAGAAAGTGAGGTTAGAATTCGTATAAAATTATGCAACATATAAAATGCAATATTTCTGAGTATGAGTAATTGGAAGCTTTCACGACCGGAGTCAGAATTATAACTAGAAGTTTCTTCCAGGCTTAGGAGCCGTGGTCTCTTGGAGCTAAGGAGTCCAAACATTTCATCCTCAACTGCGTAGGACATCTTCAGTGGCGTGGTTCGAGTCTTCTGGGCGAAGGTCCTGCCACGACTGAAATGCCAGCTGGAGGTGTTATATTTATATATGAACTACTCGAATGGGATTGGTTCGGCTGGAGCAGACGGGGTTGTACAAGGAGGGTGTGGCATCTCCGTTCTGATCGGTGATTGGTTCGCATGAATTTTGCTAGTGTGGGCTTGTTTTATGTGCTCTAATATCGGATACCAGGTTTTGCTCAGTTTGAGAGCCTCTTCCTTTTTGTTGAAATTATTAGGATGCTTGTAGATTTCTATGGCCTCGCGTTGTAATCTAGTGTGGTAGTGTGGTACTGAAGATAGGATAGATGTTTCATTGTATTGGATAGTGTGTTCACTGTCTGCCCACATAGCATGCTCTGCGACCGCGGACTTATCCGGATGGCCCAGACAGCAGCATCTCTTGTGTTCGGAGATCCGTGTGTTGACGCTACGTGTTGACCAATCACCGATCAGAACGGAGATGCCACGCCCTCCTTGTACAACCCCGTCTGCTCCAGCCGAACCAATTCCATTTGAGCAGTTCATATATAAATATAACACCTCCAGCTGGCATTTCAGTCGTGGCAGGACCTTCGCCCAGAAGACTCAAACCGCGCCACTGAAGATGTCCTCCGCAGTTGAGGATGAAACGTTTAGACTCCTTAGCTCCAAGAGACCACTGTTCCTAAGCCCAGAAGAAACCTCTAGTTATATTTCTGAGTATGCTATATTACAATATAATCTCTTCCGAGTCTGGTGTTTAAAACACTCTTTATGGTTTCACTTAAATGAAACTGTCCACATCATCAGCTGTTAAATGACAGCTGAATCGTGGGCGAGCGGGCGGGTAAGCAGGCAGGCAGGCAGGCAGGCAGGCAAGCAGGCAGGCAGGTAGGTAGGTAGGTAGGTCTGGGTTTCCTCTGAGTTTGGGTTAACTCTGGTGGCCTAATGATAACCTTAAATAGAGTGCTATCTGTTATGCTGATGTTTTTTTATGAGCAAAGAAGAATACAAGAATGAATATCTACACATAATAGAAGCCGCTAAATCCAATGGGTTCAACAAATAGATGATTAACCAAAAAATCAAAAGATTCCAGAAACAAAAAAGAATTAAACAAATAACTTTGAGTGATTTATCAGGGGAAAAAGCACTTAAAAAGTTCACTTACTACCCATCAGCAAATAAGAAATTTCAAAAAAATTTCAAGCAGTACATCATCATCTTTGCAGTTCAAAACTGATACAGTGTTAAAAATTTATTGAAATTAAACAGATTCCAGGCCCAAAGAGAAAAATCTGCTATTTACCAGATTAATTGTAAGGATTGTGAAAAAAAATCTACATAGGGCAGACAAAGAAAAATATAGGCATTAGGTTGAAGGAACATTGGAGAAACATCTGTTACAAACAAATAGATAAATCAGCTGTGGCAGGACATTTTTGGAATGAGCATAACCTTATAATTTTGACATCCCGGAAGCAGACAGCACTTTATTTAAGTTTATCACTAGACCACCAGAGTAACCCGGATACCTACCTACCCAGCTCCTACGAATAATCCAACAGTTGTTTAACATTAATGATGTGCACAATAGTTCCAGGAAACATATGTTCTGAGTAAATCTCATTTAAGTAATGAGTGTTTTAAACATTTGACTAAGAGGAGATTATTAATGGATGTTTCACTGTGTTCTATTGCAAATTGAATTAATATTGCATTACAATATTTTTGAAAAACAGTCCTTATTTATATGATTTTAATATATCATTTAAAATATTATTTTATCATCCAATTTTTGAAAGTTAGATATCAATATGATCTTGATGTATTTAAACATTTGAAGAAAAAAAAAAGTCTGCTAAGTGCTCTGGAGTGTTGTCAAAAACTACAGAAAAAATAATATCTCTCTAATAGTTTGATGGAAATTATATTCTTTACAAAACCATATGCAGTGCACTGGTGCAACAGCAATGAACTGAAGAACCCCGGATTTCATGTTGAGCACTTAGTCAGCAATTGTGGCTTGAGGATCCTGTGAACATTGCAACAGTAGAGTACTACACACATGGAAGTCACTAAAGGGAATAATGCTAACATGCACTTGTATTCACACATTATGTCTTCAAAAGATTTTACACTTTGCACTTTCAACACCTGTTTCCATTCACATGATGCTTTTATACTTCATTCAACTATCTTCTTTCTCAACAGAAAATTGTTTCACTAAAGCTTTAGTTTTTGAGAAAAGAATGAAAAAAATGTAATGTGCCAGTCATTAGTTTTAAATTCTGATAATGGGCTGCAAATGTTTAGTGAGCTTTATGTATATTCAAGAAATAAAATAAATATGAGAGATTAGTAATGATTTCACCAATTAAACAGTTCTCTCTGATGTTGTTATAGGATCTTGACCAAATTGTAGAGTGGCTCTAGTAGCGAGTCTTAAGAGTTCCTCCAATGCATGAATCTTTACTATTTGATGATAAAAAGAAGTGCTATTCAGCACTAATTTCATAATTTTCATGTAAGGAAATATTTATATAATTCATTTTTTTAGATTGTGAACTTGAGCCATTAGGAAAGTAATTTTTGCTGGATTTTTGCTTTATGAGATTGACTGCTGTAAACCGGAAAGAAAAGAAAAAGAAATGTCATGTTCCAATATGGCAGCAGTACTTTTGTAACAAATTCTGCTCATTCTTTAAAATACACTTTAATGAATGCACTGTGGCTTGGCAATTGTTCCAGTGCATTCCTACACCAAATCTTATATAACAAAAGAACGATTTTCAGAAAATCCTGCATTAACATAATTTTCGGAATATAAATTTTCTTTGCATTCCATCAAAAATTGACTGTTTAGTTGAGCTATGAAAACTTGCAGCAAAACTAGAGAAGTTTGCTTGGCAGTTTGTCTAAAAAATCATAAACCAAACAGACTGAAGCATATCTAAATTACTGTGATCAATACCAACTCTTGTTTGTATTAAATTTAAAATGAATTTAGTGTCTGAATTAATACAGTGAAGCAATTAATTTATTCTTAAAATCTAGTGAGTCAATTTAATATTCTTATGCTCCACTTACCATTGAATTATACAGAACATGTTTTACAGGCTTTTGCCCACATCAGCTGTGAATTGACTGCTGGATTTGTTATTGGTTGGATGGACATAGTGTAGTTCTTTTGGATATTTTATGAATTTTTGGATTAATTTGTCTTCTGTTGGGATCTGGAAGTTCGTAACCTTATCTTCATTTTTTATTTTACTTTTTATTTATTTATTTTTTGTTTGTTTGTTTGTGTGTATGTTTCCTGTTCAGTAACCTTGGTGTCAATTCTTGGACGAACCTGCTTATATTATCAGGTCCTGGACAACATGAAAATTGTTAAAGGTAATAATAAGGTGATGGAGGGGGTTGCAGACCTTGTGTGATGATGTTTCTTTATAGTTATTGATAACTACCTTAGAAATGTTGTTTGCACCATATATAAGTAAATTTATATTTTCATGATGTGCTTAACACAAACACAATGCAATCCATTAGCCCAGGCAGAATACATTCTTTTACTCTCAGTTCAACAAAATTTAAAAAACTTATTTTTACCAATGAATTCTCTTTGAAACTGGCTTACATTTCCTTAAGATTGCATAAAATTAATATATTTTGCTTATGAACTTTCTGATCCCCTTCTTTGACACTAAGAAAATTCTTTTTTCTAGATATTACCCTAATTTCCTCTGATCTGTAAAGCTTCAATAATTTGCAACTATTTACATTTCTAAAGTTTTCCCATGTTTATTGCCAGAAGAGGATAAACTTCCATTTTCTTTAGCCATGTTTTCATCTAGGCACTCTTATCACATGATCAATTACTTCAAAATGTTTAACTTTATCGTAGAACCAAATTAAATTTTTTGTTACATTTTTAATATTTTCTCTCTTGTCATTCATTATGTGAAAGGATGTATTCAATTTGCTAATAATATCATTGTCAGACTTTTCAGTGGGCACCAACACATTATCTTCAACATGAAAATATTTCTTTGCTAGCATATGTGTCATTTTCTGAAACGTTTTCTCAGGTATCCTTATTTAAAATTCTTTTCATTTATAGGCAATTCTCATATTGATGCTAGACTCTTATTTGTATTCTCAATCTTATTAATGCCTTGCATATTTGAAATACTGTTGAAATTTCACTTTCTGCTTCTGTTTGATTTGATTATTGTCACAAGAACCACCGGTTTCACTTAACCTATTAGAAAGTTCATAAACATTTTAGGCATTAATTGCATATTCACACATTTGAAGGCTCTATTAAATAGAGTGTTATTAGCAAATTATGACTTACGCATTTTTGTGTACTTTTCTTAAGATTGACTAGGGCAGATTTTAGTAGAACATGTCATATTTTATGCAATCTTTACCATCAATCACGTTGTACAAATCGTGTCACATGATCTTCAAAACATGAAATATAAACCATGATTTGTTAATTCAATACATTTTCTGCTTGAACTCTTGTTTATTATCAAGACTTGTATAAACATGCAGCATTATGGTATATTCTCCTCTTAGATGAGTTGGCAACCTAGTAAAATAAATGTACAGGATGTTTATCATTTCTTTAAGCATTTTTCATTTGACGAACAGCTCTATATTTTGTTAAGTAAAAATTGTACTTACGAAGCTGTAGACAATGGAGTGGTAATATATACTACATTAATGTGTTCATTTTAAAAAATAAGAACAACTTCATGAATTTTTATTTTCTGCCACTGGATGAACTCTGCAAGTTTCTACTAGAACCACAATATACCACCACAGTAGCGAACGGGCGTCCATTCCCGTTTGGAACAATGGCATTCAGTCAACAACAGCCGATGATAATGATGGGAGGAACCTCTCCCGAAACTAGTCCAAAGTTTTAAAAAAGTAAGTGGAGTTAGTGTTAACAACTGAACACATTAATGTAGTCAATATTTTGTTGTTATAAGGTATTACATGCAATGGGATTTCCAAAATTTTAAGTAGCTTGCTTCCCAAGCATATGTATGCACATGGTTCCTTAGCAAGGACTATGAGCACAAGCATACTTCCAGAAAAGAAACTGTTATAAATGCACTTATACAGACATAACTTACGTAGTTTAAAATAGGCATAAATAAACAAAACATTTGAAATGGTGGAAATTAAAAGAACATATTTTCTTATTTGATGTGTAATTCATTAAAAAAATTGTGATCTCAAAAAGGATGTGCTTTGTAGGTGTACGATTTGATGTGGAATGATTCATATAAATTTTGTTGGTCCATTCACTTAAGTGCTCTGGCAGTGAGGCATTTCTCTGGCAGCTGCCACAATATAAATCAGTTGCTGACTGTATGTAGCAAAGACAGTAAATGTAGAGAATGTTTATCATTTCTTTAAGCATTTATCATTTCATGAACAGCTCTTAATTTTGTTGTTATAAAGTATTACATGCAATGGGATTTCCTAAATTTTAGCGACTTGCTTACCAAGTATATATATGCAAATGGTTCAACAAATTCCCTGTAGTTAGAAATATTTAATATATTGAAAATTATATACTTTATTTATCTAAATATATGAATTTGAATTACTTTCTATTATTTGGTTTTATATAAATTACTTATTTTAAGCTTATATAATTCTTAAATCAATTTGATGCTGATCTAATATGCATAATTCTACCTGATGAAAATAAATATAATACAAGCATAGTGTTTTTATCTATCTTAGTATATATGAGAATATAACATAAGCTCATATTTCAAACTAGAAAAAACATAAAATTTACTTCTAAGTCATGTGTTATTGTAGGATGAAATGAAAACATAACCACACTATTTGTAGAATTCCCTAAAGTTCTTATTAAGAGAGATCGTGATTTTATTCAATATCTACTTAAACATAAATACTTATAATAAGATTTAAGTAATTATTTCATTAAGCTGACAAGAAAAAAATGAACTAGAAGAAACCAAATGATAGAAATGACATTCATTATACTATTATCTTAAGTCAGGTAATTATATGATTGAAAAAACTTTAACTGAGGATGGTGGCATTATGAATGAGTAGTATGATTACTCGCCTCCCATTCAGGTGGCCCAGGTTTGATACCAGCAGCATAAGTGGGATTTGTGGCAGATGAAGCTGCTCCTGGGCAGGTCTTCTCTAAATACTCTGTATTCACCTGCCTCTCATACCATCATTGCTTCTTCATCACATCATCGTCGTCATCGTCCAGAATAATGTAGTCCACTGATTCATTAAGTATACATTACAGATAGTTTATGCTACTGCCCTCTGCCACCCTTGTGCAGAATCCCAATGTCCTGATGAGGCATACAAGTTGTAGGGGGAAAAATTAAGGAAAAAAAACACACACACACATGCATCAATTGAGGAAAAACAGAATACTGAAGAGCAAAAATATATTGAAATAGAACATTGAGAAAAATGATAACAATTAAGATAAATAAAATAAAAGAGAGAAGATGAAAGTATAATTTTTTAAAAGAAGCAATTAGAAAGACCTATAAAAAAAAAGTACTTCCAAAATTATATAGTAAGCTGTGAAGATACACACATAAAAATAATATATTCCATAATCATAAATGAATATGGAACCTCATTATCAACCTCAAGGAAATAATGTTATTATTAAAAATGATCATTACTGGGCTATTTCGCCATGATTATTGGTTAATATTAAATTTAAAGCCAAGGCTTTCTTGGGCTTTATGGGTCAACATCATCAGTGGACTGATAAAGTGTCTGGAGAGGCAGAGAGACAGAACCATTTGATAGGGTTGGCGATTAGAGCAATGGAAAAGTTATACTGCAAATGTTATTTGTGACAGATTCCATATTATGCTATCTTTGTTTATAACTGGATGCTTCTATATTTTTAAGTCTCTCCCCTAGTTAGATTAAAATATCAGTTGTTTTTTGCAATTACTTCTGTATTTTCAAATTTTATTCCATGGTAACTTTGAAAGGCATGCTCTATAGTAACGTTTTTTCTGGCAATTACTGAACAAATGAACTATGTTCTCCCAGCCGAGTTTTAATTTATCTTCTGGTCATACCAATGTATACTTTTTCACATTAGCATAGTGCAATATGTATTCCCATGGAGCTGGGATGATCCTATGAATTTTTCATAAAACACATTTTTTGACCTATTTTTGTTGTGGTTGTAAAACAATTGATGCATTCTTGGCATTTATAGAACATGTCATACTAAGTTGCTTTTACAAACAAACACAAACCAAAATTGGTAAAAAATAAACTATGTTCCATGAAAGTTCCAAGAGATGCTCTTAGCTGCACTTGAATATATAAAGTATAAGCAACAAGCAACATGGAAAAGTATATAATATACTTTAATATAATTGGAGGATTCATTAAAACTTGCCTGGAAGAACATAAATGAAATTTGCTCCTTAATCAGTTACAAAAATCTGCAACAGTGGAATGTGTCATTCAAAACTGCCAAAGAATAAAAAAACACCCTGATATTTTAATCTGGCTAGAAGAGAGGCTTTATAAATACAGCAGCATTCAGATAATACAAAAAAAGACATGGTATTCAAATAAGTAAGGCATGAAATTCATTACTGGTCAATAAATAAATCTTGCTCATTTGAAAACATTGATTTTTGTTTATAATATCTGGATGCTCCTGTTATTTCTAAAGCCTCTCCCTTAATAAGAAATAATGTAGCATTATTTCACAAAATATTGACATTTTGAAATAAGGTTGCTAATATGGTACTTATTCAGGCATACAGATGAGAAAGTATAAAGTGGATCTTTTTTGACAATAGTTATCACAGCTAGCAGATTGACATTTGTGCCCAATGTCTTTAAGCCACTGATGCATGGACAAGAGGTCTGGGGTTCTATTTCCACTATCCTCCTTGAGGTTTTTTCTAGGTTATTTTAAGGAGATTACCTCTCAGGTTTACTGTTAAAGCTTGTTTTATCATAATATGAGTATGTGTAACTTGATTACTGCATTCACTTGCTCAGTGGACAGAACAGAGAAGTGTTTTCATTAGTTCATTAACAGGGTTTGCTATTCTAAATATATATTTACTCTTTTACATGCTTCCAAAACTTTATTTGCATGTTTTTAATGTCCCTGTCTTCTATTAAGACTCTTCATGTACTAGGCAAGTTGCACCAATGTCACAAACAGCTTTAACCAAATAGGGCAGGGGAATGCAGATAGATATGGCTCAGTTCATTTAAAGTTCAGGTAAGATAAGAATAAAAAATTAGCAAAAGTTACATGAATAAATAATGGAGGTTTCATCAGGATTTAAATGATTTTTATGAAGTCAGTTATTAATTGCAGACAAGTTCACAAAATTAAGGGAGATTAAAATAATAATGCTAAGAAATATCTGTTTTAGGAATCCTTTTTTTATTGTTTTTAATTTATGTAAACTTTATTATACAATATTTATAATAAAATTTTGCAAAAATGATGTAACAAAGCATAAATATATACATGACACAGAAGTTGAGGTTGCAGCCTAGTGATTGTCCTCATTATAATGTACAAAATGTTAATCTTGAAATAAATTCAAATGTTATTTTCATTTTAGTCTTTGAAGCTGCTACAGAGGTGGTAAGTGGGTTTGAATGTTGCTCAGAACAGAAGATCATTGGTGTAATTTAAAATGGTGCAATGAAGTAGATTGTAGCAGGAGTTTAGGACAATGTTCACTGTTTGAATGTGTAAATGTTTATGCAGAGTTTCATTGCAGATTATAACAGTGCATCTGCAATTTGGAAAGAACGCAGTTCTGAAAGGTTTGGATCCTTTATAGCTGTAAATTGGAAGCGAACTATGTGCAGCCATACAGTCAGATAGATCTTATCATTCAGAAGTACATTATTCTTTTGAAATAGACTGATAAAGATGATGATCTTTAAAACAGATATTTTAGTGAATAATTTTGTATCTTAGTTTTATTATTAAGCTATTTATGTGCTGTACCCAAATGAGTTTGTTATTCAGCATAATTCCAAACATGATGTGAATTTTATAATATAGACATTCGTTCTCCTTCGAGAGAAATCATTTGACTCTCCTATTTTGCTTTGTAAGTGAATTGACTACTTTAGATTTACAAGGGCTCATTATAATTTTCCACTTTTTGCACCGTACACCCAACAGATTAACATATGTCTGAAGGTTGTCAGCTGATGATTTGCACGTATCTTTGGTTAGAGTTGTGATATCATCAGCAAACTGTGTTATTGTTATATTTTTCTTCTTGTGGGAGATCATGTGTATATATTATATATAAAATAGGCACTCATATACTTTCTTGAGGAACTCCACCTTTTTTATGGCACGGATTGGAGAAAACAGAAAAAGTTTTGTTAGAGAGAAATGACTGTATTATTCCAAATAAGATATCAGTTATAACATTTTAGTTCATACAGCAGTCCAGTATACCAAACCACATCAAATGCCTTCTGAGTATCCAAAAATACCTCAATTTTTGTTTTTGTTTTTATTAAAATGCATCTAATATGACATCAACTACATGATGAATTTGCTGAGGACAAGAATGTAATGATTGGAAAGCCAAACCAAGTATTAGGTATTATGGAATTTGTTGCCTACAAGAGTGAGGTTAGAGTAAATGTTCAAAAATCTTTGAAAACAGGGAGAAGACTGATTGGTCACTAACTATGAGGATTATTTTTAGCTTTGTTTGGTTTGTGAATCATTACAATATAGTTGGAAAATAGCCTAGATGAAGCATTATATAACTGTGTTAAAAACACAAGTGTTTTCTGGGAAATATTACAAGTAGTGGTTTAACAATTAAATCATAATGTGGAGATTTTTTGGGCTGGGTATTTCATTGCATTGAATACCTGAGCAGGGTGAAGTATGTACTGAAATTTGTTAACTGATGAGGCACTGTAACTTTCTCTGACATTTCTTGTTCAAATTCAGGATTTCTAGTTGCATTAATTTTGAATTGTTCTTCTAAAATTTTTGGAAATAAATTAATTTTTTCTTCTGAAAGCTATGTCAGGAGTTATCAAATCTCAAAGGTGGTATCCTATCTTTATATGTTGTTAGAATGTTAATATTTTGCCATAAAGATCCATTTTTGCAATTAAGTGAAAGCAGTTTATTTCTTGTAGCATAAATGCTCTCTTACTTAAAGGTATGATGTAAGTCTCAAGTGGCTTGGTTATACAGTGTTTTATGTGCGGGATATCTACTTTGTTCCCATAATTTACAACAATTGCATTTCACCTCAAGGAGCTGTTTCACTTTAGGGTGGTTGTATGTTTACTACAATTATGTAACTGTTTATCTTGTCCTGCTCTACCAGTGGCATAGTGAATGTATCTTGTCAGCATGCTTATTGCCATATCAATATTTTGTGGAGTTTTTACAGAAAATGTTAAGTCTGTGATTTCATCTAATGTCGATATATAACAATATCAATCAAAGGTACTTTTATTAAGGTTGGATTATTATAAATTCTCATTCTTTCTCTGTATGGCAAAGTTGTATATATTAGTAGAGAGGGAAAGAAAGCAAGTGGAAGGAGCCTAGGAGCCTAGGAGTGCACATTTAAAAACACTGACAAAGTGGGAGGTTTGCTTTGACAGTCAATTCTTGTGCTAATAAATGACATAAACCAAATTAATTATTCCAGCCTGGGTCCCCAGAACTGTTAACCTGAAGAACTCCTAATGCATTTTCTTCGCAATAATTTCAACGAAAATTCAGCAAAACCTTTAAATGGCAAAGAAGTCTTGCCTGGTGTTTTTAAGAGAGGTGTTCCATCCCTCTCACTTAACTTTGTCCTCCTCCTATATTTTGTATGTTGGCAATTACAGTAAGAATTTCTTTTCTGAAACACATTTTCACTTTGTTTTACCATCAGGTGCAAACAAATTTTCATATACCTCAATATTATACAGCACTCTCCTGATCCAGCAGTGGGTTAGAAAAGAAATGATCCCTCCCCCCAAGAAGTTGCATAATGCACAACCTTGAAGGTGGTAGGGAGGCTCCCATGTATCTGTGATCCTGTGGGTGTACTGGAAGTGACAATCACCAGAAGAGTGATTGAACCCATGTCAGCCACAGGTGACAAACCAGACAAACAAGTGGCTTACCAAGCCCACTCTAAAGTGTTATGCTACCTGTGCTGAAGAGTGTATGGCACAGGGCAAATATGTCTTAAACAGGGCCCCTGGACACCAGGTGAACTCTAGAGTGCCTTATCCAGGTATGCAGAACTCTGCCCAGGCAGACCTTAAAAATCCCTAGCTTCTTCTGGGATCTATGGAAACCATTTCAATATTCAAAAACCCACTTCTGAGAATCACACTTATGAACCCTCAGCAATAGCAACCACTTCCCTCAACATGGAAGCTTTTTGGAGCAAGCCTCAGACAAGGGACTGGGTATTCTTTGTCTTCTTCTTCTGAAGAGATCTGGGCAAAAGAGCCTTTGGGTCTTGGTAAAGTTAATTATGACTCTAGCCAAGGATAGCAAACAGAACCACTGGAAGCATTAGGCAAGACAGGCTGGTGCCTTGTGGTGACTTGGCTTTCTGGAAAAGTTCCTGTCGTAGCATTTAGTGGGGTCTACATGGGGCCTTCGTGGTGACTTGAGGAAACTGTGCACACTATCTTAGTGAACTGGGAAATGCTCTTGCAGAAGCCATTTCCATTTGGGACTTTTCATCTTTGGAAATGTTAGGGACCTGCCTATGCTTATGCATTGCCTTTTTGAATTTCTGTCTGCCCAGTGTATCCATCTCACCCCTTCCTTCTAGAGGTGTCCTTTTGAGGGCCCATCTACCAATCTCAGTGAATAAAACCTCAACTTAGACTGTTTTAATTAATAGTAAACATGATTTTTCCATCCAAAGAAATATTGTGTTTTGAGACAATGCTGTGTTTATGCTCTTTTATCCTTCTAGAATACAGTTGTATTTTCTAAAGTATTTCTACTACTTACTGCTAATATTCTTTAAGCTTGTATGATGACAAATTTGTTCTGTGCTCTGATAATGTATGTAAATAAGAACTGACAGCATAACTGTATAAGAATGTGACAAGAAGAGCAAGAGATGAAAGGCTGGAAGAGCTCTGCACTTAAAAAGTTAAATTACATTTTTACCCTGTTATACTAAACTACAGTTTAACAATGAATTTATACCATGTACATACACACAGTGTTCCTAATAACACACAACATTCAAGGAAGGAAGGAAAAGAAAGAAAGAGAGAGAAATAAATAAATAAATAAATAAATAAATAATTAAATAATGGAGTTTTACAACTGATCCCACATTTAAACTTACTAACCTGACTAGCAATCTGATGGGTAAAAGAACAAAAAATATCTAGTTAGTGCATGAACTTCCATTACTTTTTACGCAATTTATAATGAGCATATATCAACATAAAATATATGCATTGCATTGAGTTTATCATGGTATTCTTCTTACAAACATATGTCACTTTAAGAAACAGCAATCTTTCAGTTTTAATAAGATGCATCAACATTTTATATTGACAGCAATAAATGTTAAATATACAGATCATTATGTGAATTACACACTCTTATTGGCTCCACTTGCTTAAATTTAGTACATGTTTCACAGACTATTGTCTGCATTCTTAGCTAACTGTCAACTACTGGTTAATTTGTTGTGCTTTGGGGATGTATATTCTGCTCTGTGGAGGTGTTATGAACTTAAAGGTTACACTTAAAGTTTACATTTTCATCCACAGAAGTGTTGAAGTTCATTAATCTGTCTCTGTATTAATGAACTACTAAATTTAAACAAGTAAAACAAACCAATAAGAGTGTGCAGTTGGACTCAATCATACAATGATCTTAATTATATGATTAGCTTCTCTGTACAAGTTTCAATTATCATTTCAAGTTAAATGTTAAATGGTTTGTCAAATCAGGTATTTGGCATTTCTTTGTTGCAATATACCTACAGCTCATGTTGTTGAAAGGAGAAACTTATGGAACTTTTTGCGATACTGTATTTTCATATGAACTAAATTAGTCTAAATATATATCACAGAAGAGAGAGGAAAAAATGAATTTCAAAAAGTATGACTTACCTTTGATATAACATGAGGATCAATAGCAAGGATAACTATGAATGGGGAAGTTGTATCTGAGAACAGCATGTGAACAGCATCTAACACCAGAAGCACCTTATCTTGCTCACAGCTGTCCAGGCCATCAACTATTACTACTAGACGTGTTTGCTGTGAAGTGAAACTATCCAGACATTTAACCTAAAACAAATTATGTAAAAAGCATGTATATTTTAAAATGCATGTCAAATGAACATGATAAAGCAAACCTTGAAAAAGTGTATAAACTTAAGAAATGGAAATGTTGTTGATAACAGGCTTTGAATGTTAATGCAAACAGAAATGTCATTACCATTTAAAATAACTGCACTCAACGCAGTAAGAAAAAAACTATTATCAAGTTTTAAAAGAGCTTTACCATCTCTGTCATGAGTGTCACTTCAGATCGCAATGCTTGAAGGAAACCCTCAGACTTGAGAGTTTCAAGATGGGAAATGGCCTTCTGTAAATGACGTCTTTGAGAGAAGATCAAGGCCTGAAGCATCTGAGCCCATGTGTATAAATTGGCTACAATTCCAATCCCCAAAAGTAATCCAATAGTAATAAGGATAATCTTGGCTGTAGTTTCATTAATGACTGAAGATCTGCAAAAGCAAATAAAAGAATAAGAGTAAAATTTGTATTTCAACTTGTATTTGCTCAAAAATGCAAAAGTTTTACATTTGTGCTTAACATTCTTACTGATACATTTCAAACATTTGCAATTAAACATCCTAATAAAACTGCAGAAACACATGAAATCATTAGGAAATGGCCAAAAATTTTAACAATACGAATCAAATCAAATTTATTCATCCTGTAGATTATAAGCATGACAGCTAAGAGGGATAAGTCATAAGTCATGGCAACAATATATTTTCTCAGGAACAAGGTGAATGTTTATGGAATGTACTTTTGAATGAAGCCACCAGATGGGTATGTAAGCAGAGCTGCATTTCTCAGCATGCCCTGAAGTTGAATGGTGAGCTACAGTGGTCAGGAATAGAGGTCACAAAGAGTGAACATGTTTATGTGAAAATAGAATTTCTCTACAGCAGAAAATGCCACAACGAGATATGGACACCAAAAAAGACCTGTAATACTAGGCATTCACAGTAGTCCCCTCATGCACTGGATGGCCCACAAGCAACCTTGACTGTCATACACCAGAATGATCATAACTTTTGTTGGTGAAGATTTGGTGAAATGTGTGTTTGTGCGGTGACCCAGGGTGATGCCACTCATTGGGCTGTTGCTTAAGTTCTGGTTCAAATGCCCTTTCCACATTTCATCAAATACAATGATGCAATTAAATATGGCATCCCCTTCTTCCTGAAATCTCGCCAGATTGATGCAACCTGTTTGGTAGTAAGTCCACTTCTGTACCTCTGTACCTCAGGGTACCAACTTTGCACATTTTTCCCCACCTCCAGGTCCTTCTGTATAATGCAATGCACTGTTTTGCCAGAATTCCTATTTGCTGTTCTAATATCCACAAGTGTCCAGTGCCTCTCATCATGTAAGCACTCTTCCATCACCATCCCCTGTACATCCTCGTCCATGGACATAGGATGCCCAATGAGCTGCAGATCAGTGCAGATATAAGGCCCTTTTTAAGGCCTCTGTCCACCTAGCCACTGTTCGAATGGACAGGGCACGCATATCCAGTGCTTTCCATAGCTGTGCAGTCATTTCGTGTATCCCTGCCGCGGAGAAATGCTATTGCTCACTCTTTGTGACCTCCATTCCTGACCACAGTCACGTTGAGACATGCAGCTCTGCTCACATACACCATCTGGTAGCTTCATTCAAAAGTACATTCCAAGTATTTTAATTATATATCTTACATTTTTCATGTACCTTGTTCAAGTGGAAAAAAAAAAATAGTTGCCAAGACTTATATTACTTATTTCTCATGTTTTAAGAACAGATTTAAAACATTTAATCAATGTACAATAAAATAAATGTAGATAGCATATAAGTGATGTAAATCTTTTACAGCCTAAAAACCTAATAAAGTTAAAATATTAAGTGCAGACAATCAGGATCATCCATGAGTAGTTAAAATGGGTGTTAAACACTGTGCAAAAAAAAGAAAAGGAAAAAAAAAAAGAAAAGAAAAAGAAAGAAAAGAAAAGAGAAGACAATCAGGAGGGTTCATTTGTGAACAGCTTAGTAACCTAAGAGCAATTTTTCAAATAGGAATATTTGAACTGTATGTCTAAAATTCACTATTGAGCAAATCTCTTTATAGTAATTTAATGTACAATTTTATTTTGTTATACATTACACTCCCTTCATACTATTTGGTGCAATGTGACTTATTCCTCAGGCAATTAAAATATCAAAATAATAAAGCAGAAGAAAATAAAACTGGATACAAAAGGATAAGTTATAGCAAGGGCAGAGGAGAAAATAAATGTAGATGTGGAAATATACATAGTATCATAGAGTAGTATTGGAGTGATCAACTGCAGTGTTCATTACTATGTACAAGGGTAAGTCATTAAGTACATTACAAATGGAAATAGAATTTAAACAAATAAGAGTACTGATTTGAAAAATAATTTTATTTCTCAATATAATCTCCTGTACATTGAGGCACTTGTTCTGTCCTTTCTGTCCTTTCACAAGGCCCCTGAAATATAACAGCATATTCTTTGGACTACTGTCAGAATCTGGTGGTGACTTCCCTTTCTGCAGCTTCATCATCATGAAAAGATGATGTTTAAGAAGAACTGAACAAATGGAAGTCATTTGGATAAAGGTTGGGGCTATATGAAGGATGCTTGAGGACTTCCCATTTGAAATTTTGCAGTGTCACATTTGTCCCATTGGCAATATGAGTATGTTGCAAGAGCAACAAGCATTTGATAAGAAGTCCTGATCACTTCCAATGAATGGCTTTACAATGTTTCCTGAGGATGATACAATAGAGGTCAGCATTTAGGGTTTTTCCTTGAGGCTGGAATGCAGTGAGCAGTATGCCTTTGTAATCCCAGAAGAATGTGAGCACCACTTCCTGGCAGATTGTGTCACTTTAAATTTTTCTTTGCAGGTGAGGCATGTTTTGAACCCATACTTGGTGCCTATGACAATTGGGCTAGCATATAGTACCCTTTTTTATGGTTGCAACTCAGATGCTGGAATACCAGACCCATGTTTTGAATTTTGTGTTTGTGAGGTGAGCATGCATGGCACCCATCATCTACATATTTCTGAAAACCTGAATTATCGTTCTTTATAAAGTATGCCATGCCTTGTGAACAAGCAATAGCAGCTACTGTAGTGATTATAATTACCCTCCTGCTTGCTCGAACTGCCTTCAGTTAATTGCAAATTTTCCTACAGCAATCTCCATTGTCTGGCTAACACAGTGTTCATTTTCAATAATGTGTCCACCTTTCAGAGAACTTCTGCACCCAATTATTGTAAACACCTTGAATGACAGGCACTTCTCACTATAGATGGGAACCATTTCTTTATGAATATTGTTTGATTCCATACCTTTTGCTCATAAAAATTGCACAATGAAGCTACTGCTTGAGGATTGTACTTTCATTAAAGGGTAAGCCAATTTGCAACTACTGTTTTGCTATTATAAATATAAAGTGTCTGATATCAAATGTCACCAATTGCTACTGGACTAATGCTGTCATCTAGCAGCAATAGCCTCAAGCATCTTATTCAAACATATAGTACCCGACTTACTTAATGACTTACCCTGATACTCAAGATGTGAAGTAAATATTTTCCAGACAGCTCACACTATAAGTAGTGCACTTTAGTCTTTTCAACAAAAGGTACTTAAACTAGAAACTAATGTTACTAACTTTGATTAAATAATGAATTTGATGATTATTAAGATATTTTAGTGGGTAAAACTACATATTTTACAATAATCATGTACATATGAGTATGTTTTTACATTCTTCATGATGATTCAAAATCAGGTTCATAGTGAAAATTCATTTGTATAAGCACTGGAATCGTGTATAACTGAAAGAAAATCAATAACAGTTAATACCTTTACTGTGCACACTTGAAAAAATTAAATTTTTAAACAAAAATTGATATAATATATACAGAAAATGCTATACTAATAGAAAAACAAAATTCCATGGAGAAATGTTTGTTGGTTTGTACATCATAGAATGGAATTTAGAAAAACATTTTCAAAGAGAATTTCAAATCTGAATGGTCAATCTGAAATGTTCAAGAGGTCAACAAATGAGGGTGCACTCTCAAAAGTCTACACTGAAGAACTGTCCATTGCTGAAACCAAGCTCCAAAAAAATAATTTTTTTTTTTTTTTAATACTAAGAGAGTATCATGCATTTTTCACTGAAACAAACAAAACTATTCATGATGGCTCATCTGAACCCACTATAGATGAAAATTCAGAGTATGAATAATGACACATTCTTAGTGCTTTCTATATTCATCTTTTGATTGCAGCTTCGAACCTGGCCAGGACCGATGGATTTTTTCAGGGGTAAAAATCCTAAGTATGGCTTCCTTCGGAAGGGAAGTAAAGCCGTGGATCCCATGTCGTACATTTACAGCACGAAAAAGAACCTCAAGCCTGAAAGAGAGGCCTCTGAGCAAAATTTGTCAGCCATTTCACGCCCTGAGTTGAATGGGATGCTGATGATCTGAGATGTTAAAGAGCATCCATAAATAAATCAATCAAAAAAAAAAATATATATTCATCTTTAGCAATACCTTAAACTATTTGACATTATTATGTAAACAGTTTCTTATTTAATTGTCTTTATTACAGTTTACTACATGGTTGGTTGCTAGTGGCCATTGGGGATGCTAAAATTTATCATTTTTCCAATGCTTCCCAATAAAGAGCTTCCAAATAATGTTTAATTTCATTGAAATCATTCTATAACTGAGTTGAACTAAACACTTTTATTGCTTCATTTACTTGTCTATAAATGTAGAACCGTTTCACAAACCCTTGTTTAGAACCCTTGATGTAGCATTTTAGCTGATGATGCAGACAAGGATTCATGAAACCAGTTCTAATTTATAGACAAGTAAGTGGGGCAATAAGAGCGTTTGGTTCAACTCATTCAGACAATAATTTCAGTGGTATGATTAGCTTCACTGTACAAACAAGCTCCAAGTAACATTTTTAGTTTCTTTTCATTTGTTTGTTGTATCAAGTTAGCTGCATTCCAGTAGGTATTCTTTGTTTAACAGTTTACTACATTGTATTATTAATATAACAATTGAAGCATCCACTTGCAAACCTACCTTCATCCATTTTTAAAAAAAAACAGCCCTTTGATCAATACAGAATTTTTATGAATTTCCTTGTCAAAACCTAAGTTTGTCACAAAAGTTTTCTCCTTCCCCTTGCAAACGAACCTTTAACAAGGCATATTTTTTCAAAACTTTCTCAATCCTTGCCATATATTCTTACAAAACTTACCCCTTCATGCATGAATTTTTAATTTTCTACATCTACACTATTTTATATGGGCTGGTTTTTAAAAAACTACCTCTTACTTTAATTTTATATTTTATGTACAGAGTATCTATTCTTTCCCATTTTTAACATTTATTAGTATAATTTCCTTTAAAATAATTAACATACTCAGCAATGAATGCATTACTGTTCTCATTATTTTTAAATTATTAATAGCTAAAAATTCATGCTAATATCTCATTTCATAAGGATTTAGTGCACATTTCATAAGGATTTCACTTTAATGAAATTGTATGGGACAGAAAATATCTGTTGGCAAGGGAAGAAAGAAGCAGAATAATCCCCCCTCCAAATGGAAAGTAAATAATGAGAAGAATGAGAGGTAATTCTATTTTAATTATTCTTATGGATAATTGTTATAGTCAACATATTATGTTTCATCCTATAATAATACAACTGATAATAAACCATGGTAGTCTTCTATGCTAACAAAATTAAAATGGATGAATGTAAGTTCATTCTGAAGCATACTCCTCAAAGCTTACCTGCAAAAAAATGTGGAACAACAGGTATAGGGTTTAACCCAGTCAGGGTCAATGTATTTTTTTAATGTAAAAATCCTAATTATGGCTTCCTTAGGAAAGAAATAAAGCAATTAGTACAGCATTATAGATTTATGGCTCCTAAAGGACTTCAAACCTGAAAGAAGAGGCCTCTGAGCAAAATTAACTAACCATTTCATGCTCTAAATTTGAACAGGATCAAAGATGTTAAAAAATATATTTAAATGAATGTAATAATAATATGATAATAACCAACAGGGGAATGGTTTCAATGTGCAGTGCAGCTTTCTGAAGATACTTGGAATTTCAAGATTTCAGAACCAAAACTTAAGTCAACATTTTATAAATTTTTTTGAATTTCTCCTGAAGAAAAAGAGAGAAGGTGATTTGTCTATTATGCTTTTTGATAAGTATAGGGAGACTGTGAAAGCATTCATTGCTAAGCTAAAATGTGTTGAATCTCACCACACAAGTGAGAAGTCTACATGATAATACAATCTACCTAATAACAGCAGTTCCTGAGTTGTGGAGGATATACCACATAGAGCACAGGGATCTGAAAGTTAAGTATGACTTTTTCAGAAGGGTGTTTGTGACATATTTCAACATAAGCTTCAGGTACTGTGGCAGATGCTTGCTCTAAATGAATAAAGTTGACTGGTCCATTAATGTTTATAAAGTAAATGTAATTAGATTGCATTGAAGATCTTAATAAATGCACACAAAAACTCCCTCATATGCCAGACCAATCTGCTTAATTTTCTAGGAAAATATACTTTCATAACTATACCATCTGAGAGGAACATTCTAAAGCTCTTGTCTGAAAAATAAGCATACCGTCATTCTGTCACTGCTTACACTTGTACCAAAAATGAGGGAATGAAGGGCTCCAAAGAGATTTCTTCAATGGTATATGACAAAATTTCATTAAGCCTGGAAGGCTTTAAGTCCTTATACTTTAACAAGATGGGATATCCTGAACAAAATAAGAATGTGTCATTGATAGGGATGTTAATATCTTAGTTGTGTTCCAACACAACATTGGTAAAAGAAATTCATGTAATATAGAACATTGCTGGTCACTTATTTCTTTCATCCAAGTCAAGAGGTTATTTGGAAGAATCAAGAGGACATTCCGAAGAGAGATTCTATAATAAAGCAAATGAATACAGAGATATAATTCCCAAAAAAACTTGGAAAAGAGTTTATAGTTTACAAATGCAGAACAGCAGTGACACACACATATGTATATATTCACAATATCAAACCTTCTTGTCAATGATATTAAAAATTCAGTGCTGCCAGAAAAGAAAAGTTTAAAGAAAACAACCACTGGGAATAACATGCTAATAAAGGGAGAAGTGAATTACAAATATGACAGAGAAAAATGTACAGTATAAGAGAAGAACATTTTAGATACAGATATTGAAGAGGAAAGTGAGGATGATAACTTGTCAGAAGATGGGCTGAGAGTTTTAAGGGTCACTTCAGTAACTTGAAAACCACTTATACATAACGTCAAATTAAATAAAAATTGTTAGCTCATAAGTTAAAAGTCTGAATGTTGAAGCTCTTCTAAATGTAAATTATGTTGAATTTATGTACAAAATAAAATGTTTGATACAGTAATTTTTATTGTATTAAAATTAATCACATATATGAATACTTGATTTTAAAACACATTTTTTTTAACTATAAATTTTCAGAACCCTCTACATCCAAATTAAACCTTTATATAATACACTAGATATTCTTATTTGATTTTCCCCAATGCAAGAGGAAAATGATGCATGACCCTCTATCTGAAAATCCCAAGAATTTTGACAACTTGCGTCAATTACAAAAGCTCTTATTAGTGTTTCATAAATTTCTCAAAATCACTTACAGAATGCATGCAGTTCTGCAAGTATACAGTTCAATTATTGTATAGATTTGGAAAATAGTTGTAAAATTTAGTGCAAAATAAAAAAAATAAAAATTGTTGTTTAAATGCCACAGTATAATTGAATGTACGAAACAATTCAATATTTATTTGTAAAGTTCAGAAATAAAAATCACCATTATCCTTAGTCCTCCCATTATAAAAAAAAATGCAAAAAAGCTTAAGAATAAAATAAAAGAGATGACTAACCTATCTATGAAACAACAAAATACGGGCAGATTTTACCAAAGAAAATGTTCATCAAAATCCAAAATAAGATTTTTTTCAACATCTTGATTACTGAAATGCTTTGTTCTCAAAAGCAAGAATTTGCAAATTCATGGTTTTGGCATAATTATGGTAATTATATGTACATCATTTTCAAAAACTTCTGAACCTGTCCTTTTATGTAATTTTATCTTAACAGTTACCAAGTGTTTCAGGAAAATTTGTAAGAGCAAAACTTTCTTCCAAGAATGATCATTGTGATCTACCTTCAAAATGACCTAAGTTATGAAAATGAGAACATTTTTATGCTTTTTCCACAGTATGTTTTGGTATTCATTGTTGTTCTGGAGGTAAATAGTCCACCAACAAAGCTTTCCCAATAGTACCAAAATACCACTGCTATAAATCTTTCCAGGTTAATGAATGATATTGGTTTTTTTTTGGAAGCATTTTGACCAGGATTTCCCATTTCGTTTTGAGTGTTGAATGATGCAACCAACTTTCATTACATTCAATGAGTGGATCTTCTTCACTTTAGTACATTGGCATTAAAAATAATTAGCTAAATTGACCCATTGCTACTTCTGAACAATTAGTGAACAAATAAGGTTTCCATCCCATGCAGACTCTCCAGGCTAACTTTCTGATGGATGAGCATCCAGTTTTTATCCCAGGAGGGAGAAGCGTATGAATTTCATCAAAAAGACATAGTTTTAATTAAAATGTAAATTGGAACGTACACAGTGAAGCTAACCATATTAATTGATATCATTGTATGATTCAGTTGAACTATACACTCTTAAAGCTTCACTTACTTTTCATAAATGTATGGAACCAGTTTCTACATTTATGAAAAGTAAGTGAAGCTTTAAGAGTGTGTAGTTCAACTGAATCATACAATGATGTTAATTAAGACATGGTTTTGTGCAATTTGTCTATTGTAAGAACAGCATTATTGAAAGTTACTGCAGTTAGCTTTTCGCTGTGCTCTTCATTATGCATGTTTTCACAACCTTTCTAAACCATGTATGCCCCTATTGGACCATTAGGTGCTAAAAGTATTAGATCATAACATCACAGCAATTCTGATTTCTGAGTGCCAAAGTAGCATGGGCATATGCATGAAACTACCTGCGTGCTGCCAGTCCACTGACTTAATTGCTAAAGATTCTTTTTTAGAGATAAAAAAAAAATAAGGTAGCTTAACTTTTGGATGACTGGCATATAATAATTAAATTACATTTAAAAGAATGTACTTGCATTATTTTTTCAGTTTGATTATAATTTACTCAGTTTTTAAATTATTCCATTTTTTTGGCTGTTGGTAGGATTTTTAAAATACAAATTGTATTTGAACCATCTATATTCAGGTAATTGAACAAAAATAACTACTAAAATAGTTAAAAGTGCTAGCAAAGAAAAACATATATGGCAGATTAAAAGTTAACATTTCTTAGCTTAATCTTATTCTTTTCTACATTCAGATCAGTCACATGCTAACCATTAGAAAATGTTTAACAAACATAATAATGGAATATAAAATGATCATTTCATTTAACACTAAAAAGTATATTTTATAATGAAGTTTTCTTTCTCTACTTACTTAGGGCTGTCATTGTTCCAGTATATATGCAGATACAGGGTGAGTACAGCTATGCCAGCAAGTAAACTTAAGAAGCTAACTTCAAAGATGATAAAATATGGTAAACAGCAGAGTCTCCGCCATCGCCAGGAAGAGGCTGATTTTACTATTAACAAAAGACATGATTATTATAAAAAATAAGTTGCATTAAGAATAAAGGTTGATTTAAGTTTAGAGAATTGTTCACCTGTCACATGTTTCAATAGGAAATCAGAATCTTGTTAAGAATTTACTAATTTCATGCACACGGAGTCATAAATTAATAATATTGTTTCCAGTTTACAACAACAGAGCTCACTCTTGGAAAATGTGCATATGCAAAGATAAATAAATATTGGTATCATTTTTAGCAGTAAAAATATCAGCAAGTGGTGCATATCTGGCAGCTCAGGTCAATTCTATAACAATGAAGGGATTTAAGGGAAATACAGAATCTTCATTTGCCTGTCAGGATATGACCAATTAAGTGTTTAGGTCAACATTTTTCATCCAATGAGACAATAAATAAAATTACTCTCCATTGTTTTTACAAGATGAATATACTTAATATTTTTATATTAAGTATATTACTACTAAATTGTAATCTTAAAAGAAGTTAGGAACAGTGAAGTTGTTACATATACAACTGAGTCAGTATTAGGTGACATTAAAACTTCACTAACTGATTAATTCTTCAGAACATGTTTCAAGAGCATTCGCTCTCATCATCAGCTGGGGACTGACTAACTCTAGCAGGTGACGTAGTGGCATCTGATGGTTCCATTAGATAACGGAACAGGAAGTCCGTTGGTGGAAAGTCAAAATTCATCACTCTATGTTTGTTTTTTAAAATATAAATCTTTTCCCATATTGCCTAATCCTTGGGATTGGTGGTAGCTTTTAACAGTTTGGCTTCTCCTGCAATGTTATGATCGTAAGTCCAAAAGTGATCTGCAACCGCCGATTTATCCACTTGTTTATATCTTAAATTTCTGAAGTGTTCTTTGGTCCTTGTCTCCAAATTTCGTATTGTTTTGCCTATATATATCTGATCACACTCCAAACAGTCTATCTGATACATTCCTGACTTCTTGCTGGGTGGAATAACATCCTTTTTGTTGCTGTTCAGAAGTTTTCCAATACTAAATTTATTTTGTGCAGCCAAACGTATATCATAATTTTTAAAGATTTTCATGAAAGCCCTATGTGCCCATGGATGAAATGTGAATTTTTTAAAAACCACGTCCTTTTTTATCGTGGAGAGAGTTGTGGTGTTTTTAATATCTATCTGTCTTTCGAAATGTTTGATCTTCTTATCAACTAAAGAGCTGCTGAATCCATTGTTGAGGGCTGTTTTGATTATATAACGGTATTCTGCTGAATATTCTTCTTTGTTGAGTGGGATGTTTACCAATCTATGGACAAGGCTGTTTATAATGGCATGTTGGTGTGGTTTAGGGTTGAAACTGTTATTCTTTATGTGGTTATCTGTATGTGTAGGTTTCCTATATATGCCGAATGAAATTATGTCATTTCTCCTGTATATTTTTAGGTCCAAAAATGGTAAAAGACCATTTTCCTCCAATTCCATAGTGAATTTAATATTTTGGTCCTGCAAATTTAGTAATTTTAGGGCATCTTTTGTTTGTTTTTTTGGAACTATTGCCAGAATGTCATCCACATAACGAAACCATGCTTTGAATGTTAAAGGGAATGCCATAGTAATGTGTGTTTCTACAGCACTCATAAATAAATTTGCCAGAAATGGAGAAAGAGGGTTACCCATAGCTAAGCCAGAAATTTGTTGGTAAATTTTCCCATTGAATGTGAAAAAGTTTTGGTTTATACACAATTTAGTGAGGTTGGTATAATCCTCAATTTCTTCTGCTGTCAAGTTTATACTTTTTAGCCAATTCTGTAGATTTAGGTGCAGTTTTTTTTGTAGGGATACTAGTAAACAAAGATGCAACATCAAACGAGACCAAGGCGTCATTCGGCGAAATCCGCTCATTATTAAATTGGTCCACAAGTGACAAATTGGTCACCTAATACTGACTCAGTTGTATATATATTACTACTACTTTTTAATATAATAAATGATTATACTAATCTTAATAAACCTTCCCCCACACTCCTTAATTTCTATAATACTTCTATATTATTTCACAAAGTTGAGGTTGCCAGGCACACATGTATAGAAATAAAACTACTCACTTTTTTTATGAACAAAATGAAAAATTAATAGTACATTTGGAAAAAAGTGTAATAATAAATGGTGATTGTAAAAATAATTTAAGATTGTAATGAATAAGAGAAATAAATTTTGTTAATTTTGTTATTACTTTCATTATTTTATCTTGTTGAAAACAGATCCTACCCTTCATTCATCCCTTGTACATTTATATAAACTTGATAATTTGGAGAAATGATATAATTATTTTGTTATAGTCAAAGATTTCACGTAAGTTTTAATTAACAATTCTGCTATCAATGACAGATTATCAACTTGAAAAAAATTAACAATGCCAAACAAATGTTATTAATATGTTTAACACTACAGGTAGTTTCTGAATTATGATGATTAAAAATTTATGAATTTTTGCCTCAAAAATGATTTGAAAGATTACTTCAAATTTTAAACATTAATCTTTTCACTGGCTAGCAAAACAAACTTAAAATAAGCTTTGGGTTAAGATAATTTAGTCATCATATTATAATATAACTGTTGTTTTGTTAGCCAGCTAGAAGATTAATGTTTAGAACTTGATGTAGTAACCTTTCATATCATTATGGGTGGATGAACCTGTGGGTGGATAGACTGCTCACTTTTCACCAAGGTAACATAGGCTCAATTCCAGTGACAAAACAGAATTTATGATGGACAAAATAGCATCTGGGCATGTTTTCTTCAAGACCTCCATTTTCCCCTGCATAGATTCTGCCATCATCCTCATCCCCATATTTGTATCACCTTGTGTGCTGTAGCATGCCAGTTCCCAGTGCGTAAAATTTGTAAACAGACTACATTTCTACCCTCTACCCTATTTACAGGTCAACATTACAACTGCATTTATTTCCAAAGCAGATTCTGAAGATCAATTCAATTGTTCTAGATTATCATGACCAAAGTCTATCTATTGTGTAAAGCTTTAAAAATTGTATTTACTTAGATATCATCTTGATGATCATATACTGTGCTGTGGCAAGTGCACATTCTCACTCTATGAAGATATTTATGAAATAGTTACAGACATGTGCAATAAAATTGCTATATTAATTTTGTTAATTTATAATTGGTTCTTTGTTAACATCCAAACAGCAGCATTTCATAAAGGTGACATCTCTTTAAATGTCTTTTTTTTTTTGTTTGGCTTTTAATTATCTTCAATTGTAAATTATGCATTTTATATTCTCTTATAAACAATAAGGACAGGATTTCCCATTTCCAATGTATTTATCATTTGTTCTTTAATTAGCTAATTGGTAGATACAACTGAAGAATATTGTATTTATAAAACTTGTAATTTAATATACTGATGAAGAGAGCCTCCTCAATGACAATATTTGGTATAAAATAGTTAGAAAGCTTAAAAACTGTTATTTCATTGACTTTATTTTGCAACTACTATTTTATTTGTATTTTCTTTCCCTCTTTTAGACACACAGATATTATTTACCTTAAAAACATTAAATATAAAATTAAATAATGTCAATTACCTGCTTTAGGCCTAAATGCTCTATAAAGTCGAGTTGCAAATGCACCATAATCATTTTCAATGGAATCATACAATGATCCCAGCATTTGTACAACAGAATTTTCTCCTCCTGTAGTGCTGCTGACACGAGTTTGATCTGTAAAATAAAATCTAAAAACAAATATTTTATTTAAACTTCAATCAAAAAAGTCTGTTAAATATTTAATTAAAAGAATGTATAAATTTATAAAATATATCACTCTACCTTATAGGCTGAGCAGTCAAACCATCATTCCAATGAGACCCAGGAGGATGGCAGAACATTACTTTTAATATTAGTCGCAGTGAATTAAGCTTTCGAGTAAGATATACATGAAAACTATATGGCCAATACCAATCATACCTGGAACAAAGCCAAAAATAAGATATAAAGCATACCTAAAAGGAGCTAGGTAAAATATTGTAAGGCCGCCATGGTCAATCTTGCCTGCAGTACAAGATTTGACAACTAGCACAATAATTTAAGTTATATTTTTAGTATACATTGATGGACCATGATCTCTGGAACTGTTTAGCTTGAAATACTGAAGGTGCAATGGTACATTTGCTCACAACTGATATAAGGAACTGATAGGCATTCTGGTATACACAATTATACTGCAGCCTTGAATTTGTACCAATGGTATTGTACAATTTGTCCACCTTTGATGCAAGGTTTTTACATTTATGTTAAAAACTTAACTTTCGTAAAGTCTACAACTCTCTTTGATATATGGCCTGGAATGCATTTTATAGTTCTTACTGAGTGCACTGTTCCCTACTATTATAGGAAAAATTAATTAAAAAAGCTAATACAGAATATTATAATAAATAACATTGCACAAATATTTAAGAAGGCTTTTAGATCATCAACTTGAGACATGGAACCAATGATCTGCTAAATAAAATTTTATGAGTTATGTGAAATGGAAAGAAGTGAATTTTGATACTGATAAGTCAGTGTTAAAGCAAATACTTTGTTATATCATACTTTATGATTTAAGGGAAATCTGGTAGTTAATTAAAAGCACCATTTTCAAAACATTATCAAAAAAAAAAAAAAAAAAAAAAAAAAAACATTAAAACTGTGGGCTAAGCATAAAGATGTATGATGGATGTCATTGACATGGTAAATGATTAATTTTGTTATGTTCCTTATCATAATTCCAAATGGAAAGAAAAAAAAAATTCTCTGCATAGAATTTGGATTCATTAAATGGTGTTTGAATTAAGATTTGAAAAATGCAGTTTCAAGCCCTGACACAACCAGCATTTTGCTCTTATTTTGAGAAATATATGCATGCATAAAATATTATATGGAACCTATTGCTGATATTATTGGAGCTTTTTAATATTTTCTTATAACACAATATAAAACTACAATGCAATACAGTCAATTGTAAAGTAGTTTGTTCGTAGTTAATGTTTCTTGAATCAGCCTATAATGCATATTTCATATTGCAACACACTTTGATATAAAGTACTCTTCATTTAAATGTTTATTTTTTTAAATCTACAAGAATGAAACAACATTATTTCAATGCAAATTTCTTTATATATAGCTTAATCAATTAATGTATTTTTCAGTATTGCCAGTAAAAACATCACTAGTTCAGTGGTATTAATTTGAGATATAATGTAATATCAAGGGCACTTATTCTGGAAAGTAAACTACACAACCAGGAAAATTGGCGAGAAGGTTTAGGGGTTGATAGGATATCTTATGATACCACTAATCATGATCCAAAAAAAAAAAAAAAGAGAGAACCATAACAGAGATTGCCAACTACATAGTTCATTTTTGACTCCTAATAGAAGCATTGCTCCAAACATAGGCAGAAAATATTTAATGCTTGGCACTAAAATATTTATTTACCAATAATGATAATTTTTTTTTACTGTGTTGCGCCAACTTATTTTTGTATAAATTAACCCATTATTAGGCACTTCCTGATATTAAAAAGTGAAATTTTAAGTTCTTTTTATGAAAATTTATGTATATTTTATATAGTGCATGTGACTGCAACCTCGATAGTAAGAACAATGATTTTTTTGTGATACAACACATGTCTAGACAATCATCAATATTTATTATTATTATTATTATTATTATTATTATTATTTACAATAATAGAATAATGCAAACATTTTTTACTAAAAGTGACCACTACATCCATGCAACAAATTATCAATACCAACTTATATAACATTATTTTAAGAGGCCATTAATTTTAGCTCTTTCAAGCACAGTTAAAAGGGTGATAATTGATAGTAATATCTTTTTGAAGCATTCCATTGTCTTTAATAATAAAATTCTTGATCTATTTTAATAGCATCACACAAAATATATATCTTAATTCCAACTATTTTGTTGAAAATATAATTTTCATAAGTATTAAAAATAAAATACAAAGTTAAAAGAAAATGCAGGAAAACTCATAATTCTTTTATCAAGAAATACGAAATAACAGGGCAAATTTTTCTAAAATTTTCTAACACTGAAGTCCAAAAACACAAGCCCATCACACTTATATTAGAATAACAGGTAGCGTGGTGAATTCACTTCTGGAGAAAGCAATGCAGCATATTTAACCCATGTTCAGCAATAGTAAAATGAGTACCAATTTTAAGTTTCTAGAAAACTGCAGCAATCCAATAATTATTCTGGCAAAGCATTTCAAATACTACCAGAAATGTATGCTTCAATATTTTAAAAAATATACTAAAATGTAGTTCAACAGTTATTCAATTATTTTAAACAGTTCAAAAGGTAAAAGATGAGAGCATTGATTTCTGACTAATTGAACATAACAAAAAACTAAATAAGTTTACTGGAATTTTATCACTGATTTACAAAGGACACATAAAAGTTTCAGGATACAGAACTGATATTAATAACTTACAAATTATCACTACAGTTTCTCAAAGTATCCCTTCTCAGCCCCTATATAGTCGGTTATTTTTCGGAACTACGACCAGAAGCAATGGCATCACTTGTCGTTTTCATTGGTGCTAAGCTCCAGCTTCTCTTCGTATGCTGCTACAAAATCACTTTCCCTACTATAGGTTCTTTACCACTGGAGACTGCAAGAAGTCACAGGGTCCAAGGCAGCACTATAAGGAAGATGGATGGCAAGCTTCACGAGCTACTGTCTAGGAGGTTCACTCTGGCATTGGCGGTATGGGCAGAGGCATTATGGGGCAGCCTGATGCTTCCCAAGTCCATTTCTCAAATCACTTTTCATAAATTTTTGGAAAACTTTAGGGAGACAAAATGTACTTCATGGAAATGTACTTCAGTCTACAAGGGAAACAGATGTCAAATGAAGAATACAGAAGAATGTCTATCTTTCCCACTCTCCTTGCACTCTTGACTTCATTGGGTGTGTCACTTGTAAACTTCCATGCTGATGATTGATTCTTTATTTCCAGATCATTTGGATCCATGTTTCATTATCTGTTATGGTTTAAAAACATGGTGAGAATCCTTGTTACTGTATCTTTGGAGCATTTCACAGCACCAATCCACTTGAGCAACTTTCCGCTCTTTATTGAAATTGTTGAGCACCCAGCAAGCAAAAATGTTCCTGATTCTTATATAACCATGTAACATTTTGAATATCCTCTCTATCAAATATTAAAAGATTCTTCTAAATTTTTATAGCTCAATCAGGGGTCTTCTTTCAACATCTTCTTCAAAACATAGTCTTTAAAAGATGTTTGGCTCCTCTTAAATTCTGCAAACTTTCCAACATGATCCACATGTTGTTTAACAGTTGAAGATGTGAGCAAAGATCTCACGAAACATGCCCCTTAATTTTTAATTTTGAGCATGAAACGTTAAGAGTGTTTTATCATTAAATTGATATTTTAAATGTTTTTAACTGAGTCTGTTTCCTTGATCATTAAGAGTAAGACCAGTACGAAGGTGTTTTTAAGCATTTTAAAATATTTTATCTACTGGAGATTTTATACTCATTTTCACTATGTTGATTCCTGAATACATTAGAATTGTAATTGAAGGTTGTGATATACAAAGGAGCAAGATCCCCTAAAGCCTATATAAGTCTCTGAGGACAGTGTTCCTGGTTTAAGCAAATTTTAAAATCATAAATCAGTGCACATTAATGTTCTTGTTCCCAGCTCTATTGCACAACACTGAATTACTGGCACAAGTGTTGATTTCAATCCACAGTGTTGAGGGGGCACTGATGGTAAAAGTTCTATTGATACAATTATGGGCTATCACATAATGTCCATTAACACAATTTTTTGTTTTTCATTGGAAGTGATATGGGCTACCACATAACATCTGTTAACACAATTTTTGTTTTTTTTTATACAAAATTTCTCTTCATTGAAAGTGAGTATTAACCTCTATCCAAATATATGTTATAATTATATACATATTCGGTCATGAAAGCCACATGATAGGCAACTAGTGGGGTGCTGGCACACTGCCCTCTATCAATTAAGTCTTAAGATGGTGGTAGAGGAAGCAGAAGTTACCATGACAGGCCAAGGTTCACCCTGGGCTGTAGCATCAAATGATGTAAAATGTATGCAATTCCCCCTCCCCCCATATTTATGGTGCCTAGTAGGTAGGATCAATGGATATTTGAAAAATTTTTTTTTAAAAATCTTTTAATGGTACAACTGCAATAGCTACTACATTCCTTCAGAATTTGCTAAATGCAATTGATGATTAACAAAATATTTTAACGTCTTTCATATCACCAAGAAAGAATTACATTGTCATGGGTAGCCGAGATTGTTAAAAGATAGATTTGCATTTATGGGGTCTGGAGTTTGATGCCTACCAGGACTATGCTTTCTAACTGAGGTTTCTCCCAGGTTTTGCAATCCTCATAAATGGCAAATGCTGAGAAGGTACCTTAAGAAAGTAATAAGCTTTGTAAAAGTATTACATCAGCAGTAGAACATTGATCTGTTCAGCAATAAAACAAAACTACATGGGATATTATAAAAAGTGACACCAGTAAAAAGTTCAAGCTTAAGATGCTATTACATTAAAATTAGAAGCAGATGAATTAAAAAACCAAATCAAATATTTAACATGTTTCTTAAACATTACGATGAAATGGATATAAACATTAGGAAAAGAGGACATTGTAAATTTTTGCAATAAAATGTTTAAGATCATGATAAAATTAAAGTTTTAAAAGTAGCTACATATTTCTAAGTGCACGTTATACCATTTAAGTAATGAATAGCAGTAGAGGTAGTCATGGTGATAAAAGTAATAGTATTGTGCTTTCATGCGGCAAACACTTTCTGTTAAAGTTATCTACTTCATAAACAAATGCCTTTTCACATGACATCATGCCCAATGCAGTTAATCTTTCTTCTTTCATTGTATATTCTATTCATCTTGGAGAAACATGTTTGATGTTAGCTAAGCACAGATAAACAACTTTAAAAGCTTAACTATTTCCTGAAAAATTTTGAATTCATTATCTGTAATTAACAATAAGAAAGATACCGCACCAGAAACATTTTTAAATATGGGTCTAGAATAGCAGTTAAAGTTTACTTTTTAATTGCTTTTCTTCTAATGATGAATATTTTTTAACCACTGCACTAAAGTAATTTTCAGGGAACTCTCTTTTGTATTTGCCAAATTCTTTCACAGCAAATATCTTAGAAACAACAAAATGCTCAGTAACTGAAACCTAGATTATATTTCTAGGATAATGGCATTACAAACTTCTGAATGTTGCCTTTTCTTATCATTATTATAAGCCTCACTTTATAGTTTGATTTAAAACAATTTATCTTTTGCATATCCTAATTTAGTCTCAACCTCTTTAATGAGGTTCAGTAATTAATGCCTTAAACTTGCTGTCTCAAGAATTTCATACTCAGTTCAAAGTTAGGCACATATTTTAGAATTTTCAATTAATGCAAATTATTTTTGATTACTTTTTTTTTTTCTTTCTTTTTAGTTGACTGAAAATTATTTTGGAATTTTTCCTGAAAGGCTTGTGTTAAATCCTTATTTAAGAAAGATGATAAATGTTATGTTTTCACAGACACATCACTATTATTCAGTGTTTCCAAAAGTTTGGAAAGAATATTATTTTACAGATTCTATAATCACCCTGAATGTTCAATATTCCAGTAAATGAACACTTTGGTTCCAGGAAAGGAATATCAACATGCAGGTTTTAAACTTACACATGAAATTCTGATAGCTGTGAATAATAAAATGCACATGGGTTGTATACAGTAAAAATTGAAGCTTAATTGGTTCATCACATAACTGAATAGTAGGAAATTAGAAGTCCAAATAATTCATCCTATAAAAATAATTGTAATATTTCAGATTGAGGGATTTTAAATGCTAGAGTTACACAAAGATCAACCTGGGTCCATTGCTCTTTTCAGTCTACATTAATAATCTGCCATTAGTAATAAAAAAAAGTTGGCAATGCTCTCTTTGTCAATGACACCAGTGTTATAGTTTCCAGCAAAAACATTAATAATCTAACTCCAATATTGAATTACATGCGACTGATTTAAAGATAAATTATTGTTAAAATCTGATAAAATCTAGGTAAAGTAATAAAATTTATAACATATATTTGTCAGGTCATAATTTAGTTAAAATTAAAAAGAAAAGGAGTAGCAATATGTTTATAAAACTATTATCAAAGATATATAGCTAGAACCCATTTTGTTTCAAATTTTCACGTTATAAAGTAATGAATTATATGCAGAGTAAAACAGAAGTAACACATGGCTTAAATTAAGTCCACTACTGTTCAATCTCTATATCAAAGATATTCTGCATGAGACTCAAAGAGATAAGACACATCTACCAATAATAAATAATAAAGAAATACCAGGGTTGCTTTTTGCATAATATTTAGTAATTGCATCTATATCTAGTGGGGGATTCAGAAGGGCAATTGAAATAGTCAATACTTTTTGTAGAGAATTTGAATTGAAAACAAATAAAAAGAAATCAAAGATCATGGTTTCTAAAAGAGGGTATAGGTTGAGTCAAGATGAAAAATGGAGTTCAATAGAAATAAAGATGATAAAGAATTTAATTCTCTAGGGACAAAATTAAGCTCTAATGGAAGTTGGAATGAAAAGAAAAAAATGACAATAGCAAAAGCAGCTATGAGTTGGCTGGAAAGAATTTATACAACCACATTTGAAGCAAAAACTTTATATGCAGCAGAAATTTTGGGTGTAGAGGATGCATGGAAAATTGATAAAATGAACACAAGTTTTTGTAAATTGATCTTAAGTTTACCAACAGCATCTTCAAATGATGTATTGCAGCTAGAATTAGGTAGGTATTCCATCAATATAAAAACTACTAAAAGAATTATGAAATACTTATTCAGAATTATCATATTAGAAGAGAGTGATATTAAAGAATGTTTCAGTAAAAAATATATGTGGAAAGGAACATTTATCTCACAGTGCAGGAAACTTTACAACAGAGAGGTTTCTGAAACTTATGGATAAATTGGGAATACTGAAACATAGGATTCTGGAAAGAAATAAACCTAAGATTGGAAGATATTATAAGACAAAAAATATTTGGTAGTATGGGAGTTTTCTCATTGAGACTTTATAGGAAGTTCATTGAGATTTTATACAGGAATAAAAATAATATGGGTAGGTTGATTTGATTTATTTATGGACACTATTTAACACCTCAGGTCATCAGCATCCCATTCAATTCAGGGCGTGAAACTGCCAACAAATTTTGCTCAGAGGTCTCTTCTTTCAGGCTTTCTTTTTCATGCCATAAAGGTACAACACGGGGCCTATGGCTTTACTTCCCTTCCGAAGGAAGCCATTTTATGATTTTTACGTCTGAAAAAATCCATCAATCCTGGACAGGTTTGAACCTGCGATCTTGTGCTTAGAAGGCACCAGGACCAACAATATGGGTAGGGAAACAGATACAGAACAATGTGATAAGGCAGGTCCAGAAGGGTATGCATGGCTAAAGCTTGAATTATGAATTTAAAAGCATTAGGATGTGATGAAAGTGGTAGAAAAATGCCCAATGTATGGAGAAACCAATACAGATTTTCATTGTTTACTATAGTGTAACAGCAAACAAAGTTATGGAGAGAACAGTCTTGGATACAAAAATGTCAGAATTTAGATGGGGAAATATTAACTAGAAAGATTTTAACTGTAAAAGAAGAGAAGCACATAAAAAGGATAGAGAAATATTTAGGCAAAGTTAGAGAGAAATGGATAAGAATAATTAAGATGAAGATAGAGGGAAGTGTAACCTTATAAATACAATAGGTCAGATAAGCATAAACAAGGATAGGATATGCAGTAATATGACGGTCTCCAATACACTAATAACCGGGAGTTGTGTTATTGGAATCAGAATGTAAACAATCAACTCTAGATATTGTACTTACAAAGCTGTTGACAATGGAGTAGTAATATATCCTAAATTTAGGTATTCATTTTTTTTACACTTAACTCCACTTGCTTACATAAAAGTAAGACGTGTTGCGAGAGAATCTCTCTCATCTTCAGTTGCTCACTGAGCCGCTGTTACTCGAAACGATGGCTGGACACTCGGATGTTTCTGGGTGGCCTCTATTGGTTGAAGTAGGAAATTGTTGAGTTCATCCATAGGAGGAAACTGGAAATTCATTAGGTTTTTTTTATTTGTTAATATAATTTTTTTTTCCCAAGTGGATAACTCCAATGGGTTATGAAGATGTTTCTTTTATTTCATGGTTTTTGGTCCAAAAGTGAGCTGCTACTTCTGATTTATCCACCTACTTAAACTGAATATTCGTAAAATGTTCTTTCCTCAGAATTTTCAAATTTCTCTATGTTTTGCTTATGTAGCTCTGCTCACAATCTGCACATTTTATTTCGTAAATTCCTGATTTCTGTTCTGTTGATATGGAGTCTTTTACTGTGCAACTTAATAAATTCTTTATGTTGTATCTGTTCTTTGGGGCTAACATTATCCCATGTTTTTGAAAATGTTCTTGAACTTGTTGTGGTAAATTGCATGGTAGGTGAAACTTTTGAATTTGTATTCTTGTTTTGTGTTTTTCAGTGTGGAAACTTCCCTTATCCCTTTTTGTCTTTTAGATTTATTGATAATTTTTATCACTGTGTCTTTGTTGAAACCATTGATTATAGCTGTCTTTATTATTTGTTTGTTTTCTGTTTTGTACTGTGCTTCTGTGAGTGGAATATTCATCAATCTGTGTGCCACACTGTGAAATACTGCATACTTATGTGGAATGGGGTTATAGCTCTCATTTTTTATGTAGTTTTCTGTATGTGTTTCTTTTCTATAAATTCCAAAACTCAAAAAATCTCTATTACTTATAATTTTTAAATCTAGAAATGGTAGCTAACCATTTCTTTCTTCTTCAATGGTGAATTGTATAAATTCATGTTGCAAGTTAAGAAGTTTCAAGGTATCCTTTGACTGTTTCTTTGGTATTATTGCTAAAATGTCATCCACATGCCTATACCATGACTTGAAAATTAAAGGGAAGGGTTTTGTGATATGAGTTTCCTAAATAACTGCTAGAAAAGGTGACAAAGGGTTTCCCATTGTTAGGCCTGAAACTTGTTGGTAATATTTTTTGTTGAAGCTAAAGTAATTTTGTTTAATGCAAATATTAGTAAGTTTTAATAAATCTTCTATTTCTTCTGTTTTTAATTTTTTGATGTTACCATTATTTTAGCATAAGCTAAGCAAAAGGTTTCTCTGTAGGTATGCTCGGGAATAAGGCTTTTACATCAAATGAAACCATTATATCTCTAGCCGTAATTCTGCTATTTTTAAGTTTTTTGACTAGATTCAACTGAATTTTTAATGCCCAAACTTTGGAATCTCTTAAAAAAATTGAAGACTTTGATGAATTTTTTTGCTACCTGGTATGTGGGTGAATTGATATTGTTTATTATTGGTCTCATGCTGTTATCATTTTTATGTATTTTAGGTAGTGCATAAAGCGTGGGTAGTACTGGATTACTCTGTGCGATATTCTGTTTTTCATCAGTGGATAGTGTTGTTAACTTCATTTAATGTTTTGTCGGTGGACACTGATGATAAACGAGATAAAATGATATATTGGGAAAGGATTTTTTTTAAGGAAGGAAACGTTCCAGGCCTAAGTTTAGGGTACCTTCCCGGCATTTGCCATTTATGATTTATGAGGATTGAGGAAAACCTGGAAAAAACCTCAGTCAGGGAGGACAGTCCTGGCCGGATTTGAACCCCTGACCTCCTGCTCACAAGTCCATGTCTTAACAACCTCGGCCACCCGTGGCAGTCATATCAACTATGTTTTGCAAAATATATTTCATACATTATAACATATTGCATATAATAGATATGGCCAGAATTTTACTTTAAACCGGTAATTTATAATACAATTATCACACACAAGAATGCCACAAGAACATCAAGGGACCCAACCGCCACATATAACAACAGTTTATCTACAGGCTGAAGATAGGAGGGATCACTCCCGATACATATGTCCAGATTTTTGTGTAAGTGAATGGAGTTAGTGTGAAAAAAACTGTATTACATTGCTTATATATACAATTATCACTTTAAATTTGACAAATATTACATGTATATTAAAAATGTCCTGCACAACATGAATGTGTAACTAATTATACTATGTAATATATATATGAACATTTATTAGTTTCTCTTTGGGGATGTTAGGGAACATAGAAACCACATCATAAGACACTAGTAAGTCCCTGTTTTCCAGTTTCATTTTCTCTATTAATGCTTATGAGTTTTTTATGCTTTGGCTTTTGTATTTTGGTAGCCTGTTAAATTGATTTAACAAGTAATTGGTTAAATTGTATGTGGGTGAATTTATTGTATTTACTATGGGTCTCATTTTATTACCAGGTTTGTGTATTTTCAGTAGTCCATAGATTCAGGGTGTGGTAGAGTTGTCTGGTAAAATCTTCTTGTGTTCTTCGTTTAGTATGGTTATGTTTTTTAGTAATTTGCTTACTGAACTGACATATTTTTGGGTAGGATCAGTTGTTATATTTTCATACTCTTGGCTGTCTAGTAAATTATACATGCTGTTTTCATAATCTATCTCACTCATTATGACGATCTTGTTGCCTTTATCAGCCCTGCTATAAATTACACCTTTTTCTTTTAGGGATCTGATTACCCTATGAAATGGTCTTTTTTGATCCTTTTCTTTTATTTTCATTTTTTCTAGAACTGTACCACATTGTGCTCTGTTGAAATTTTTCTCTTCTTCAGATTTATTGCAGATCACTATTTCGATATCTGCTACATATTTTGTTAAATTTCTTGAGTAATCTATGCAAGAGTTTAGACCTGTATTTAAAAGTTGTAATTCTAATATACACAAAAGAAGGGTTTAGCAATGGGTAATCCACTTCACCATTCTTAACAGACATATACATGAGTTTCCTGGAAACAAAATTAATATAGGCTTTCCCACATATACAAATGTTGGTATCATTATGTTGATGATGCCTTTGCAATAGTAGATGAAAAATGGAAAGATGATGCAATAAAACTACTAAACCTACAAGACAGCAACATAAAATTCACAATGGAAATGGAGAACAACAAGGTTCTTCCTTTCCTGGATATAAAAATTTTAAAATATGATATCATACTGGAATTTGGCATATTCAGGAAAGATACCCACATGGATAATTATATAAAAAGCAACAGTCACAACCCAAAACAACATAAACTAGCTATAATCAATAGCCTCACATTCAGATTAACAAACCTATGAGTAAATGAGACAGAATACAAATTGGAGTACCAAAAAATCATGGATATAGCACAGAAAAATGGCTATACAACAGATCTGGTCATGAAAAAGATAGAAAAATTCAAAAAACAAAAACAAATAAAAGAAATCACTACCTGAAAGGTTACAAAGGAGAGCAGATATATACAAATTTACATTCCATCCATGGGCACACCAAAAATTTCAAAAGATTTTTAAAGAGGCGAACATTATTTTGGCTCCAGTGAATAAATGCAGTTTGAAAAACCTCCTAAAAACCACCACAAAGGACAAAATCCTACCAGGAAAACAATCAGGCATTTATGAAATCAGCTGCAAAGATTGCAATAATAATTATATAGGTAAAACAAAAAGGAACATTACCATACGGTTTAAGGAACACATGAAAAGTGTAAAATATAAACATACAGAAAAATCAGCAGTAGCATACCATTTCTGGCAAAAAAAAACATGAGTTCCAAATGAACCAAAACTCTTAAAAGCTCTTCAAAAAACCATAGAATTATCAGTGTAGGAAAATATATTCTTGAACGAAAACAAAGAAAATTTAATTCATTTTGATCTTCCAAATAACAGCAACCTCATCAAAAAGTTTATAAAATCCAAAGAACGACATCTTAATACCATGCTGGAAAGCTGACAGTGGAACCATACTGACGATGAAGGAAATTTGCCTTTGAAACATGTCCAAGTAAATGGAATTAAACTAGTGAAATTTGAGTGACTTCTTCATAAATAATTTGTTATATGATACTATATTTCACTGTGAAAATTCCAAACTATTCAAATTTATATTATATCAAATTAAGATCATTGTATGATTGAGTCACTAACATTCTTTTGCTCCACTAGCTTGTTTACATATACAGAACCAGATTCATGAACCTCTTGTTCTCATTGTCATTGTTGGTCAACAATGGGACTTACGATGCAAATGAAGGGTTCATGAAACTGGTTCAACATATTTAAACAAGTTAATAGAACAAAAGAGCATTATTTCGACTCTTAGCTTCAGTGCAATGTTCCATTAAAAATGTTAGTGTTATACTATGTTATAATCTGTCAGCTCTATAAATTACATGGCAACTTAGCAAAACTAAAACTGAACTGGTACTTAGTCCTAATAATAGTCAAAGAAATCAGAAGTAAGATAAAAAACCTGTTAAATTCAAAATAATTTTTTGTTTGAAGTAATACAGTGAAGCAATTAATTTATTCTCAATTGGATAGCAAGTCGATTTAATACACTTATGCTCCACTTACCATTGAATTATACAGAACATGTTTTACAGGCCTTAGCTTGCATCTGCAGCTGTGTGTCAGCTGTTGGATTCATTGTTGGTTGAATGTACTTGGTGTGGCTCTAGTGGACATTTTACAAACTTTTGGATTAATTTGTCTTCTGTTGGGATCTCAAAGTTCATAACTTTAACTTCATATTTCTTCATAATATTTTCCCCATATTTCCAGCTATAAGGGTGTATCTATGAATTTCAATAATTTGACTTCCATTTCTATATCATGTTTATCTCTCCAAAAGTGATGTGCAACTGCTGATTTATCTTCTGATTGTACCTGATGTTTCTCCAGTGTTCCTTTAGCCTAATTCCAATGCTTCTTTTGTTTTGCCAATATATACTTGGATGTATTTCTCAATCAGCTGATTTCATATATTCCCGGCTTCTTCTCATCAGGTATTCTACCATTATCACCGGAGTTGAGCAGATTATTTAGGCTGAATTTGTTCTTTGGAGACAAAATAATCCCAAACTCTCGTAGTATTTTGTGGAATTTTTTGGTGGCCCAAGGATGATAAGTAAATTTCTTGTCAATTGTTGCTGACAATGTTGTAACCTGTTTTAACCACTTCTCTTATTTGATTTCTTGAATTTCTAGTCTACAATTTCTTGGCCATATCCATTGATTTTTACCATTTGTATTATGTGAGAGTACTCTTTGCTGTATTCAAACTCGTTCATGGGTATATTAATGAGTCTATGTGTTAAGCTGTTGAAAACTGCATGTTTGTGTGCTGTGGGATTGAAGCCACTGCTTTTGTGTAATTTTCAGTTTGAGTATCCTTTCTGTATATTCCAAATTCCAAATTATTGCCTGTTCCTATAATCTTTAAGTCAAGGAAAGGAATCATGTTGTCTTGTTCTGTTTCAGAAGTGAATTTAATTCCCCTATCTTGTAGATTTAGCAATTTCAAAGCATCATCCAAGTGTTTCCTATTAATAATTGCAAAGATATCCACGTATCTGTCCCAGACTTTAAAAAGGTATGGAAATGATTTGGTGATGTGCATTTCTAAACTGCTCGTACATAAATCAGTCAGAAAAGGTGTTAATGTTTTTTCTTCTTGTTTGTGAAATTCACCATTGAACTGAAGAAATTCTCATTGATGCATGCGAAGTTGGATGTATTTCTCAGTCTCCTCATTGCTTAGTTTCAGAAACTGCAACTATTTCCAAATGGATGTTGGTAGTTAGCATTTTGGTATGCTGGGAAAGAGTGAATTTATATAAAAAAAACACAAGAAGATCATCTTTTGGAGAACCAAATCTTTAATTTTTTCCACCAGTTCTTTGTAATTACTTACACTTAAGCTATCAAACCTAGGAAATTTTTTAAATCTCTGGAGGAGCCATCTTGCTAGTAGGTAGGAAGGTGTATTTATATAACTAACAGAAAGGGAGAGGCTCTCAAACTGAGCAAAACCTGGCATCTGATAATAGAGTATATAAAACAAGCCCAAACTTGCAAAAATCACTCAAACCAATCACCCATCAGACCTGAGATTACCTGCCCTCTGAGTACATACCCCAGCTTCAGCAGAGCCAAACCCCTACAAGCAACTCATATATAAATACACCCCCTCCAGCTTGCAATTCAGTCATGCCTGAACCTTCTCCTAGAAGACACAGACCACGCCATTGAATATGTCCTCTGCAGGTGAGGACGAAACGTTTGGACACCTTAGCTCCAACAGACCATGACTTGCAAGCCCGGAAGAAACTTTTAGTTAAAAGTTTGACTCCGGCTGTGAAAGTTTCCGACTACTCATGTACTTCTATAGTTGATTTTTTAAGTCTTGTGGGAAATCCCAGTTTATATATTTTTGTAGGCGGTGTGTCCTTGCTATTGTGGCGTTGTCTGCTTTTAATGTTGGTTTCTCCTTGGGTAGTATGATTTTCATTTTGTTGACGGATTTGTTTATAGATTGTATGCATTTCTTCAAAGGATTCGCCTTATTTTCATGCATTCTTACCCACTGAAAAGTTCTTTCATCTTTGACTTGCATTCTACTTTGTCCACGATCAAAATTTTGTTTCCTTTATTTGCTTTGTTTTTTATTAAGTGATTCCATGATTTTCTTTTCCCTCTAAACTTAATCTTTCTTTTGACAATGTGATTCAGAATCTGCTCACCTTTTCTTCTAACAATGTTATTGTCATTATTACACCTGTTGATCGCCGTCTCCAGATCTACCATATATTCATCCAGGTTGTTTGACAAATTAACACAACTCTTCAGCCCTTTATTTAAAAATTGTATTTCTTTCTTATTGAAATTTTCTTTAGATAGATTCTACATTGCATTCTGAAAGTTCTGGTGTTGTATATGGCCAATTATTCTTCATAACTTTTCCCCGGTACAAGTTCTTTAGTTCCTTTTGCTGCTTTAGAGCTTTATTTTTCATATTAAAGTTATTAAAAGTGCACAGAAGATGTGAACTCTAGAATGTCTCAAATCTGGTACCACGTGCTTCTTGATGCATGCATTCAAAAACTTTGGGTTCATCAAGATTAATCTTCCTTTCAATTTTACTTTCAGGAAATCTTTTATTATTTTCTTTATGTCCCTGAATAATTGGTTAAAGAATATGTCACTTTTTTTCCACTATTTACCTTATTAGTGTCAAATTTGTTTATCTTCCTATGTTCCCGTGTACTTGATGGTCAAAGTATTATATTCCAAATAATTTTCTTGTCGGAGCTAATACAGTGAAGCAATTAAATTATTCTTAATTAGCTAGTGAGTTGATGTAATACTCTTATGCTCCACTTACCATTGATTTATATCAGATACAATCTGATAGATAAATCAGTGGTTGCACATCAATTTTGGAAAGATAAACATGATATAAAAATTGAAGTCAAATTATTGAAATTCATAGATATTCCCTAGGAGATTGGAATATGGAAAAATTTTTTATAAAAAATATGAATTGAAAGTTATGAAGTTTGACATCCCAACAGAAGACAAATTAATCTCGAATTCATAAAATGTTCATGAGAACTACCCCAAAAATGAATCCAGCAATCAACACATAGCTGATGTAGTGGGTGAAGGCCTTTGAAACATGTTTTGTATAATTCAATGGCAAGTGGAGCATAAGAGTATTAAATCGACTCACTATCTAATTAAGAATAAAATAAAGTCTTGTTTAACTGCTAAAATAGACTTAAATTAAAATGACTATTTATACTTCTGTTCTTGTATAATTTACTGAATAACTAATTTTCCATCAACGCTGTAACCTATAAGATCAAAATAAAAAGACCATCACAAGCAAATAGGTGTAGTGTCATGAAACCATTATCATACATTATATCAGTGCCCAGTCTATGGTCTATCAATGTAACCCAAACCCTTCTTGTCAAATAATATGTTAGATTCCTGACTGGAATAAGTTCTGAATGAAGATATTTTTGAAGTATCTCCTCATACCCGAGGGCAAATACAGGACTCTTTAAGAAGCTGATACTCTGGTCTTGTGTACATTATTAATTTATCCTCCCAAAAAAAAAAAAAAAAAAAAAACATTTCAGGTTTAAAAACTTTAAAAATGTAAAACATACTGGGTACATATTTAGAAAATGAATAACAATAAGCATAGTAGTTACAAACTAATTACATTTGTATTTACCTTTGACTACCATACCATACAACTATTAGGAATGTATAGCACAGGACAAACAGTGCTCCACCAGCACACACTCCAACAATCCATGATGTTATAGCTAGGCCTGTTGCCATTCCAATTATTACTGCTGTATGTATTATAACTAGAAAGAGAAGTGTTGAGAATTGGAACACTGGATCCACCCACTGCTTTGCAAAGTTTTTCATTTCATCTGTAATAAAAACATTAACTTTTACTCACTGACTACATGATTATCCCTTGGACTGCATTTACACTATGCATTATATATAATTTATACAATAGTCAATTGTTATGTACTTTTAAGCTGTAATTACAGCTTACTTACTTTAGCAGTCACAGTAAGAAACATGCCTAAAAACAAAAGAGTGGAAGAGAAATTATCACCAATACTGATATATTTTCCACCCTATTGTTTAGAAGATATAGGATGGGAGACGAAGTTAGAACTATTCCCTTTCCCCCAAACAAACAAAATCAAAAGGAGAGAAAAGAGCATTAATAAGAATTGGATATGTAAAACTTGAATGATACATTATGCTAAAGCAAAACAAAATTTACTTAAATTGTTGAACTTTAGCCAGGCTGAAGATGGGAACAAAATGTTCTCGAAACCGGTTCCATACATTTATGAAAAGTAAGTGAAGGTTTAAGAGTGTGTAGTTCAACTGAATCATACAATGATATCAATTACAACAAAATTTGTTACATTTTTCTATTATTTTCAATTTACAACCCTAATTCAAGCATACTTGATGGTTAATTGAATTTATGTACAGTTGGTGTACAAGATATGTTTATTACAACCAGAGAAATGCTGACATAATAAAGAAAATGGAGTAGAATTTTATGTTCTATCAGGTTATTGTTCAAAGTCTAGAAAACCATGACTTAGAGCTTACTTATGGAAACTTACAAATGCATGTGTAACAGCACCAGTTTGGCTTCAGTTTATCTCTATGATATGATAACCTGGTTGGAAAATAAAACTTTTATCATATTATTTTCTGTAACAATGTTTTCATATTTAACCTATAGGAACCTCATTTGTGTTTAGTAACATGATAAACTTTTATGTTAGCATAAATTGTATTTCAGCTTTACTTATATGCCTGCCCTTTTACTTTGTTTAGGTAGATTTGACAGAAAATAATCACTTACACAACACACACATATGGTGTTTGCTGTTGGCTTATAATTGCATAATTTAATTGTTACTATTTAAATTGGCAACTTCAGAAAGATTCCAGGCTTTAGATTTAAAAAATGACAAAGCAACAACAACAGTCATTTTATTAGGTATTCCATCCATCTAACTATGCTCTATTGCCTAAAAAACTAATCACTACATATAACTGATATGATATATATCATATACATTATTAAGTGTTATATAATATTGTTTTAGGAACAAAGTTTTTGCAAAATCAGAGGTTCAAATGAGCTGTTTATTTTATTTCATTGCCTAAGAAAAATATTTGCAATACAAATGGGAAGTGATTGATTTTGAGATATATAGTATATCATCCAATCAGATTTTGTGAAATGTTACCAATTCTCACAGCCATGCTGTAATATATTGCAGAGAAGACTGAGATTTGTGAAAACTATGTACGCTACCTCAAAATGTAATTTTATTTGAAATATTCTATTGGGCTATTGGCAAATATATTTAGAATGTGTAAATCAAAACTGCGTACTTTTAGCTTCAGTTATTTTCATTGTAGAACCGTTTGTTTCCTTGCATTAGCATTACAACAACCAGCTTTGTGAATCACCATATAATAGAAATACAAAAACTTTATTTACTTGTTTTATTAACATTTTAAAAAACTGAGTCGAAATTGTAACATACACACCACTAAAATTCAATAAAATGGAAGACTAGTTTCGGGAGCCATCGCTCCTATCATCAGTTCCTGGTCGACTGCCGGTCTCGTTGTTTGTGGTAGGTCGATTCATCTCTGGTGGAGGTTTAATGAACTTTTGTATTAGTATATCACTTGGCGGGATTTTGAAATTAAAAACTTTCTCTTTATTCTTCCAAATGTAGATGTTTTCCCAGACTGTAAGTTCAGTTTTTCCTTTAATATTTTTAAGTGATTTGGGATTTTTATTAATGTTATGTTGTTCTTTCCAAAAGTGCCAAGCTACCACCAATTTTTCTTCTTGTTTTTGGTTTATATTCCTAATGTGTTCTTTAGCTCTTGTTTTTATGCTTCTTTTGGTCTTTCCAACATAAATTTTTTCACAATCATTACAGTTCATCTGATATATTCCTGATTTATCTTCTTCTTGTAGGTTATCTTCTTTTTGTCTTGAGTTAAGGATATTTTTAATGGAAAAATTATTTTTTGGATTTTTAAGATTTTTTTAAATCAAAAGATTTTTAAAAGATACAACATTGTTTTGGCTCCAAAAAATAATTATTCCATTAAAAATATCCTTAACTCAAGACAAAAAGAAGATAACCTACAAGAAGAAGATAAATCAGGAATATATCAGATGAACTGTAATGATTGTGAAAAAATTTATGTTGGAAAGACCAAAAGAAGCATAAAAACAAGACTAAAGAACACATTAGGAATATAAACCAAAAACAAGAAGAAAAATCGGTGGTAGCTTGGCACTTTTGGAAAGAACAACATAACATTAATAAAAATCCCAAATTACTTAAAAATATTAAAGAAAAAACTGAACTTACAGTCAGGGAAAACATCTACATTTGGAAGAATAAAGAGAAAGTTTTTAATTTCGAAATCCCGCCAAGTGATATACTAATACAAAAGTTCATTAAACCTCCACCAGAGATGAATCGACCTACCACAAACAACAAGACTGGCAGTTGACCAGGAACTGATGATAGGAGCGATGGCTCCCGAAACTAGTTTTCCATTTTATTGAATTTTAGTGGTGTGTATGTTACAATTTCGACTCAATTTTTTAAAATGTTAATATTTGACACCACTGTTACAAAAGTTCACTATATTTTATACTTGTTTTATGTTCATACTTGCTTCATCAGCACATATCTGCTACACACTATCACCTATACTCTGGAGATGAATCAACTTAAGTTGTTACTTACTATATAGCTCTCATAGCCAGTAAATGTGCAGGTTCTAATGCAAGTGTTTCAGTCCTTAAGGCTCTAGATATCTATTTGATAACTACCAGTTTCATAAATGTTATTGGGCAGATAACTTAGATCAGTTTCTGAGCTAGAATTTCCTTTCAATAACTATCTGTTTGGTACTAAAGTTCAAAATTGCGGAAAACAGATAGAAATTTGTATTTTTATCATGTAGTTATTATAGCTATCACCAGAAACATATCATGCATCAATGAATTTTATATTCATAATGCTGGACAGCAATACAGCATCAGAACAAAAGGGCTCTATAATACAAATATATGATCTAATACCATTGCATTAGTGCAAACCCTTGGGAACATGGTGCTGAAATTTTCTGTTTCACAAAAACATTTTAGTATATTAAAAAAGTTACAAGTGATGTCATATAAGAGCAAGATGGAGGAACAGCTATCTTGAATTAGATTATGGCTTCTTACTAATACATTTGTATTTTAATGTACACTGGATGGATTATTATTATTATTATTATTATTGTTGTTGTTGCTGCTGCTAGATTGGTCTCATAATTTTTCTCAGAATAACAACGATTCAAGCATTTTATCATGCATTTCTCAATATTCAAGAATGTGTAGTGTGTAGTTCAACTAAATCATTCAATAATATTATTTATTCAAGAATTTAGCTTCGAGATTATATTAGTAAATTTTCATGCATATGGCTATGTCAAGAATCAATTTCAGTTTAGATAATGGTAGGAGAGCAGAGCTTACTTTTGGCACTTTAATATTTATTTTATTAGTCTGTTTGATCATTTTTATTTATATACATTTATACTGAATGAAAATTCTATTTTCATTATAAGCAGAAATTGTGAAAATAGCATCAAAAGATATTTTAAAAAAGAACTATGCAAGGAAGGAATTTATATCCATGGAACAAACCTTAAAAATAACAAACTAAGATCATTTAACAACTTTCGAAAAATAAGAAAGTTTTTAAAAATTCTGTTAGCTATACAAACTTGCACTATAATACCAGACATAGAAAAACGTTGTTTAAAACAAAACAATCCTAATATAGCCAGAATATATGGGTTACCTAAAATCCATAAATCTGGGATGGGCATGAGACGCATCATTAATAATATAAATACCCCTACATATTTTCTAGCAAAATGGCTTACAGACAAATTTGCAGCTCTACCAAGGTTTCGGTAGAAGCATAAAAAACTCATTCCAGTTTAAATTTTTTTAAAAATTGTAAAAACTTTAAAAAATTCATATGGCACTATCACAGTGAAGGTCACATGAATTAGTGAAGCATGAAGAGTGTTAGATGACAGATTTAATTCATTCATTCAGTTAATTGAAAAAATAAAAGATTTTAAAGTTAAACCCTCTTGGTATTTTAGTGTCTTTAGACATAGTATCTTTGTTCCCGAGTATTCCAAATGAGAAACTTTGATCATTTTGAATGAATGGTAGGAGATAGGAATTAATGAAACTCACACGAAAGAATACGTCTACCTTACATCTATATTAAGCAGTCCTGTTTCATTTTTGCAGGAGAATTGTATATACAGAAAACAGGACTGACAATGTCAAATCCTTTGTACCCCTTACTGCCATGAGTACATTTGAAACTCACATAATTTCTGCCTTCCCACATTATTTTAAATGCTGGTACAAATACATTAACAACATTTTTAGTACAGTGAAAAACACTAAACTTCACTTATTTACATAAAAGTAAGATGCGTTTCGGGAGAATCTCTCCCATCTTCAGTTGTTCACTGAACCACCATTATGGTTTTCGAGTAACGGTGGTTCAGTGAGCAACTGAAGGATTCTCCCGAAACGCGTCTTACTTTTATGTAAGTAAGTGGAGTTTAGTGCAAAAAATGAATACTTAAGTTTAGGATATATTACCACTCCATTGTCAACAGCTTCGTAAGTACAATACTTATAGAAAGGATACTCACACAGATAACTACATAAAATCTAATGGGTTCAACCCCAAAGCTCACAAGCACTCAATTTTTAACAGCTTAACATATAGACTGGTGAATTTACCAATCAATAAAGAGGAATACAAAAAGGAATTTGAGTTGCTTTTATAAATTGTTTTAACAAAAATTTGGTAAACAAAAAACTTAATAGATTCCTAAAGAAGAAATTGACCAAGAATACCACCACATTATTGAATGAAAAAGATAGACCGGTTTTTAAAAAATTCACCTACCATCCAGTAGCTATGAATAAATCCAAAAAAAATTTTAAAGATTTTAACATTAAATTGACACTGGTTAACAGCTACACTCTAAAAAATGCTTTAGTGGACAAAACCTTTAATAACATTCTACAGGAGAAAAAGTCAGGCATCTACAAAATAACATATAAAGAATGTGATAAGATATATGTTTGGTAAAACTAAAAGGAACATAGGAATGCGGTTAAAGGAACATCTCAGTATCGTTAAGTACAAACAGATAGATAGGTCAGCAGTTGCACACCATTTTTGGATAGATAATCACGACATAAAAAAAGAAACAAAGTTACTTAAAGAAGCACACAGATGTACAGAAATGGACACATGGGAGAAGATTTAAATTCATAAACATAGGGATCATCTTATGAATTTCGACATTACAGGAGAATGTAATACAAATATCCAGTTTATAAAAAAACCACTGCCAGAAAAGAGCCACAGGTCCTCATAGATGTTAAGTTTCTCCTACCAGTCGTCAAGTTGGTTGGAGATGGAGAGAATGTCTCTTCGAAAATGGTCCCACCATATTTAAAAGTAAGTGAAGCATAAGAGGGTATCGGAGGACAGATTAGTTAGAATTTACATAAACTAAGATGTTTGACTGAAATATGTATTTGCATCAAATGGCCAATGTCAGTCATATGTCATATTTTTAATTGCACTTTTTAACTCAGTGGCAAAATAAATGCTAAACATGGTAAGACCTTCATTGAATTTGAAAAGAATCTAATAATTTACTTAAATGTTTGAAAAAAATATATATTGAAAATAAAGGAACTATGATACTAACAGGTAGATATTATGCTCAAGATTCAAAAGTGAAAATTAAATGCTTTTCCACTTTTTTCCCCTCAGATATTAAGTGTGCGGAGATAACAATAACAATGTCATTAACAATACTCTCCAAGTATATTTTTTCCTTGTCTTTTTCATTAAAAATTTGCAAGCTGGAACTATATATATATATATATATGGAAAATTATGTCCACTATCTTGCACATAAGACACATCAAAGGTATTTTTGATCAGATAATTTATTGTAAGGATATCTGTTTGATATACTCTTAACATTCCAGAAACACTTATCAAAGAGTTAAAATCATGGAATAGATATCTTACATATACGAAATGTTCTAGGCTATTTGATAGCCTACTGAACAGATATATGATTTTTCAGAAACACGACCAAAGTAAAGCAAATAAGTATGTATGTTTTATTCATCCTGCTAAAACATACGTGTACAAAATTGAAAAAAACTTTAATTTTTTTTTTTCATATGGAACTAACACAGTGAAGCTACGTGTACAAAGTACAATGATATAGCACACATCCATAATTTTGCAAAAGGAAAAAAAGAAAAATATGTACACAAGGCTTATGTATATTCTTGCATGTGCATTTTATTTTCTAGTTTCCAGATATTCTGCTATAGCATTGAAGCAGTGCTCCATTATGCCACAACATAAATGAATTGTGTTGTTTGATGTTTTTAATGTGCTTTTGCAAGTTGTTGTAAAGTTTTATGCCCTAATCAATTGTTTCTTTTTGGCAGATATACCAATAGAATTCTTTCATTTCTATAGTGTTAATTGTATGCAAATTCACTCCTAATGAAGATGTCTCAATGTCCTTTTGAATAGAAGAATGCTGTCAGAATATTGACAAGGTAGCAGAAAGATTTATAGAATTTGCACAGTATTTTTAGTGTTCACTCCCATAAATAGTCTGATGATCCTATTTTAAATTACGAAGCACTTACCAACAGCAGCTGAGTTTCCTCAAAAGACTATTCCATATTTTAAATGTATGAACAAATACAAGTATAGTATTCTTAACTCTTCCTTTACATATTTTGACAGATTTCTCATTAAATACCATTACGTACTTGTTTTTTTTTATCCATGCTGTGACAGTGGTACAAAAAAGCAAATACTGCTGAGCGGATATGAATTTAAAATGTATTATTTTCTAAACATATGTTCTAGAGAGAAAATTTTGTTTTTAAAAAGTATCAATCTCTTACTTCAAATCCTTGTGATATGAACAAGATCACTGCGTTGCACATATGCTTGAAACTCAGAAGTCAGATTTTAGCAGTGCTTCGGCTTTTCTGTCACCAAGGACACATTCTGGACTCCCAAATGAGCTTACTGCATAAGTAACTTTAAGCATTTTGCACAAAATACTGTTTTAGACTTCTTTGATAATGGATTTCCAACAGTATAAAAATAATATTCAGGTTTAAAAAGTAAAATTTCAGGACTTAATTAGACCATTTACAGAATACTGTGAAATTTAGATATTTTTAATGGAAAAGGTGACATTGTGGTAGCAGTTTTAATTATCCTATGCACAATGCATCAAATTAGGACTTTTGGTAACATTATATACATATATATATATATTACTTACACGGGACTTGGATAAATAATAACACATTGAAATCAATTTGGCACATTTCCACCAAAAAAGGGGGGGGGGGGGCTTAAAGTACATATATGGTCGACAAAAACAAGCTTCATCCCTGAGAACATATAAAGATATTTAGATTAAACAAAACAAAAAAAAAAGAAAGAAAAACATGTGATTACTAGGAGGCAATGAAAGCTACTGCACTTTAACATTTTTTTCTGTAAACTTATTTCTTAATTATTTGGAAGAAGGAAGCATAGCTAATGCTTCTTATTCAATCAATTTTACAAAATTCCATACATGTCTAGCACAAAATTTGAAATACTGAATAGCTGGAACAAAAGTATATAGAAACTACTAAAATTAAACTGAGCATTACAATTAACTTTTAAAAAACCAATCCAAAATGCATAAGCTGTATCTTCTTGCCAATGAAATGAATCATGACTTAATACACTTACCTTCTTAGCATCACTACCAAAGAATACAACTTGTTGGGACTTATATAAAGTTCGGGGTTACAAAGACACACAAAAAAAAAAAAAAAAAAAAAAAAAAAAAAAAATACTAAAAGACATGAAAATAATCATTAATGGAGAATGGGAACCTTGCATAAAATAATATGCAGAATAACTGCTATACTGGCTTCATAAAAGAAATGGAAAATGATGAAATTTAGAAACCATTAGTGTAAATAGGTTAGGGTTTTGATGATGAGTGATGAACAGCATAACATAATTACTCTGATGACAAAGAAAAGATATTGAAGAGCTTCTAATAGTTTTGCTAGATTAAAGTAACAGGTAATTACCTTAATTAACTGTTAAATATTATTGGGTATTTCTATATCAAGCACATTAAAAATGTACATTACAGTTTTCTATAATTAATTTACATTACGCTTATGATCCCTGAGATCCATATATAAATAATAGCAGATGAAATAGAAAAAAATTTGGAAAAGAAAAGCAATCTGCAATTGCTCTTTAGAAATGTTAACAAGACACTGGCCACCAACAATATGGCAACTGCAGAAAAGAATCGCAAAGGAAATGAGTTACAGACTACCCTGGTATCTACTAGCTAGGAGATCCCCATAAAAGATAAATGTTGAGCTTTTGTAAATACTGTACAGATATTTAATAAATGTAGACCTAAAAACATTGTACCTTTAAAAGTTTCAAGATTCCATCAGAATGGGCAAAATCTAGGTAATAAAAATTACAATTTTGAAGTATTAATCATTGAGTTCTACTTTGATATTATGTGTGTTTGCTTCAATAATTATAATTTGTAGTCAAAATTCTATAAAGTAAACAAAAAAAACCAAAAAAAAAAAAAAAAAAAAAGAGAGGTTCCTGTATATTTGCCAATCAAACTTTTGTCATATTCAGCATTTGAAAATCTTAACATTGAAGTATATTTTGAGGCTCTTATGGCAGAATTCTCTAAATTTAAACTTAATGTAATTTGTTTATACTGAACTCTGAGCAGTGATGCTCTAATTCTTGCAGAAAATCTAGAAAAAATAATTCAAAGTCTAGTATACTAAACAAAAATAAAAATTGTGAGTGATTTAATACATAGATAATAATTACAATAGTAATGCTTCCAGAACACAATTAATGTTAAATACTAATGGCTTGGAGGTAGTAGTACATGTCACAACAAAAATAGATTCACCAGCCAAACAAGAGAGGATAATTTTGAATAAAGATATATGGCAATATAGTTTTATAATAACAACTACAGGTTTATGATCATCTTGTCTTAAATCTTGCAGTTAACCTTGCAAATATGATAACAATATACATTCTTCAAATAGTTCTACTATACATAAGAAAAAGAGATCTTTTATGCAAGAAAATATCCAATATTTTAATTATTTGCTTTGGGCAAAAAAACATGGGATTTAATATATGAGGGTGGATCAGAAAGTAATGCACTATAATTTTATTTTTACAAAAAGTTTAATAGGTACCAATACAAACAAATGCACAAATAAACTGACATCTTTTGTCTATTTTTCTACAAAGTCTCAACACATTTCTGCCATCATGATAATCAGTTTCATAATACTGTGTTCATAGAAGTCTGTTCGGTTGGAGTATAGACATCTGCAGATTGCTATCTTCACTTCTGCATCTGACCCAAAGCGTTGACTGGCCAGGAATTTTTTCATGGGACCAAACAAATGAAAGTCTGATGGTGCCAGGTCTGGACTGTATGGTGGATGCTGGAGCGCCTCCCAACCAAATTTGTTGATTTTCTCACAAACGACAGCAACAATGTGGAAGATAGCATTGTCATGAAGAAGTTTGACATCGTCAGCATTAATGTTATGGCATTTTTCACGAAGGGCACGACTCAACATTGCCAAAGTTTTAATGTTAGCTGCAGCAGTCACAATGGTCCTGTGTTCAGCAAATTCCGCCAATAAAGCCATCATTCTTATCTCAGAATACTGTCACAAGCACTTTAGGAGCAGATGGAGTGACTTTGAATTTTTTCTTTGCTGATGAAGCACGTTTCCACTCCACATAGGGCTGCTTTGTTTTGAGCATGTAATAGTATGTCCACAACTCATCATCAGTGACAATAACCGCCTGTGGTGCCTCAGTAGTAAAAACGGGCGTTAAACACTACTAAAAAAAAAAAAATCAGTGACAATTCCCTTCAGAAAGTCATGCCCTTCTGCAATGTAATGCGATAAGTGATTTAGGTGTGTCATCATTGGCCGGCCCTTGTGGTCATCTGTTAGGTTCTCAGACACCCAGCAAGCACTTATTTTACAAAACTTCTATGTGTCATACACAATATCATACACTACACCATATGAAATGCTGAACTGATGAGATACGGTTTGCGGTTGGATCTACCGATCATTCAGAATTACCACCTCAATGGCTGTGACATTCTGTTGGGTTCTAGCTGTTACCAGCTCTCCAGAACATGGTGAATCACAAAGGTTATGCAGCTGCCTTTGAAGAATGCTCACCATCTGGAGACATTGCTACTTTCCATACAGTCATCCCCCATACACGCCATGCAAGTCCCTGTGAATTTCACTCACGTTATGCTCTTTAGAATACAAAAATTGCACTATACCTGGTTGCTCTTCACAAGTGGACGACAGTTACGTGTGCAACATTTTGTTGCATAGTTCACACTTCTCTTACTAGAGCTACACATGGGAACAAAGTTCACTTTGAAAGCTTCAAACTATATTTTGGTGAAATTTCAACATCCCAGCCACAATGCCAATGCAGAAATAAATTATTGTGTGTTACTTTCTGATCCATCATCATATAAACATACATCAGTAAATCTTGCCTTTAATGAATTAAAAATTTCAAAAATAAAAGATGCTATGAATTTGCAGATTATATTATCACAGCCTGAACATAATTCTATAATTTTCAAAATTAACTTCTTGTTATCAACAAAATGCTTTTCAAAGAGCCTTAAAGTTAGCAAAATTAAAACAGTTATATATATATATATATATAAAAGGTTTACCTTCAGAAGTTCAAAACTACAGATCAATTTCATTACTTTTCATTTTTCTAAGATAATTGAAAATGTTAAGCACAAAAGATTTATGTTATTTTTACCCAACATAAAATAACAACTGAAAATCAGCATTCAAATTTAAATAAACTAATATAGCAGACTTTTAAAGAAGTTATGAAACTGTTTACAATCAAAAATTGAAGTAGGGTTACTTTTAGATCTTTTAAAGGATTTAGTAAATCATGATATTTTGCTAGAAAAATTAAAAACAATTGTTGTAAAATGGATTGCACACGATTGGTTTAACTCTTATCTAAAAAAAAACAATAACAAATGGGAGAAATTACATTTAAAGATAACAATGATATAATTATGAGATAAACATGTTTGATACAGTGCTCAATAAGGCTCAATTTTGGACCAATTTCATTTCTTAAACAACAATGATGTAGAGTTATATATTAACTATGGGAAATTAAATAGTTTTGTGGATGATACCAGTGTCTTTTTATCAGAGAAAGATATTCATAGCCTACAGTTCCATATAAAAGAATTAGAATGATTTGAAATTAACAGACTAATAGTTGATAAAGAGGAAAGCATAGCCATTTCCATTTTTTATTATTCACAAAACAAAACTTGATTGTCCAGTGATAGAATTTCAAATCAAAATTATTCAGTGCTCTAATAGCAAAAAATTTCTTGGCATATAGTTAGATGGCCATCTTAAAGGATCTATGAACATTGAGAAACTAGGAAAAAAAATTAGGCAAAATTTGTTTTTGGTTAAGAATTGTGGCAAAAATAGCATTTCTATAAACTGCTGTTGCAATATATTTTGGGTTTTTTCATTCTGTTCTATCATTAAGGCATAATCTTATAGGGTAATTTATCTAATGCCATCCAAATCTTTAAGCTCCAAAAGAGATGCATTTGGAGCATTATGTAAGTACCTCAAATAACTTGCTGCAGGATGTTATTTAGAAAAATTACATATCTTAGCTTTACCTTGGATAAACATCTATGAAAGCTTAAAATTCATTCAATCTGTTTTAAGTAGGTTCTCCATTAATTCAGATAGCACTCATACAATACACAAGGAAAAAAAAAAAAGTTGACATTTTTGTGTAGCATCTGAATGCCATGCTGTAAAAAAACAGTTTCATTTATACTGGTATTCATATACATAACAGCCTACCCAATTACTTAAAGAAAATATTTGCACATGAAAAGTTTCAGAAGTTTTGTTTAGAAAATTGTTTTTATAATACTTAGGAATTTATAGAATCATCTTGGGATCATGTTTGTTCACTTTGTTTAGTACTAATTTTCTTGATAATGTGACTATTTTTAATCTACAGGGTGTACACGAATGATTATAGCAATTTTATGCCTCTATAGTTTCTCTGAGATATACAACATAATTTTGAACTTAAACTGAATCCTGCCTGTAGTCCATTTCTTGCCACACTAACTTAGCAAGTCTGGTGTAACTGACCCAACTCCTGCAATAATCCTCCATCTCACTTCAGGTAGGTCTGCATGTAGCAGTGGCACATATACTGATTTTTATGTACTCCAACAAGAAAAAGTCACCGAACCAATTGGAGAACCTTGGAGACCAATGGAGAAAAGTCAAACCATCCAGACCATGACAATTGATCCAACAATGGGGAAATTTTGCATTCAATCATTCGTGTACATTGTTTAGGAAGTGAGGGGGAATGCCATCTTGTTACCAAATTATGCTGTCATTCTGTTGATCTTGTAGTTGAGGAAATAGCCAATTCTTGAGCAAGTCTAGGTAGATATATCCAGTAACATTTTTTCCAAGAAAAAAAAAATGGGCCCATAGACTGCTGATGAGATATCACGCAGAAAACATTAAATTTCTGTGAATCCTGGACATGCTCTATAATTTCAGGTGAATTCTCTGAACCCCAGATATAAACATTATGTCTGTTCACTTTTACATTAAGATGAAATGTCCACATGTCATTGAAAATTACACAATTAAGGGACTCATCAACTTTCTGTTGCAACATTACTGTGCATAAGTATCTACGGGCAGCATAATCTTCAGGATTAGGGCCTGTAGCAATTGCAGATGATAAGGTCTCTGTTGGAGACATTTTCTTAACACCTTCCCACGCTATTGTTGGAATTCCTAGTTCTTGACTTGCCCACTGAGCAAATTTTTTAGGACTGCACGCAAAAGCCATTTTGACTCTCTCCACATTCTCATCTGACACGCTCTGACGTCAGCCCCTTTCCTTTACAAAGACACCCAGACGTTTGGATCTGATTGTGTCACCTAAAAATGTTGTTATCAGAAGGGGCTTTAAGACTAAATCTTCACCTCCATGTCCCTGAAGTATAGCCACTGAATTACATTTTGCAAGTTTTTTGCAAGCAAGTTGCCATAAAATTATTTGTGTATACCTGTATAGTGCACATACTCAAGATTTATTTCAATCCAGGTTATACTTCTATTAAGACAAGATGAACCAAATTGACTCCCTTGTTCACTGGTTCAAGGATGGCTAGGGAGAATAACTATGCAACTGCCAGCAGTTCCAAGATTTGACTAGATTGCTTGATTTGAGCTTCATCTTTTATAAATTTAGAATAAGCCAAATTAAATTCAGAAAATGTGAAGTGATAACAAAAATAATACAGGTGTGATTTTACAAATGAGTAATTCTTGTTTATATTCAATGTGATTTTGCATTTAGTTATATTACATAAGTAATGTGATGTAAATTTGATATATCCCATATCATATTTATGATCAATTGAATTTTTATTAATTACAATGCAAGGGCAAGAAATCAGGTTACTTAAGTAAAAGTGCATACATTGAGATGTGAGTGAAAAGGATATACAAGTTCAGTTAGAAATGGGGTGGACAGAACACTTGGCAATATTACGCAAATATACTTGCATCTCATTCACTGTGAACCAATTGATGAAAGCAATTATATAATATGATAAACATTCAGTGAAACATGTTTGGGCTATAACGAGTTGTCATTTAACATAGCTTTCAGTTGAAAAAATAGCATTGAAAAGTCCAGAAAAATCATTAAGTGCACAAACCCTATTATAAGAAATTAAATTAATGAACAAGTTAATGGAATTCTTAAAATTTGTTGAAAAAGTGACAAAATTAAAATTTAGCTCTATATTGCTTAATGAGATCATATGCATCCTGGAATGAAACATACATTTTTTTAGCTTCTGTATGTTGACCTTGATTCTTAAATTAAAAACTGATTGAAATGAAAGAAAGCTTGATTGAACTTGTAATAGAAGAAATAATGCTGTTTCACCCGGGCTCCAGTGAATACAAAATATAGCTATAAAATTTTTCCTACCAATACACATTTACTGTTCAATTCACTTTTACTTTACTTGCATCTACATACTGTAAAGCATAAGTAATAAATACGGAATTCTCAGGTTTTTAACATATATCTATCCTTGTTATTTGACCAACTAATTTTAGGATAAACAATCTCTGGCCATATTATTAGACACACCTTGAATTTTAAATATAGTATGAGATTGTAAGGGCAACAATAGTTCTAATTTTATTTTTAATAGCCTACATTGAAGAATCAACATTTCTTTCAACATTCATAAATTTTTTAAAATACAATATACACATTTATAGTGATAATAGGGCTATATTTATCAACTTTTGTCAAGTATACACCACTTAATACTTAATCAATCCACTTTTGGCAGTTATTTAGGCTTTGATTCACCTTAGCATTACTGTTAATGCATGTCAGTATTCTCTCTTGCATCTGTGGATAATGATACAGACTTCAATAATCTTCTCAATAAGCCGAGTTTCTTGGTAACCACTTCCTTCATCACAAGCTACCGAACATCCTCCATGGGAATAATATCTGGTGAATTTCCAGCCAGAGCAACAAAGGGACATTCTTTTCTTGTGAAAAAGATATCACAGATTTTGCAGTATGGCATTTAGCTCCATCTTGCATAAAAATAAAGGACTCTCCATTTTGTAATCATTCTCTTAGTTGAAGCAGCAACCTGCTTCTTAACAGCACATCCTGGAGCATTGTTCCTTGAACAACATATAGATGTTCAGTACCTTTGCCACTGATGACAGATTAAATCATGACTTTAGTAAAATGTTTTACAGTTTGGACAACATAATCTTATACTTTTCACAAGGATGCCATTGCACAAACTGAGCTGTGATTGCCAGAATTTCAAAAGTGCTCTCATCACGGAAACAAACCTGCAATAATGGAAAAGTCTAATGATAATTTCATTTCAAGTTGGATTTTAGCTCATATAAATAATTTTAAAATTTACTGATTGCCAAAAGTTCAAATCTTTGTCCTTCGGATCCTTTGCCCACTTGAGATGTTTTGCAACCATAGCAGTGGTTGCGGACAGGTCTGCACGTTTTTAAACTAATTTCTTAAAGTTCATGACACACAATTCTTCAGATCCTGTGAAGTAGCTGGGAATGTAGAATACATTATGTAAGTAAATGGAGTTTAGTGTAAGAAAATGAATATCCAAGTTTAGGATTTAGTATTCTTTGCTCACTAACAATCATTAGGTTTGAAAACTATTAACTGCTTGCAAGAATAATGGGCAAATTGTGTGCTTTGACACTTCAAAAGTTTGCACTGGTTAACAGATTCTTTTTCAAATTGAGAGATTTCTTGAAGATTTGAGCTTTCTCAAGCATCTGTAAGGTGAATTATGAAGAAATTTGAATGAGTGATGAATTAGGCTTACAAAGGAGGAACAAATGTGGGCAAAAATCATTTATCATCTCAAGGACAGAACATTGGTTGAATAATATTTGTGAAGAAAAAAGGATTAATAGAATAGGGCAAAACAAATTAAATTTGATCTTCAAGACAGTAATCCAGAAAAGCAATTGAAATATTACAAACTGATTACTGTATAACTCTTAGGGCCGGTTTCTTTAACAGATGTTGAATAGTATGGTATTAAACTGCTTTAACATTCAATTTAACAAAAATTCAGTTTCATCAACCATTGTTGATGACGCGTTTCGGGAGAACCTTTCCCATCTTCAGTTGCTCACTGAACCGCATCTTACTTTTATGTAAGTAAATGGAGTTTAGTGTAAAAAAAATGAGTACCTAAGTTTAGGATATATTACCACTCCATTGTCTACAGCTTGGTAAGTACAATATTTAAAGAATACTAAATTTCATCTTTAGTATTTTCGAGCTTGAACCATAAATGAGCAACAAACTAAATTTCAATAGCACAGGCCTGAAACATGTACATTCTAATTATTAGTATTACAATAGCTGATGATTGTTTAGCAACAATATGGACTCTTACAAGAATAAAACTATAACAAATGTATTTTTAAAAAAAAACAGTGTCCACTATAATGGTCAGTGAGGGATAACAATGATGGATGACAAACATAATAATGAATGAATAAATGAATTTAAAAATATGGCCAGGTTCTGTTTATATATATAAAAGTGTGAGTGTGTGTGTGTGTGTGTGTGTGTGTATGTGAGTGAGTGAGTGAGAGTGAGTGAGAGAGAGAGAGAGAGATTGATTTCACACTTCCTGAATTTAATTGAACCTAAAAATGCCTAAATGAAATGCCTATTTTACATCACTGTCTTGGCTGGCTATTTTTACATCATACAGGTTAATTTTCTGCACTGAAAATTATAAGAAAACATTATTTACACGACCTAAGTAATCAGGTGATATTTTTCAGCTTACTTACTACCATTAGGTGTAGCAACTTGTACAGCAGTATACCCACATAAGTAGTTCAGAGGATTGCATTTATGGGATGAGTCAGCAGGAGCATATGTATGGATGGAGGGAATAGGTTTTATGAATGCAAATTATTAGTGGAAAGAAAATGCACTGGTCATAGTGTACTCAAATAAATGACTGTAATCAGAGGGAGAAAAACAGTAGGTTGTCCATAATCAGTAAATCCAAAACATAAGCATTAGAGGAAAAATGGTAAAATGAACTAGACTGTAAAAGTAGCCAAAGGCCGAATAACCAATATCCTTAAAAGTGCTAAAAACACAACACCGTCACATTAACCATTACAAACCATATCCCACAAACATGAATAAAATGTAGGCACACGCTCTCGGTGAACGCTAGAATGCCTGCAGAGGAACCAGCTGGCAACACTGAATTAAAATGCAGCTCACTGTAAAGATCAGAGATGGTCAAGTTCACCATCAATGCAATGCCCAATCAGCAAACGCGCTAAAACTATTTCTCAACGATCAACACGCGAATAGGTGCGCCAAGTAAAAAGAGTAGATATGTTCTCCCTTAATCTGCTTACTCGGATCACACACCATATCCTCGCGCCAATGCGAGAGAACCGCTGCACGTAGGAGGGCGCTAAAATCCTTAGGAAACACAACCAAGAATTTTATGCAGGAACTAAATCAGACGATTTTACTGCAAAATCAGTAGCATAAAAACGGAAGCCGTGGTTGGCATTGCAAGCGTGGATACTATGGAGACAATTTTGCACTCTGCGTTCAAAAAAAGTTGTACGCTGAAGAAAAAGGGTGCAAAGTCATCTACGATCAACGATGACGAAGTAGACATTGTGACAATTGATAGCAATGAGAGTGTGACGCTAAGAACCGAACTCTGAGGTATTCCGTTCTACTAAATAAAACGAGATAAAACAGAACCCATGCGTAATAAAAAAAAACGGTCTTTTAAGGAACTACTGGATAAAAATAGAAAGCCGACATCAAATATATCATTAATGAAGTGTGCAATGAACGTCGCTTTACCAACAGCTATCATGAGCTTTTTCAAGATCAAAGAAAATGACAAAAGCTGGACATTTTTGCAGATATCCCTCCAAATGCAGAGAGACTAAATGATCGAAAGAGCAGCCCGAGGAAGCCATGTAGATGTAGGTCAGAAAGTGCTACGATTAGTCACCATAAAAGCCTGTAGTGAATGGCCTAGATTAAGTCGTTCGAGATCAGCACATTTTTGTCGCTTAGGGCGCTAGTGTTGCTGAAGATGGCGATATTAGTAAGGTCATGGCGGTGATTAGCATCGTCGCGGCATAAGTCATGTTACTCGTATTATGAAATCTAGGCTGTTGAATTTGTTGATCTGGACGACAGCGTTAGTGATGTAAACTTAATATTGTAAAATAATGCTCAAGAATATTGATATAATTATTTTATCAATCACATTCTCTATATTTGCACTTCAAGATTTGAGATTAGCAAGTATAGAAATCTAAATTAAAATTTTCATTTTAGATGGTAGCACTAGTTGCGCATGATGGCAGCGATACAGTTGTGAATTTAATATTTTTTGCACTATTTGAGGTGTTCGTTACAGGTAGGGCTAGAAGCACTGCTGTTAATTGCTCTTGTGCTTCTAGCGCCCGAGCGGCTAGCCAGAAGTGAGCGACAGCGGAGAGAGCCGAAGGTAGTGACTGCCACAGGTATAAACCACTGGGTCCATTGGTTTCTAGAATTTGCCGGAGGGTAGCCGACAGTTAGGTTCGGGTGTGTATATTTGAATTACTTGCGAATTGGAATACGAGTACATTTCCCACAGTTACAATTTTTCACTCGCCTAATAATGGTTTGCCACAATTACAATGATTCGCTGGGTACACCGGTTTCTAGGATTTGCCCGAGGTTAGCCGACAGACTGGGTTAGTGTGTGCATATATGAATTAGTTGCGAATTGGAATAAAAGCACATTTCCTACCGTTACAATTATTCACCGGTCTAATAATGTCCTTGGTAGGTGATTTACCCATCCATATACATTTATATGTACAAAGTAAGGTGGGTGTGAATAAGTTCCGCTCTCTCCGCTGTCGTTCGGGTATGGTTAGCCGCTCGGCAGAACAAACGCACTTAGCCGCAGTGCTTTCAGTAACAAGAAATGTTGACGCGCTTACAATCGGCTGTTTGATACACTCATTCCTGTTCATATCGCACTTTTATGTGTTAAATAAATAAATGAAATATGTTATGAAGGAATATTGTAAATTGACATATTATGGCAGTTAAAATCCATGCTCTGCGAGCGGGGATTCAAGAGAAAATTTCAAGGAGAAGAAAGGGAAGCATATTGTATATTACACAAGCCATTGGCAGTACCCGTTTTAATTTTAAAAAAATCAACGAAATTGTTTTGGGTGATCTGATGCTCATTATTGTTTATTATAATCTGCAATTTTTAAAGAATTGTCATCATTAGATTTGCATGCTGGAAAATATATGAAATAAACCAAAATTACATTACTAACATAACTTGATGCCTATGTTTCACGTAGATTGTCAGACGCGGAACAGAAGTATTCTGTTTACGGGTTTGGAAGCTGTTGCCGTGTTATTTGGTTTACAGAAATGTCTTTATTTGGAGCACATAAATTGTTCTCGAGACTGATAACCAGGCTCTTTCATGGGTCTTGGTCCAACTGCGTGAATCTGGGACATTAGCAACATGGACGTCGCTTATCTGCGCCTTCTAGTTTCGAGTCGTGCACTTAAAAGATACCGATAATTGTGTTTCCTGCCTTGTGTCGCATGTTCACGGATTGCAATGATTGTAACACCCATGCCGATGTGTTGCAGCCTATAATGGTTTTGTCCAATTGCCCTCTAGCTTTTGCAGATTTGCATCTGTATCAACAAGTTGATCACAAGTAGGTCTTATTATTGAGTAATTGCGGCATGGTACCACTGTAAAGTTATATTCTTTAAAAGAGGAAAGTTTTAATGTGCCTCAAGACCTAACCAAATGTATTGTGGTTCCTAACTTGGTTTCCGTTGTTCCTTTACTGTTATCACGAAACACCTGTTGGTGCTTATTTAGGAATAAACAAAGTCAGTTATAAGATCTGTGCACGGCATTGATAAGAATTTTTGTAAAGGCATGTACAATTTGCTAGCTGAGAATACCAGGTAGGGGTTTTGTTACATGTGGCGAATAAACCAATGCAAAAAAATGTTTATTGATTACAACGAAACATTACATTTAAATTCGGAATTAGATTTATTCTTATTTGAACGGATATTTATATTTGCGGATGCCTTTTCAAATATATATAAAGGAAAAATAAAAAATAAGGAAACACTATTAACAATGTAACAAATTAACAGTAATAATAAAAGTAGATACGGATAAAACACTTAGGTAAAATCACACTTGAAATTGCTATATTTCGAACTACTGGAGTTCTATGGCAAGAAGCTAGACAAGTGAAGGCGATAAAAGTAAATATTGAGTATCGAAGGTAATGTTATACATGGAAACACATGAAACTAGAAATGAGTGTGGGGGGGGGGGGATTGATACGTAAGATTTAAACCAGGTGGTATACGCGCTTTATGTAAAAATATAGCTGCCATTTCTCTATCTCTGAGTAAACTTTCAGAGTATTGTGTAGGTAACGCACCAATAAGTTAAAAGCATCGTCAAAATCCTTATAGTGTGTTAAGGCATGTTGGGCAACCGGCAAGGGAGACTTGGTTTTAACAGAACGTCTATGATTGTTCATACGTAGCGAAACAACAGTAGAAGTTAAACCAATATAAAATGCTTTGCAAAGCTTACAAGATAACATATACACGACGTTCTTGGAAGAAAAAGTAGCAAATGAAGAAATGTTAAATTCTCTGGATAAATTAGAACTGTGGAATGAATGACAAGGCATAATTAGCGCACAGGTTTTACATTTAGAGCGTTGGCAAGGATATACTTTTAATCTAACACTTATTGATGCGTTACCTTCACAATGCTCTGAAGGTTTACTCAGAGATAGAGAAATGGCAGCTATATTTATACATAAAGTGCATATACCACCTGGTTTAACTCTTACGTATTAATTCCCCCCCCCCACACTCTCATTTCTAGCCAGTTTCATCTGTTTCCATGCATAACGTTAACTTCGATACTCAATATTTACTTTTATCACCGTCACTTGTCTTCTTGCCATAGAAGGACTCCACGAGTTTGAAGTATAGCGATCTCAAGTGTGACTTTTTCTTGTTTTATCCATTTCTAATATATATATCCAGTGCGAGAGGGAAGCACAAGAGTTGTTAAATGTTTAAATTCCTTTTTGGAATACAGTATGAGTGAGAGTAAATCGAAATCTAAAATGGCCTTAATTGGGTGTTATTAGAGATCTTACACTGAGGTGAGAATGTGCATCAACTGCAGTTGTAATATATTACTGCAAAGCAGCAATCTCACTGAAAAAGCAATATGAACTGATGTTATCCTTCCCTCCTGATTGTCCGTTGCCAAAATTATGAACCTTACAAGACATCTTGCCGGATGCACTACTGCTTCAGAGATGCGGTCTGTTTGGAATACGGTAAAGCAAAAGTTTGATATGGCGAACAAGTTAAGTGCTGACAAGTACAATCGTGGGGATGCCTCGGTTCAAGGTGACTTGATATATAAAAACATATCTCTTGAATAAAGTTACTTAAAGATATGCATATTGGGAAGTAGTACCTAGGTTTATTGCTCCTTTCCCTATACTTGCACTTGTTTCCCTTGCTGGAGTCTTGTTAAATGATCAAGATAAATATGTAAGGGCTCATGTTTCCCAAAGCCGGTCAATTATGTTGACAATAATATATGAAGAATGTAACAGTGTATCCTGTTATTCTTTGCAATATTAAATGTTTGTTAAATATTTTATTGAAAAGTTTCATATAGGTTGTATCACTTTGTTTTTCTTTCATGTAATGAACTTAAGGGTCTTGCGGATGCAGCGTGTGTTACCAACTGGTAATGTACTAGCTGCGGTCCAACACACCAAAGTGTCACGACAAGGCTCTACAGGTTCGGAATGTTAAAGAGCTCTTCCAACATCAAGTCATGGTTTATGGTGTCAGCAATGAAGAGTGTGAATATACGATGCGGAAACTTGGTGTTGGTGTGCTGAAGTGAGCAGTGCTTGTATTTCTGAACTCAATTGTGGTAGAAGGCAAATAAGTGTGATGTTTCAGACCATCTAAAAGACTCTGTGGGGAATCTGCCGGTTTTGTGCTTATCTGTTTACCTAAATCATATTTCTCCGTTTTTCGTAACTCTTCTTTACATTCCTTAGATGTGTCGTAGGCATGGCCTTATGTTGGAAGCATTCGTCTATTGGCTGACAAACCTCAGTTAACAAACGTGGAATAAAAATATAGAAGACTGTGGATGCCGAGACAAGATCGACGATCTTCTTGTTATCGGCGCATGCCGGTGGCACTTGTTTAATACAACAAAGTGCGCCAAGTCGGAAGACCTGGCAATAGCTCAGTGGGTAATCGAAAATGTGACATTTGAGTAAGGGTTACAGCCACTGCTCACACAGTAGTCCCCGAGAGAGTTCAGATATATTACAATGCACAAAATTCCCTTTTGCACAATGGATCCGCTAACAGCGTAATGTGAAACAGAGTGGCGGATGTCTCGGGCAGTACATAGAACCTCTGTAGGTGGCAATCCCTACATTCAGCAAGAAAGAGGTTTAGGTAGCTTCCTGGGGAGTCTGTTCACAATTGCCAAGCCAATTCTCCTATCCAATGAAAAATCTTGCACAGAGAAAGCCTCGCCACGGGTGCAAACATTATGTCCCACATTGCTACGAAGCAGCCAGGCACAAAAGTCAAGGACATGGTGGCCAATCGAATCCCAGAAACTACCAAATAAACTCATAGTGGCCAATCGAGTCACAGAAACTATCAAATAAACTTAATTAGCAAAAAGATAAAGGTATAAAAAAGGATCAGCTCCTAAATCAAAAACAAAATTGTGAAAAAGAGGCTAGAGACGTATTTGCATAAATACCGCGCGCATTACAGTTGTACCGGCTTATGTGAGTTAGGTGGATGTAGGTGGAGCACCATGATCGCCTGCAGAAAATCCCAATTCGATACATTCGCGAAGAAACCCCTTCCAACGGCAGTACTTGGAAACTTCATTACGTTATACAAACTCCGCGTCCCTGTATATCAGTCGGTACTAGAATCTGTTATTCCTGGAGATAAAGAAAAGTATGTTCATTTAATGGTAAGGGACAAAATTGTGAAATTAGATGGCACAGGTCTGGGAGGTGTAACAAACAATTACAGGAATTAACAATCTTCTTTATACATTATTTACTCAGTTGAGCGTAAATTTAAATGCAGTACCCACCACTTCTCCCAAAGATCTTTACCATTATCATTGCTCTTTAGAAGCGTTATTAACATACGACCAAGATGCAGCCAAAAGTCATCTCACTGTCGCTTTCTGGTACATCGACACGGCTCTTAACTTACTAACCGGATATGATGTTACAACAAATAATACTGTGGTAGCTGGAAACTCAAACTTCGGTTGGAAAGAACAATATGAAAAGAGCAAAACTACCACAAAGAAATCGTTACGTTTGGTGTTACATGGGGATATTTTCAACGTATCTACTTTACTGCTCTTAGGCTATAGAGAAGATCAATGCAAGATACGATATAACACGCGTTGATATCAGATCGTTCATTTTTGTAGCCGGACAAGGCACCGGATAATGCTGTGCTGGGTTCACCACCCAAGACTTCTTTTGGGCATAACTGAAAATACAAATTTCTCGGGAAGATTCGACACCAATCCATGCAACGCCGGCCTATGAAACGCTCTTTTCAGGTTCTGGCATTCATCACACTAACAGCGAAATACTGATCACCCACAACATGTATATAATAGGTCATTTTATGGTCCTCTTTGGTTTGACCCCTGAGAATGCCGCTTCTGAAGGTGACACTTCTGTATTAACACAGAAAACATTCGAACAGAGCTAAGATTCAAAGAGTAGCTAAAATACGCCATCAATTTTCTTATGGATTGCGAACGAGACAATTCTATTCAGATATACAAGAGATTTCACACCGATTTCTAACTATGAACACCCTGAAAATGGAAAATGCATTAAAAGCATACCTTATTTCAAGGGAGTTTATCCATCAGATCTGTTCCCAACGTAATTAACCAAACCAGCGACATTTATTGTTAATTTAGACCCTCACAGGCTGCCTGGTTCCGACAGCTGTTACATTCAAAAATAAATTTTCTACTTGGTACTTTCATTCTTATGGTCTCCCTCCCTTCATAAAACCCCTGAAAACCTTTGCAACAGATCCTCACACCCACGCATGCCCAAGAGTAACTGCTTTTAGATAATGTAAACAGTAGTAATTATAAAATATAGCTTAGTAACAAACTGGGACATTTCATGCACTGCTAAAATGTATGCATGGCTACCTGGACGTTTGACTCTATAGCAATAAGAAAAAGGTTGCCTTTTGTCCTCTTTTGTGCTTTTTCTGCTGGTAATGGTTGAGCGATGGATCTCTCCGCTATACCAAAGCTAAGTGCATGCAGGTGGCCGACCAATAGATCCTTTTGTATCGTAGTTGCCGAAGATGCTCCAAAATTCGTTGAAGGTGTCGGTTATGAAACGGTTAAACCCTATGATGAACTCTCCAATAAAGTGACAGAAAGGCGATAAAATTAAAATAAACGCCTTTCGGAGGCCAAGAACTCACCAATAATATTTAAAAATTTCAAAGGCTCAGTGAACTCCACGTAACGCTTTAAAACCACGTAGCGACGTTTGGATTTCAAATATAAAGAGAAACAATCTAGCAAAAGGAAGTTTTTTCTACCAGACAGTTTTTATCAGATGACTGCCGCAGTTCAGATCAGGAAATTAAGGCAGTACGGCGTTTTCATCAGATCGTTTTACCAGAGGCAGTAGACGAGAGGCACACAGATGCAGCATATGTAGCACGAGTCATCAACATCATAGAGATAACGAACCAGGCGGCCAATAACTAGTGTAGTGAGATTAAATATTTCAATGCATTCAAAGGAAGCAACGTTGTGTGATTTGAGCTACCTCCTTTCATCTCTTTCCACCCGTAACCATTAAAACACGAAAGGGGACTTAGGGCCCCTGAACGACCCAGAGTATGAAGTGGGACCCTCGGTCCAACGACATCAACTTCAGCTTATAAAAACCGCTTCAAATCGGGCACATGCAACGTGCAGCGACATCTTTGACACACCGCAGTAAAAACCTGTTCACCTTCATCTCAGCAAATACACCCCACTACACATTCCATAATCGCCAACTTCAAGAACTCTTCTGCGATCTGTGCGGACAATACGTATAACTTTACACCGTGTGCGTGTAGCCAGAGGGTACACCATGGACCAGTTTCATGCAATGTTCAACTCCTCCGATACAGATGGTCAGGCCAAAGAGATGTTCAACAAAGAGTTCCAATTCCAACACTGCAGAGGAGGATATGGCATTTGGAAGGATGACAACAATGTCTGCGTGGTATAAAAGTACCGCTATGCTTTTCTCGTTAGTACTTCTGGTCGGCCGGACATTCGGGGAATCGTCCGGATGGGTTGGACTCGGCAGGGTAATCCATTCCTGTGACTCACGGGCCATCGAGTATGCTGCGGCGTACTGAAGTTCTTGCGTCGTACGGTGCGGCACCAAAAGAGTTCGGGTTGTTAACCTGCAGAGTTGAAGCGGCCAATGTTAGATTAGGCCAACTATCGTGTTACTGGGAGGTGGGCCAAATGGTCTGCCCTGGTTAGCAGCGTATCTACTTCATCCGTCGAGGATGATAACTTTAGAGAATCGTGGCCTTCAACATTTCCACTAAAAGAGAAGGATTGCGCAGTCATATGCAGAATTTTACAGAGCCAGACATCTGTTCTAAACCCTTTTGAATAAGAGACGGTACACATGACTAACTATCTTTCGTTCTAGTAATTATTAAGTAACAAGAGAACGACACCTCAGTTATCTCTCTCACCTTCTTTCTTTTCTATTTAATATTTCTGTGAGAATGATCAGTTACCGTAGCAAGTTAATCCTCCACCATTGCTACTTTTTCCAATGGCAGGCTGTTTCTGGATGCCATTCAGACTTAGATGAGTTGTCCTGGCATGAGAGGACCCATCAATGGCCTTTCCTGTGGCATAACCTTTACCGAGAATATGCTTCCTTCCTACATAAATCTTCTCTTTCTTGTTAAAGACATTGGAAAGATTGGTGAAGAAATACATTCAAGAACAGGTGCTACTTAAAGCGCCTTTTTATCAAAATCAGTTTGCCTACAACCAAGGAAGTCCTGTGACACAGCCCTACACAATCTGGTGCTAAAAGTTGAAGACTCTCTAGCTAGGAAGGAAATAGCACTGGTTACATTTGTGGATACAGAGGGTGTGTTCAACTACACTACCTATTTATCCATAATTCAAGTTGTTCGCAATGAGGTGTGGATAGCACCATTTGCAAATGGATAAACTTAAACTCCATGCTATGCAGCAGAAATATTCAAGCAACACTTCTCGGAGAGACTCAGGAGTTAGTTGCGACAAGGGGCTGTCCTTACAAAGGAATTTTATTCCTGTTGTTATGGAGCCTTGTGTTAAGACAACTTAATAGTGGACATGAACGAGAAAGGTGATTATATACAGGCTTATGCTGATTTTTTTTAATTGACGGACGCTCTGTAACATCTCATGTTATCAGCATACTTATGCTGATGACATAGCCTTAGTGGTGATGGAAAAATTTCCCCAGGTAATAAGGGACTGAATGATGAGCTGACAATAATAATAATAAAAAACTGATGCATGAGGTAGGGACTTATAAAGAATCCCTCAAAAACAGTTATCAACTGTTTAAAAAAATCCTACAAGGCTTTGATAACCTGAACTTTTTAGAATGCATGTGACAATTTCCAGCACGGTTAAATATCTCGGCATGATGTTGGATAGGAAGCTTACACGGACATGAAATACTCACATAGATAAAGTAATCCAAAAAGCAAAATTGTCATCTGTGACCTGTAGACGCTTTAATGGGGCTTCAAGGGGAATGAGACCTACTATTTATTGGTGGTTATACACCATGATCATTGGGCCTCAGTTAACCTATGTTATAATAGTATAGTGGATGAAGATGCTGCAAACCACTGTGATATCCACATTTTCAAGTCTGTAAAGATTTGCTTGTATGTGAACAATGGGAGCCTTTATAAGCACCCCAACTGGCTCTACTTGATCTGACACTACTGGATATATTCCTTAAAGCGGAAGCAACACACACACCTTATAGATTAGTACATTCAGGAGAATGAGGAATAGCTATTATTCCAGACATACTAAAATACTGGAGGTCATGGATAATCTGGGAGGTGAGATGAGATCGGATCTCATGATTACCCAGTTCTGTTTCCAAAGAACCTACAGGATAAATCTTGGATCTCGATCTGATTGGTAGGACTAACATTAGTATAAGACATAGAGAAGGGCTATCGTGGTAAACATATTATGATCCTCTCAGATAGTGAAGCTGCTCTTCCAGCACTTGATTCTTAGCAATTTAACTCAAAATTGGTCTAGAAGTGTGTACAAAAACTGATAGCCATGTCAGACAACTCTATTGAACTGAGATGGGTATCAGGCCATCAAGGTTTGACAGGGAATGAAGCAGCAGACAAACTGGCCAGGAATGGAGCACCAAGCCCCTTAACTGAATCCAAACCACTCTGCAGGGTTAGCAAATCCACAGAAAGAAAAACAATTAGTTCATGGACTAGAGAGCAACATAAGTCCAACTATCCAGGAAAAACCTTCTGAAAAAGTTTTGTCAATAGACTGAATTCCAACTCACTAAAACACTCCTGAGGTTGGGAATGGTAATATTAATCACTGGACATGGTCAATTTGGGAAACATCTCTGAAAATGTGACTTTAAGGGAGAGCCCATTTGTAGACTTTGCAACCAACTTCATGAGAGAGCAAAGCTGCTCCTTAAGTGTGGGGTCCTGGAGAGAAGGAGCTACCAACTCTTTAGTAAACCATATTTTGATGTGGATGATCCCCTTATAGGAAGTAAGGTTCTGGACCTTGTTAAGAATACAGAACTCAAATTAGAGATTTCGAGGTAGAAAAAGCCCTATGGCAGAAGAGGAGGTTTTAAAAACTTCTCAAATACCCTCCTATAATACTACTACTACTCCTCAACATAACTCAGTGTTGAGAATTGTGCCCTTATACAGTCACTTTTTACTGCATCAAACATGGGTGCACCCATAAAACAGAGATTTTCAAAAAAAAAAAAAAAAAAAATTAGAAAATATATACAGGATGAAGGAATTTCTATGCCATAGGTGAGCCCCACAGGGGAGCATATTGTGAATTCCATTTTATTGTTGTGTTATTGGTATCACATTAGACCTAAATTCCTAAATTAAAATTAATGAAATGATTGTTACAAACCCATACTTTATTATAGACAGTCATGTAATCTGTCGGCATGCCAGAAACAAGTAAATATTTCAACTATTTTATATTCCTTGGTTTAAATCTTTTTATAAAGTTTACATGTATATCAAAATAAAAGAGGAAAAATACTTGTTATCTCTCGTTGTTGTCGTCGTCATTATTTATCTGAGAGAAAAATAGAGTAGGATTACAAAATTGTACTTTTTTTCCTTTTATTTCACGTTAAGAGAGAGAACAGGTCATGTGTTATGAAGCATAAATCTGCAGCTGTGCATATTGCTAATGAGGCTAAGAGGAAGAAGTTCAGCAGCAAGAGTAAACAAATGTTTAATTAAATTAATTGATATCATTGTATGATTCAGTTGAACTACACACTCTTAAAGCTTTACTTACTTTTCATAAATGTATGGAACCGGTTTCCAGTACATTTAATTCCCATCTTCAGCCAGGCTAAAGTTCAACTGTCGGATCATTCGTTGTGCTGTGGGAATATATATTCTGCTCTGGTGGTGGTGTGATAAACTTGTAGTTTATGTTTTCATCCCCGGTAATGTCGAAGTTCATTATGCTGTCTTGGTATTTGTAGATGTAGATTTTCTCCCAGGTTGCTAATTCCGTAGGTCCTTGTACTGATTTTAATGATTTTGCTTTATTTATTATGTCGTGATTTTGTGTCCAAAAATGATATGATACTGCTGATTTCTCTGTTTGCTTGTACTTTATATTCCTGAAAAGTTCCTTTAACCGTGTGCCTATGTTTCTCTTTGTTTTTCCAATGTAGATTTTTTCACATTCTGCACAGTTTATTTTGTAAATACCGGATTTTTCTTCTTGTGGAATACTGTCATTAACATTATCTATCAGTAAAGTTTTAACATTAAATCTATTAATCAGTGCCAACCTGATATTAAAATCTTTAAGAATATTCTGAAATTTTTTTGTGACCCATGGATGATGTGTGAATTTTTTAAAAATTAGTTCATCTTTTCTTGCTGAAAGTGTTGTAGTTTCTTTGATATGTTTTTGTCTCTTGAATTTCTGCACCTTTTTATGTATTAGTTCTTTTTTAAAACCATTTTTAACTGCTGTTTCTTCTATTTGTTTGTATTCTTTAAAATATACTTCTTTGCTAATTTGTAGGTTAACTAGCTGGTGTGTTAAACTGTACTGTACTACTGTAAGTAGTAAATGTTTAATTCTTCCACAGTTGACAATGAAAACTTTAACTTATGAACTAATGTCTATGTCATATGTTCATGTTAATTGGCATCCCATGGCTCAAGTTAACTAACCCGACTATGAAGAATATCTTGTAAGATATTAGTGACATCAAAATACATTTTATTGCCTATTACCGACAAAATGTACATTGAAGAAGAAATATTTAGTTCCTGTATTGCAGAGGATTCTATATGTAATAAGAAAAGATATAGATGACCATTATATTTGGTGTTTTGTTAATGTAATAATTGAGAGTTGCAGTGGCTTTACTTCAATGTGAGTATTGATAAACTGGACCCAAACAAAACATATAAACTCCATCTAATTCTTTGCAAAGAAATAGTAAAAGAAAACAACAGCCTGTGCAATATTGTAGTAGATCTCCAGTATATAAAATATTTTAAAATGCTAAAAACATTTCTGTGGCTTCACTTCCAACGAATGCAGAAGCAGTCTGAGTTAAAAATATTTAAAATATTGATACAATGATAAAGCACTCTTAATATTTTATTCTCAAAATTAAAAAATACAGGACATGTTTCTTGAGATCTTTGCTCACATTGTCAACTGTTAAATGACTGGTGCATGGTGGATCATATTAGGTTTGAAAAGGTAGGCAATTGTGATGATTCTGGTGGTTTGTTGATGAAATTGTACAAAATATTGTCTGCTTCCGGAATGTGGAAATTCATGAGTTTATGTTCATATTTCTTTATGAAAATCTTTTCCCCATATGTCAAGTTTCCTTGGATGTTGAACAGTTTTAAATAAAGAGATGCCTTTTTATATTTCAAAATTTTCATTCCAGAAATGTGCTGCTATGGCTGATTTTTCTATCTGTTTGTACGGAATATTTCTCCAGTGTTCCTTAAATCTAATGCCTATATTTCTCCTGGTCTTGCCTACTTATATTTTTTCACAGTCTTTACAACTGTTCTGATATATACCTGATTTTTCTTCTTTGGGCTTGGAATCTGCTTTATTTAACCTCAACACTGTATCTGTTCTGAGATGCTAATGTAATGTTGCACTATTTTAAAATTTTTTGAAATTTACTATTGGCTTGTGGGTGGTTTTTTTTTTTTTTTTTTTGATAAGGAGTCAAAGTGGTAATTTGCTTAATTTCCTTTTGTTTTAGGAATCTTTTGATTTTGCGATCAATCAACTGTTTTTGGCCCCCATTAGAAATGGCTGTTTCTAATATATGCAGGTATTCTTTTTAATATTCTTATTTATTAAGTGGTACATTAACTAATCTGTATACCATGTTTCTTTTTTCTTTTCCTTTTTTTTTTTTTTTTTATTGATTTATTTATGGACGCTCTTTAACAGCTCAGGTTATCAGCGTCCCATTCAACTCGGGGCGTAAAACGGGTGACAAATTTTGCTCAGAGGCCTCTCTTTCAGGCTTGAGGTTCTTTTTCGTGCCATACATGTACGACACGGGACCCACGGCTTTACTTCCCTTCCAAAGGAAGCCATACTTAGGATTTTTACGCCCGGAAAAATTCATCGATCCTGGCCGGGTTCGAACCCGCGATCTTGGGTTTAGGAGGCAAGTATGGTAACCACTACACCACCAGGACCGACACCATGTTTCTGAAAGCTGCTTCTTTACGAGGTCTTGGGTTAAAACCATGGACTTTAATTTAATTATCAATGTGTGTATGGGAAGTGAAGCCACAGAAATGTATGTAGTAGCATTTTAAAATATTTTATCTACTGGAGATCTTCTACAGTCTTTCTACCCCATCATGCTGCCTGTTATATATTTGGCCCTTGGTCTGCACTGTCTTGCAGAGGAGTTTAGAAACTATTTTAATGATGTAAACAGCATGGTCTTTCAATGTGAGAAGGTTTTCTGAAAAGCCCAGATTTGCATATAGATATTAATAAAAAAGTTACCAGCAGTCCTTCTTCCACATGAGAAGATATTTACCTGCTGGGAAAGTTGGCTGTCTACCATTTACTGTACTGAATATCTAAACGGCTTTAAAATATTATAAATGATTTGAAACAGGAATCAAAAACAACAGAGCAAATTATGCCTTGGAAACAAAGTACTTAAAAAGTAACAGAATAAATTAATGAAGTTATTTGGTATTCAATATAGCAAATACAAAGTTAAAATACAATATACAAAATTATAAATTAAATTACCCAGCTTAAATATACCATTAAAGCTAAAACAACAACATAATATCATATTACAAGAGCATCCACGATTTTCAGATCTCCTGGAGACAATGACTGATACCAGTGGAAAGGTGTGTTTGTTCCATATCATGAGGTTGGATGGTTGCCATATGCTGGCAGCAACCACAATGCCAACCTTATCTTCATTTGTTCAGTTTGATATGTTGGCTTCTTGGCAGACACAATAGTTTAGGAACAGCTTACTGTAGATTGATTCCTATATTATAACATCCTTAATCCCTGGAATCGAAACTAATCCTACCCTAATTTTATTTCTAGGCTGTTAAGAGAAATAAAATAGTTGCCAAAATAAGCGTAAAATGGCCAGACTTTTTTGTGAAAAGAATGTATGTTTAATGTTGTTTGGCACTTTTGGCATCATAGGTAGTGGATACTTATATACATGATATTTGGAGGAAGGAAGTTTTTTTATGCCTAAGTTTAGACTTCTCTGACACATGCAATGATGAGCGTTGGAAAAATATCATTCAGAATAGTTCTGGCAGCATTTGAATTGCAATTTAAATTCCCTTTCACTTGTCTATGTCTTAATGACATCAGACATCCTTTTCTTTTAATGCCTATTCTAAATGTTAAGACATTACTGACAGTGGACACTGATGACATATTAGAAGAAATTATGAATGGGGAAAGGATTTTTCTTCCTTCTTTCCTTCCTCTCTCTTTCTCCCTTTCTCTCTCCCTTACCCCTTCTCTTTTAGAGAGAAATGCTCCAGGTCTAAGAAAAATATTTTTATCATAAAACTTAAGAAATTAATAACTATAATATTATATAAATGACCACTTCCTTAGTCTTGTGATTAGCTTTGCTAACTACTGGCCAGAAGGTCCCAGGTTTGATCCCTGATCTGCTTGGCAATTTTAAGTTAGGGAGGACTAAAATGGCATTCACCCAGCCCTGTGATGAAAACTATCTGATGGAGAGGTAGTTGACCCAAATAAAGAATGCCATATGACAGCAGCTGGTAGGATGCAGAATGTTGATATACCCCCCTACTCTGTCCATGATGTTGCATGAAAGAGACAAGGATGCAGAGGTCTTGAGGTAAGCCTTAGTCTTCTGGGGCTGTTGGGCTCAGAATTAGTTAATTTTTTTTATTAGTACATAAACTCAAAAGTAATTATTAATACCCAAAGGTGAAGAGTGTTCCAATGCCATACACTACAACAGTTTGAGATAACGGGTCCTTAAGCAAAAAATTTTATATGAACAGTCTCATTACTTGCTCAGAGTAGCTCATTGAACGATACTTTAGGACCAAACTCCATTAGGAGATCTTTGGGACACACTAATAATTCATGATCACTTCCTCCCTTCTTCACACTCCCTCACTCACCCAATCATTTGATCACTGAGATTAACAATTATTTTTATCACTTATTAAAATTAACTCTGTTTCATAAGGTATCCGTTGAAACCTCCAGGAAATGCAAAATCAAATGGAATGTACTTGCAGTCATTGCCAAGCAGGATACAGTAGATAAATTTACAAAACCCTGGCTGTGATCATGAATTTTTCTATTCGATTTCCATTTAATTGCTACTAAGGTTATTATCAATAAATAACAACACACATACCTCTCAACTTGTTCAAAAGGAATGATTTTCCACTACCCCATTTGGCATACAGGCCGACAGTGATTGGCATTGAGAGAGACGGTTCACTGAGAATATCTGCCAATGCGCTACTGTAGAGATCATAACCCAACATGTTCTCATTGTCCTCATTTGTGTTAAGACGTCCTGTTTGAAGAACAAAAATAATTACCTTTCTATACCATTTTCATGAGAGCTTTATTCAACTTCTTATGAAATTCAATTTTTACATACATTTATGTAATGAATATACTTTGCAGTTCTCAAAATGCTGAAACAAGAAAGCACAAATTAAGAAATCAATTGCTACCAGTTCAAAAAAATCATCTTGTTACTAGAGTTGGGAAGTTTATAAAATTGCATGTTTTTTGTTAAAACTCATATTTACGTGAAACTCAGAAAAAAAATATATTTCAAGACATATTAAATCTAACCTAAGGGCAGTTTTGCATAACATCCATATTTTGCATATTACTAGGGCTTTTTAGCATATACTTTTATTTATTCGCATATTTAAAGTAAAAACAAACACTGAAAGAAAGGATAAAAATCCCTACAACTATCAACTTAAAAACAATTTACCAATTTTGATTGTTAGCTGTCATAGATCCAGAAGCATGGCATGGTTTGAAGTGAGGTAAACAATGAGGAATGCAGGAGAAATTATCAGCACGCATCTAAAAATGTTCAGTAACATGAGGTGCAATGTTGAATATGAAATTCAAATAGCTGGGAATAGAGCTACATAAGAACAGGAAATGCATGAAGTAAAAAGTGCTCGATGAAATTGCTTTTAATTCTTGCTGCCATAGTTGTCAATCCACAGATAAGTAAACATGAATTGGCCAAAGACAGTGGGATCAGCCACACTTCTATATTACGGATACTAAAGCAGCAGAAATATTATGCTTATCAAACAAAGAGTACGGTATGAAAATATAAATGAAAACTTTTTGTTTTCTGTAAATTGAATTTTAAAGTTTTAAACACTCTCATACTTACATTTATTGTTTTACAATATCATCCATATTCCACTAGATTAGCACCTACTTAACACAAGTAACGAACTCTAAGCTGCATAAAAATTCAGTGCTTTATAATAAGCTTTATATATTGTAACAGCAAACTTTATGGTTGATAAACAATGAATATGAAATAAAACAGTGGTGTTAGTCTGCTTGAATTACTAGATAAGGTACATACTTGCCTGTTGGCTAAAAGATTACAAAATTGGGCTGAAGAAGAAAGGAAATATTGGCTTTACAAGTAGAATCAGGAAAGGAAACAGAATAACAGATAATGTTTTTGCAATAAATGCAATTGTACAGAAATATTTAAGTCAAAAGAGAAGTAGTGTGTACATGAACTTTGTAGATATTTACAAGCTTTTCAGTATCATATATATGGGAAGACATTCTGGGCAAAATTAAGAAACAAGGATATAAATACATAATTTATTAGGGTGATAGAATATCATATTTTGCATGATATAGAATTAAAAAAAAATCATAAATAGGAAGGCATTCTAGGCAAAATTAAGAAACAAGGGGGTAAGTACATCATGGAAAGAATCATGAATCAATGAATCCTGCAAGAAATAGGGAGGAGAGAAACAGATAATTTGCAGAAATGTGATAGGATTAAGACATGCATGTAAGTTCTATTTCATTTACTCACAGATAATATAGTTGATGAAATAGGGAAAAAATATTTTATAACAAAGAAACACCAGCATTACTTTTTTTTTTTCCTCCCTCCCCTCTTGCATTGGTTTTGAAATGAATTAAGGATGGTGCAACTGAACTTGGAGTCCTTGGCACCTTAAAGCTATCTGATATTCACCTTCTCATGGTAAGGAAACACCAACAGCTTGACCTCACCAGGAATCGAAACCAGGACCTCTGGATTATAGTTGCAAATGCTATGACTAGACCGTGAAAGCGGTTGCAATGATCTTGTTATAGGGTTCCATTTTAATTATTGGTCTATCAAAATCAGTAGATATTTTAATAGGATATTGTAAGGAAGGGAGTTAAACATTAATAAAACAAAAATTATGTTTTTTAAGAAAAGAGGTAAACTATTAGAGTTGAGAAATGGAAGTTGGAAGGAAAAGAAATTGAAATTGAAAGTGATTTGAATACCTAGGAGTTACAATCAACAGCTATGGATGAACAGAGGGCTGGATGAAGAAATGGGTAGATAGATGGATGGATGGATGGTTGGATGGATGGATGGATGGATATGGCTGGCTGGATCAGAAAAGAAGGGTGTTAGCCAAAGAAAAATTGGTTGTGACGATAGTAAGATAGGAAAATTATTAGAAATGAAAATAGATTGTAAACTATTTCCAGTATGATAGTGTAGCCAAAAATGTTTTATGGGGTCGAAGTTTGGAATCTGGATGAAGGATGGGTTAATATTGTCACAATAAATATATAATTTTGCCTGGGTCTTTCTAACTTATTACCTAATGAAGTAGCATTAGCAGAATTGGGAAGGTTGGAAATAAAGGTAAGGAATGAAAAGAATTTTGAAATTTCGGTTTAAAATAAAGAATTTAAATTATGGAGATCTAGTAAAAGAATGTTTAAAGAAAGCTGGAAGAAGAAAATATAAATTTTTCTAGAAAGTATTGAAATGAGTTATGTGCGGAGCTTAAGAGAATATATTGTTACAGAATTTTGGAAAGAAATACGAGGTGAAATTGAAAGGCAAGAAACATTTAGTAGTTTTAACATAAAGATCCATGAGGTGCCAGGTGTGTGTGTGCGCATATGTGAACGTGTGTGTGTGTAAAAGAAATAGAAAAATAAAGTAACACTATTAGCAATGTAACAAATGAACAGTAATTATAGAAGTTTTAAAAGGATAAAACACTTAAGGTGAAATCACACTTTATCTTAAGTGTGATTGCGATTTCAAGTGTGACTTTATCTTAAGTGTTTTATCCTTTTAAAGTTTCTATAACTACTGTTAATTATATTTATTTTCATTCTTTTCAGAACGTACTCAGAAACGTAAATTATCATAATTGACTTTTTTATTTCAGATAACCCTTTCTCCTTCATTTTCCTAGTTTTATAGCTTTAGAAAACAATATTATAGTGAAAGAAGTTTGAAAAATGTTGAAACAAAACTTTATATATATAAAGAAGGAGGCAGGGAAAAGTATGTGGATTGTTGTAATAATTCTAGTCAGTATGGAAATGCATGATTAGAACAGGTGTTCTGGAACTTATGGGATTAAGAAAGGATGATAATGTGAATGCATGTACATTCTGTGAAGAATCAGGATTTTACTTGCACTATGTATAAAATGTAAAGAAACAAAAAGATGGAAAGAGTCATAAAAATAGGTATAATTTGCTTAATAAAATGGAATTAAGAATTACATTTAATAAAAGAACAGATATTAAGAGACTAAAAGATTCTTTGGAAAAGTTAGAGAAAAATGGTTGTGCTATTATTATTTTGTAATTTTTTTTTTAAGGTAACTTCCTCCATTGCATCTCATGCTAAATAGCACCGATATCTCTGTATCATACATAAATTATCTGCCTTGACCTATTGCTTTGTTATAAGGTAGGAATAGTAGATTAAATGAAATGCATGTTACTACATTGGATTTAACTACGGTTTGATTAGTTGGAATAAACCTTACAATTGAAACATGTCAATATGATGACAACCCCTAACAATCATAAAATAGACAAGAAAGAATTATTGAAGAAACCTTCATTACATCTGTTTGTACTTTAATATAATATTAACAGAGAAATAGGATGGGCATTTCCTACTTTAATTTAACCCGACAACTTAAATTTGAAGCTGAAAAAATAGGTCCCACAGGCTATGAAAAGGAACATTCCTTTCTTAAAGTCAGAGTGCCTTATGCTTGCTTGCAATGGAACAGCCAGCTCTTACAGTAAGTTTTGTGATTGGGAGAGGTGCCAATTGCACAGACGTCAGAACAGGCATATCCCAGTTTATTCTCTAACACATACGGAAATTAATGATGGAGGTAGAATATAGAAAATCTCTTCTAAAAATAAACCAAGCTTACTATTGAAAATACGTGCTAATGCATCTACAACTTTGATGTTAACGTATAATAGGATCTGGATAAGTATAAGGAATACTCAAAATAATGGAGTAATACACAATTTGCAAAGATAATTTATGATATAAAGGGATACGATACAGAAGAGGGGCACCTATGACATTTTTGCAATAATACCGAAGAAACACTCAATAGATGCCCTGAAACTTCTTTTTTTGCAACATGAATCTATACCATTTACTATAGAAGAAGAAAGAAATGGGTGGCTATCATTTCTAGATTTAAAAATTATAAGAAATGGAGATTGTTTGAATTTTGGAATTTACAGAAAAGAAACACATACGAAAAACTACATAAAAAATGAGAGTTATAACCCCAATCCACATAAGTATGTATTTTTCACAGTTTGGCACACAGAATGATGAATATTCAACTCACAGAAGCAGAGTACAAAATACAAACAAATAATAAAGACAGCTATAATCAATGGTTTCAACAAAGACACAGTGATAAAAATTATCAATAAATCTTAAAGACAAAAAGGGATAAGGGAAGTTTCCACACTGAAAAACACAAAAGAAGAATAAAAATTCAAAATTTCACCTACCTTCCAATTTACCACAACAAGTTCAGAAAATTTTCAAAGAACATGGGATAATGTTAGTCCCAAAGAACAGATACAACCTCAAGTATTTACTAGATTGCACAGTAATAGACTCCATATCAACAGAACAGAAATCAGGAATTTACGAAATAAAATGTGCAGATTGTGAGCAGAGCTACATAGGCAAAACAAAGAGAAGTTTGGAAATTCGGAGGAAAGAACATTTTAAGAATATTCAGTTTAAGCAGGTGGATAAATCAGCAATAGCAGCTCACTTTTGAACCAAAAACCATGAAATAAAACCGGGAATTAAACTGCTGAAAGATCTTCACAACCCACTTGGGAAAAAAAATTTATATTAAAATATATAAAAAAACTAATGAATTTCGAGTTTCCTCCTATGGATGACCTTGGCAATTTCCTACTTGAACCAACAGAGGCCAACACATAAACATCCGGGTGTCCAGCCATCATTTCAAGTAACGGCGGTTTGGTAAGCAACTGAAGATGGGAGAGATTCTCCAGAAATGCATCTTTTATGTAAGTAAATGGAGTTTAGTGTAAAATAAATGAATACCTAAGTTTAGAATATATTACCACTCCATTGTCAACAGCTTCGAAAGTACAATATTTAGTAACCTCTTGTTTGGATTCTTTTTACATTTTTTAAGAGGAAATCACCCAAATTTCATCAATTTTGTTTCATAATTACTCAAATTTGAGTGATTTCTTCATTAAAAAAAATTGCAAAAACTATACATATTTCACTGTGAAAATTTCCACTGTTTAATATTACACATAGTTGGATTTTATTATCCTCACATTGATATAAGTATTTTTTCAGTGGGTGAAGTGGCAAAAAGTATCAATTAAAAATGTAACACTTATGTAATACTCAAGTACAGCTGTACACATTGGAAGAAAAAATGAAAACAAGAAGTAGGCATTATTAAATGTAAGAGTGGCCCTACTTCATTATGGAAAATTTATTTTTTTGAGGATTTATTTACGGCTATGATTGTGATTAATTTACCAAGGAATTGTATAAATAGAGATATTTAAAAAAATTCCTCAAAAATGTACAAAAGGCTGTGGCTATATAAGGGAAATGCAGTCAATTTGATGCTAGAAAATTAACACCAGAGATTCCAAATAAAGCATACTTATTCTCTTGCTAACAGCTAGCGACCAATTACAAGATTTGTTAGCCAGTTTTTGGAGCTTCATATTAACCTCTTAGCATGATTTTATTACATACTTTGGATTACTAACTTTTTTTTTATTGTTTCAAATGTTCACTTCCATCATTTCCTTAGCTTAAGAAAGATTAATTGTTGTAACTAGACTTTCTAAATGGTATAAACTGACATAGGAAGTGCAAATTGTTTGCTATAAAAGTAGTTTAATTTTCAATAAATTTTCAGGAATTTTATGGCTAACTAGTGATGAGTGCATAGATGAAAGCGTGGTGTCATAGTGACCAATGCTGCATCCTAACTAATAAAAGAATTTATAAAAGCCTCGTATCCAAATATGTTGCATGTGACTTTGCACAGGTAGCTGAGGAAATGCAGTTCAAATGTAAATTAAGTAATTAAACAATTTAAAAATATATACTTTTAAGGCTCCAGAAAGAATTGCAATATATAAGGAAAACATGGAAGGCATTCTTTACTATCTGAGCTTTACTATTAGTCTGGTAGAAGACTAATAGAAGCAGCCATGCTTGATTTAAGTCATTCACATGATACATTTTGTATTAAATGGGGATGTAATGAAGTAAATTTTAAAAGTAAATCAGAAAAGTGGTCTTAGGCAAATTGGTGCCATATGTTATTCAATTTTTTTATATTTGGAATGATTGGTTTAAATCAGATGAATAAAAATATGCCTGTAATAAATAATATGGAAATTCCAGTAATACATTATGTAGATATTCTGATGTTAAACTCTTTTTCAGTTACTGGCTTACAAAATGCTATAAACAAAAATGTATGATATCCTATTTAGAGTTTAGAATATAGTCTTTAATATCACTTGAGGGCAAAGACCCAATGGCAGGGGAACTTTTGAGTATATTCCCTAGGTGAGCTAGTCTTATGGAGTCTTTTATGTTCATGTTCGTTTGTAATAATTATTGTTGCACCTCTGCCCTTCACTATTGTTCACTTTATACTGTTTTCAGTCACTTTGTGTGATTGGTTCACATATCTACATTTTTATACTACTATTTATTACTCATGTTTCTGGCTTCAAGCCCCATTTGTCAATTTCTTCCACCCTTCCCTGCTTCTTGCTCATTTTGTCCACTGATTCCCCTTCTGGTGCTTGAACATGTCTGCCCATCTGGTTCTCTGCCTGCCATGTCCCTCTTGCCGATCCTGGATACCCACACAGATACTCTGTAGGTCCAACTGGTTACATCCATCCTCACTACTTGGCTGCCCCACTGTCATTTGGGGTATTCTGCTGCATTGATCACATCTCTCATACCTGTTTCCTTCCTAAGGTCCTTACTGACTATTCTGTTCTTTCTTGTCACTTGTAGTATCTTTTGCTCTATCTTTTCTCTGACAGATTTTCATCAAGTTTCATTCTTTGATTTAGTGCTCAGGTTTGGTCGCCATACAGTAGAACTGATAGCATACAATTTTTAAACACTTCTACTTTTAGGCTCATCCTCAGGGATGTGTTCGTCAAAATATGCTTCAGACTCCAAAATGTCTCCCAGGGTTGTCCTATTCTTCTTTTGATTTCCTTCTTGATGTTCATATGGAAGGATAGTTTTGGCCCAGGTATATATATTCCAATACATTATCTAGCTACCTTGACCTTTATTGATATTCTATTAGAATTTATTAAATATGTTCATACTAGCTCCACTTATACAACATTAGGATGTGTTTCCAGGGAAATCCTCTCATCATCAGCTGTTAACTGTCTACTCCATGTGGTGGCTGGATTCCAAGGTGCCTCTGTGGCAGTCTCTGATGGTTTGAATATCTTATAGATACGGTTTCCACACTGAAGAAAATCAAGGAAAGATACAAATTCAAAAGCTTCCATCACTCATCTTACAACAAATTCAATAGGATACTCAAAGAACATGGCATAAAATTTGCCCCATAAAACAAATATATTAAAAATTAGTAAATTAGTAAAGGTTCTACAGTAAAATATACAGAGCAGAAATCAGGAACTTACAAAATTAAATGTGCAGTTTGTAATTAAAGATACATTAGAAAAACAAAGAAAAATACAGAAACTCAGAGAAGGAAACACTTTAGGAATGTTTTAAACAAATTGATAAATCAGCAGACGCAGCTCACTTTTTGACCCTAAATCACAAAATTAAACTAGAAACTAACCTGTTGAAAGAATTACATAACCCAATAGAGATATCTAAATGGAAAAAAAAATGTATCCTGAAAACTAGAAAAAACTTGCTGAATTTTTATGTTTTACCCATGAATAAACTATGCAAGTTCCTATTCAAACCATCTGAGCACAGAAATATGGAAGCCATCTACCACATTAAGTAATCTTGTCAACAGTTGATGATGGAAGCAATTGCCCCTGAAATATATCCTAATGTTATATAAGTATTTGGAGTTATTATGAACATATTTAATAAATTCTAATAAGATATATTACAACTCCATTGTCTATAGCTTCCTAAGTACAATTTAAATAAAACTAAGATTTTGAATGGAAATTAAAGGTAAATGTTGATAAAATAAAAATAATAGCTTTCAAAAAGGTAATAAATTACGAAGAGGAAAAATGGGCATGCTGCACAAGAGATAGTATGGACTTGGCATACTTAGATGTTAAGGTATGTCAAGATAGATATATATATGAAATAAAACAATGGGAAAAAGTATGAACAGAACGTTTCTAATTTACTTAAAAATGTTCTGTTCATAATATTAAAAAGTGTCTTACCTGGGCTTATTTTATTTGCTTTGCATTGATTAATAATTACAACCATTTGTATAAACACATAGTTACAGAAATTAAGAGTTAATGGTGAAAACTGTACCCCTGACTTCAGGATATTCCAGCAGGAAACTACTGATGAACCAAAGACAGGGGATCAGGTATAGATGAAAAGGAGATTTGATGACTATAAGAATTAATGTTATTAATAACTGATTAATATATTCACTGAAGTTCATGATTATGATTAAAATATGTATATGAAATTGTTATTGATCATCATCAAGGTGTTTGTGTGGAGTGAAAATTTCGGTTTCATTGGGAATGTACAAATTCTGATAATGGAAGTGCTGACCAGGTTTGGTATTGTAAACTTTGTAGATGTTAGAATTAAGTCACAAGAATACTATTCTAAATTTACGTAAGGAATTATAACTTACAAAGTTAGAATATATAGCTTGAAACTGGCTATTAAGATTACAAGTAAACAGAATTTGAGGTATATTTTAATGTGAAATATAGGCATAGAAGCTTTGGTTGTCCTCATGAAAAATTTCCTGAATTAGAGATGTGCAATAGTATCTCTGCTTTGGCAGTAGTACCTGAGATGGAATCTTACATAACTTTGCCAGAAGAAGTGCGTATGTTTTTGCTGGATATTAAATCCCCATACTCTAAGAACCAAGCCAAGAAAAGAGTTGCTCTGATGCCAAATGTAGGATTTTGGTTTTAAAAGTAGACATGCCAGGGGCAACAGAGAAAGACTCCAGACAAAACTGGAGGAGAAATATACTGTTGACACTATTTTTCAATCCCCATGCTAGTCTTAGTCAAGTGATGGAGAATCTTAAGGATATGTCAAAGAATCTCAATAAAAGAGTTTATGTAATAATAGTGGGAGATCTAGAAATAGTCGGATATGATGAGGCTTGGATTAACATGAAGTTTATGGTGGTTGACTGATTTCTTGGTCAGGAGAGAACAAGTAACATTTGAATTATTAACATATCATCCATTAGGAGATATGATCATACTACTCATGGAATGCATCTGAACTCTCAAGGCTGACTCATTCCATTGCTGAGATTATCTAAAGCACATTCACAGATGGTTACGGTAATATTCCTGCTATTGCTACCAGTAGGATCTCTCCTTATTTAGACTAAATCAAAGATATGCAAGGTAATTCAAAGTCATTTAAACAAAGAAACCAAACTAATATGATTGAAAGCCAACAAATAAACATGATTCACTAACATTATTTCATCAGAATATTCAGTCTAAAAACAGTCAATGAATTATTAACAAGTTTCAAATCTGAAAATCTAAACACAGATATCTTATGTCTAACAAAGCATCAATGAATAAACAGGAAATATTACAGTTTTCAATGGATGGCTATAACAGGATAGCTTATTTCTGTACAAAAACTCTTTAAAGGAAGTGTGAGCAGCTTTAGGAATAACTTAGAATTTGACATGTGATATGAAAAAGAATGTCTATAACAAATTTTAGAATGTTGTGTTGCTCTTATCAGTATCAGAAATGAACTTATTATATTAGCAGTATACAGAGCTAGAGGAAATTTTAAACATTTATACATAATCTAGGCGCTGTTGTTAAAAGTCTCTTTGAACCAAAGATTCAATTTACTCTCTGTGGTGATTTAAATATAAACTTTAGGATAGAGAGTAATCAAAAAGAACAAATTTGATCAATACAAAGAACACATAATCTTATGCATACAGTCAATTTTCCAACTAAAATCCAAAACAATTACAAAAAAGCTATTGATGTTCACAGATGTCTAAAATGGAGCACTATAAAATTCAACCTCTAATTAATAAATTTCTAGATAATAAACAGTGACTGGAGTTAATTGTGTTCCATTTGTAGAACATCAAACTGTATAATCAGCTATAGAATCATTAACAACAAAAGCACAAAACTTTTGACCAGCTTATACAACTATTGTGGGAAGAAATATACAAGACTAAAAATATAAATAACAAGTTTAATTTCTTCTTAAATACTTTCATAAGGGTCCACAATTCAACTTTTCCATTTCATGTAAAGAAATTAATCTCTCTAGAAATGACTGCCAGAAAGTATCAACATATTTTGCAAACACAAAAGAGAACTTTACATAGCTACAAAATCTGCTAGATGTAGACAGCACTGTAAAATTACTGCAAAATTCTAAAAAAAAAAATACAGCTAAAAATATTTTGCTATGAGAGACAAATACAGCCCTCACATAACAAACCTGAGACTGCCTGTAATATTTTATATAAATTTATATATATTGGAGACAAAGTCAGTCTAAATAATCTGTTTAACTCTGGTAATAATGATAGTATACCTGATGAGAATAAGCCAGGAATGCATCAAATCAACTGTTCCGAATGCAACAAAGTACATATTGGCAAAACAAAAAGAAGCATTGGAATTGGGCTAAAGGAACGCTGGAAAAACAATAGATACAATCAAAGAGATAAACATGATATAGAAATGGAAGTCAAATTATTGAAATTTGTAGATAGATCCTTAGAGCTGGGAATTGGGGAAAAAAATGTTTTTAAAAATTTTAAGAATAGGTTATGAGCTTCCAGATCTCAACAGAAGACAAATTAATCCAAAAGTTCATAAAATGTCCATGAGAGTACACCAACTCCATTCAACCAAAAACAGATTTGGCAGTCTTCACACAGCTGATGATGTGGGCAAAGGCCTATGAAACATGCTCTGTATAATTCAATGGTAATTGGAGCATAAGAGTATTAAATAGACTTATTATCTAATTAAGAATAAGCTTGATATGTTTGAAATTACAACTATAATTCAGGTGATAAATAAAAGCATTCTAAAAACAGTTATGCTTATTTCCATTTCTTAATGACTTATGGATTAATGTTCTGGGAAAATTCAGCAAATACTAAAATTATATATTATCAAAAAAGAGTAATAAGAATAATGACGGGCAAAATAATCAACTCGTAAACCACTATTCAAAACATTTGAAATTTTACCATTAGCTTGCAAGTATATTCTAGCTATACTTTTATTTGTAGCAGATAAGTCAGAAGAGTTCATAAAAAATTCAGATATACATAGCAAATAAACCAGACATAGGCAGGACTTACACAGACCAAATAGTAGGTTGCAGGCACTCCAAAAAGGTGTTTACTATAATAGTATAGTATTATTTAATTCATTCCATCATCTATAAAGGAACTTCATACCAAAAAAAATTAGTTCTGGATAGTATTAAAAAATATACCTTTTGTTATACACTCACATCTTCTATCCAGAGGAATTTTATACAATCAAAAAAAAGTATACAATTTTTCTCCATTGAATTAATTCAGTTTGTAAATATACTAATATATAAATACTTTAAGTTACCATTTTGTCAATAATTTAAGTTACCATTAATATCAGATGGCATTTTAATGTAAAAATTTGTAAATGTGAAGAGGATGACAATTTCATCAGCTGTACATCATGTATGTGATTTCTGATGAAACCTCATCCTAGAGTTATTATAATCTTTTAGAGTTGGTTAAACTCAATTATAGAATCCACAGATTGAAGTGATATAATAACAACTGCCAGCAATGTTCTATATTGCTGCAACTACCTGAATTGAATTTCTCCAATAAAAAAATACTTACTTGCTCCAAATATCTGACCCAGTATTGTCTTCTGATGATTCATATCAATATTATAAGGTGTTTCTCCAGCTCTGTTTGGTCGATAGAGTAACTGACTGTTTTTTGGGTTCCTCAGCAATATTTCAACTATTCCCTTTAAAAAATTGAACATTTCACATGTCATTGACTGAAATTATGTAAGAAAGTAATTCAATGAAACACCAGTTGGAAAACTCCATTCATATTTAAGAAATTAACAGTGCATCATTTACTATTTCTGCAATTAAATGAAACAAGCTAAGTTCTTTACCCTTCCACTCAATATTCAGTCATTCAAAATGATTATTGTTGATTTTGGGTCAGTAAACCTAAAATGTATTGATAACATATGCATGAAAGAGTACCTGTCATGTACTCAAGGTTTTAGGTACTATAAGTTTAAAGTTAATCCTAAAACTATAAGATATTCCCCTAGAGTTCATAAAGGTTCCATAAATACATATCAATTACAGAGTTGCTGGAATTTGCTGGTGTACAAAGTATACATCTAATTAAAATAAAACCATCCTCTTCCTTTCTTTCAGCTAATACTTTATAATGAAAACATATATTACAGCTTAAATTTGACATTTATTATCAAGGCCAAAGCAGTGACTAAGTCATGATGATAATGTTTGCAGGTTCTCTGACTTCTCTGGAATCCCTTAAAAAAAATAAAAACAGGTTACTTACTTTACCCATTCTGTAAATGTATATAGTTTAAATTGCACATTAGTTCCTTCACATACAAATATACTATACACTCCATTAATAGAATAATAAAAAAAAACTCCTCTAAAGGTATAAAATACAAAAACAGCACTGAGACGTTCCAATATAAAAAGTTAATACTTGAAAATGACAAAATTGAAAACTAAAAACACATGATATTTCAAGCTAGGCTCTAGTATGCGCTGTAAGACAAGATGAACTGAGGTGGGCTACTGCCCCTCTTCTGGTGAGACATTGGGGGTTCTAACGTTGCTGGCAGGGCCACTAACTATAGTATAACAAAGTTGCTTGGCAAACCTACAGAAATTAGAGGGGGGAAAGGGGGAGGGAGAGAGAGAGATTGAGGCCTGGCAGGGTCCAAGATTTATGAAAAACTATTGCTGCCATTTCTTGATCTCTCAGTGAAATAGTGGTAGAAGATGAAGGGAAGGCATCTATGAAAATATGAGAAAAGCAATCATTGAAGGTAGCTTGGTGGAGATTAGCATGCTGTGCTACTGGCAATGGGGAACACATTTTGACCGAATGCCTGCGACTGTTCATTCAAATAGAAACTATGGTTTACGTAAAAGCAATATGGAATCCTAAACAAAACTTGCATTTGAGTAAATACATAACACACATTAAGGCACAGTTGGAAAATGACTAAATTTTAAACATTAATTTCACATTCAGACTAACAAACAATAAGCATAGGGATATCAATGCACAGGTCTTACATTTAGGGCAATTTAACAGATCAGAACAAGATATAGAAAAAGTTGTCTGGGGATGATCAATATTCCTACAAAAGATACTTCTGAAGTTTATAGCCGATGGGTAACAAAGTCATGGTGATACCTGAAAAAATAAGGCAATTAACTGATTTTGAATGAGAATGTTGAAACTGTCCTTTAAGATAGGTTTAAGACTTTCTTCTATAACTGGAAAATATGTCACTATGAAATTCAACCAGTTATTGTACATTGTTTTCAAAATCCTAGGAGGGTACTCATGGAGAGAAGCCTGAATTTTACACGTTACCAAAGGGGGATAATCCCGCTTAACTAATTCATCAGTTAACTGGGTAATATATCTATCCATAGCCTGGTTGTTGTTACAAGTCCACAAAGTGACAAAGAAAAGGGAATGGCCTTTTTAATATGTGATGGATGGCAACTATCAAAATGTAGGTACTGCTGTAAATTGACAGGTTTAATGTGGACTGATGTCAAAAATTGCTTGATGATTACCTGAATTTCTTTATTTAAAAAAATTGCTTGAGTTCAGGAAATCGTAGATGTGAAGTTAACTGGATAATTTGTATTCAGCCTACTAAAGAAAGCACGTAATGCAATAATACCATGAGTCCAAACGATAAAAAAATATCATTTATGAATCTGTGCCACACCAACGGGACTAAAGGTTCTGAATGAAGAAATTCTTCTTCGAATTTGGCCATGTATAAATTGGCGAAGGATGGAGCCATTCTAGTTCTCATAACTGTCCCCTTGATTTGAATTTGGTTTGATTTCAAATCCAGGGGAAAGCTATGAAAACCAGAAAAATGAACTTTTTTTTAGTTTAAATAGGCATATTACAACAGTACTTATATTGAATTCTCTTGCTCTCTCTCTCTTCTTCCTAGTACTTGTGTATGTTGTCACTCACATATGCATGTTAATCCTGCTGATTAAGATTCTAGAAACTTGCAATCTATATTCAGCAGCAGGAGTAACAAACTTAAGCATCCCAGGTTTGTGCTGCCAGGAGCCACTGTTAAGTATGAAGATGTAAAACTGTAAGTTTCTTTTTTGTGACGAAATTCCAACAATAATAGAAATTATATTTTCAACATTCTCATTAAGCCTTCAGCAACCACAAAAAAAAAGATGAATCTTACAGTGTCCGTCATTCTTGATCCATGCAAATTATCCTAATACCTTCAGAGTTATAATATTAAAGAAAATATGTTGTTACTGTTGTGAGCGATTCAACAAGGTACATGACAATTGTCTTCAACTCTTATGAAAATGTATCTTGTTCAATATTTGGCACATAATGTCAATAACATCAGTAATTTCTTCAAAGCTGAGATGGACATCTTGAATATTGCTCTTATTAAGGTTCAAAATGCCTTCCTTAACAACAGGAAAAGGAGGAACAAATATTTACAGTTGATGAGGAAAAAAATATAAAAGCTCAGGTCATTAACATATTTTTGCAGTTTTTCAATGCCAGTACCTACATGGTGAAATGCATGTGCATATTATCTAGCATATTGAAGTTATTGTTGAATTTTTTAAGTCATTTGATAAGGACAATACTGGGGTTTAGTTTTTCATAAAATCATCCACAGCATAAATTCATACAATTGAATTGGAAGCAGTGTTTGATGCTGAAATTTGTTCCCTTATAAAGGATTTGATTACATTTTTGGAATGGTAATCTTATCCATCAATCCAAGTTCTCACAGGAAAACAAAAGACAATAAATTGAAACTGAAATTGTTAAGTGATGCAAATATTCTTAAGGAACTTTAATAGCTCCCATTACCACTGAAGATGTCAACACAAAGTTTACACATAATTCACAATTAGTTTTGGTGAAGCTACAAATATTTAAAATCCTTCAAGAACTTTGTGGAATCTGTAGGAGCACTGTGTGATTCGCACAATGCTTCAAAAAGCAACTCTGCAGATGAGTTGGCAGCCATTCAGAAAAAAATGTACCATTTCTAAAGAAGATATGGTCACAGTAGTTCCTTGAGAGCCACACAATTTTCTTGAGTGAAATTATGGAGTAGCTTAAACAGGGTTGCATTGCAGTAGATGTAGTAGTAGGAATCCTGAATGATTTTCAGCTATCTTACGGGGAACATGCAGCAGCTGCCATTAGATGCATTTGGTTTCCTTGTTCAAATGCAAACTATGAGAAGTATTTTTCCTGGTAAGCAACAATAGGAGGAAGAGATTGAAAGCAGCATATACAGAGGTACAATAATTGCAATAAATAAAAACAAAACATTTTTAATTTTAATTTAAAAAATATTCATGCTGTTATAATTTTTATGTATTTTAGGAAGTGCATGAAGTCTGGGGAATACTGGATTTCTCTATCTAATTTTCTGCACGAGACCAATAGTCAACAATGCCAATTCACATACATTTCAGGTAGCAAAAAAGTTGGTTGACATTTTCAATGCTTTTAAAAGATTTCAAAGCTTGAGCATCAAAAATTCATTTGATTTAGTGGAAAAACTTAAAAATAGCAGAATTTCAACAGGAGATATAATGGTATTGTTTGATGTAAAAACCTTATTCCTGAACATACCAATTCAGAATTTTATACAAGTGTTAAAGAAACGGTTAACCTCCTTACATTTACAAACAGAAGAAATAGAGGACTTATTGAACCTTACAAATATTGGCATCCAATAAAATTGCTTCAGTTTGAACCAAAGATATTACCAACAAGTTTCAGACCTAGCAATAGGAAACCTCATCTCCATTTCTAGTGGATTTGCTCATGAGCTCCTTTGAAATACATATCACCAAAGCCTTCCCTTTAATTTACATGTATTGGCATAAGTATGCAGGCGACATATTTGCAATAACACCAAAAAAAATTCAATATATGCTCTGAAACTCCTTAATCTACATAAATCTATTAAGTTTGCCACAGAAGAAGAGAGCAATGGTTGTCCCTTACTCCTAGATTTAAAAATCATACAAAATAAAGACAGTCAGAACTTTGGAATACATAAAAAAAAAATACACACAAAAGATGACATAATAATAATAATAATAATAATAATAATAATAATAATAATAATAGTTATAACCTCACAGAACATAAATATGTAGTGTTTCAGAGCTTGGCACACAGATTAATTAACATCCCACTCACAGAAACAGAGTACAAAATGGAATACCAACAGATAATTAAGACAGCAATAACCAATGGTTTCAACAAAGACACAGTAATAAAAATTATCAATAAAGTTAAAAGATAAAAGTCTGTGAGAGAGGTTTCCACATTGAAGAACATAAAGGAAAGATACAAATTCAAAAGCTTCATGTACCATCCAGCTTACCATAACAAATTTAAGAACATATTCAAAGAGCAAGGCATAATGTTAGCCTCAAAGAACAATTAGAATATAAAAAATTTATTAGGTTGTACAGTAAAGGACACCATCCCAACAGAACAGAAATCAGGAATTTATGAAATCAATCAAATGTGCAGATTGTGATCAGATATACATTGAAAAAACTATGAGAAATTTAGAAATTTGGAAGAAAGAACACTTTTAGAATATTTGTTTAAACAGGTTGATAAATTAGCACTAGCAGCTCACTTTTGACCAATAATCAAGAAAATAAACCAGAGACTGAACTGTTAAAAAGAACTTCATAAACCAATAGAACTATTCACTTGGTAAAAGATTTTATCTTAAAAAATGGGAAAAACTTGATGAATTTTGATTTCCCACCCATGGATGAACTCGGCAAGTTCCTTCTAGAACCATCAAAGACTACCACAAAAGCATCTTGGGATTCAGCCATCGTTCAAGTAGTCGGTCAACAGCTGATGATGGAAGCAATTAGCTTCCAAAACATGTCCTAGTGTAATGTAAGTAAATAGAGTTAGTATGAAGAGGTTGAATGTATTATCACTCCATTGTCTACAGCTTTGTAAGTACATTTATTCACTTAATGTAATCTGTTTTATTAACTCTATCTATAATGTTTTGAAAATTAACATAAAATTGTTAATTCTCCTCTAGATATCCTTCATTTGGAGCACATACCAAATAAATATGCAATGTGATCTACCAGTTTTAACTGAAAAATAATTATCCTATTGGAGATGAAAGTATACCCTATTATTCTTCTTCTACGCTGTTTTTGGACTAGAGTTGCTACTCCTTTGGAGCCTATCTCATTTTCTACAATTCCTGAGTAGAACATATATCTCCCTATTTTAATCAATCCTTTTCCTTTTTTCTTTATTTCTGTTGCTGCTAATACTGTATATTTATTTGTGTAATTTTATCTTATAATTCTTAAATCTTATATGTGATTCCATGGATATTCCAAGTTGCTATATTGCATTTATCCAAAGTCATCATTCTGGGAGTAGTGCTGCTATGAATCTGATTTGAAATATATTTAGAAAAAGCTATGTCATAATAAATTTAACAAAAAGTACTTTAAAGGATTATTAATCTGCATCAAATTTTGTTTATTTTTGGTTTTAAGTAGGACATATGCTTTTTCAATTGTGGCCTCTATTTTTATTTTTTCAGAATGTGAAAAAGTCAACAACCCATTTTGAGTAAATCAATTAATGTTAAAGCATTTTCACTTTAAAAAAAATATATTCATTATTATTGTTCTTCCCTAAAATGATTGTTACATTATTGTCTACACAAACAAGTTCATTGTCTTATATGTAATATGTTTCATCTAAGCATAGTAGTGATAGTTTGGAGCACTTTCTGCTCGTATTCCGTACCCTTCTTTGGAAAATACCTCCTTGTACAAATCAGAAATATATTTACGTGAAATTTAGGGATAAAAGAAACTGCTGTCATTCCCTTTGCTGAATCTATTGGATAAGATCTGCAATACTTATTCTAAAGAAGATTAAATAAACTCCTCCTGTCAGGCTCTTGGAGCAACACTACAACTATGTTTTCCTGAATGCACTGCTTCAGGTCATTGAGGGCATAAAAATGATTCTGCTGCATGTGACATACTTTGAATGGTTACATTCAACATAATTTGAATATATTTACCCAATCTTCAGGAACATACCTTTCTAACAAAGACTTCTAATATCCCAAAATGTTCATCAGATGAGAGTGTTGTGTCCCCAAGTAGCAGGTAAGATACTCTTTATTTTAAATTGCCCATTTGATAAAGGTACATTAAGGATGAAATCAAGACCATTTTTATTTTGACCAGCACAAAGCTGTTCTGATACAGCCACAAGCTTCTTGCATGATACATTGTTACTCTGAAATACTAATACAGTAACTTAAAATCTCCTAAACCACTGTACTGTTGATAGTTTCAACCCAGAAAAAGCAGTATCATTGTTATTCATTGAGACAATGACTTCCCATGTTTTATTCCCATAACATGCGAGCAAAGAACGCTGATCCAGTTGATATTTTTGGAATAGGCATTACCTGCTTTAAATTTAATGTTGAACAATGCAAATATTTTGTTTGCCATTTCTCTCACATTTTTCAGTGAACTTCTTCCATCTTCAGCCTTCTTAATGTAGTTCTATCTCTCTAACTAGCTCTGAATCATCTCCAATGTCATTTGTAATCTGCTATCTTTATGTCAATGCTGTCTCATGTCTTATATATATGTCAGATTTTGGTAATTGGAAGGCCACTCACTCTCTTGAAATGTAACATACCTCACATTTGGCCACATAGCGTATATAGTTAGCCATTCAGTTCAACATTGCTAAGAGCTCAGTTCTACAATAGAAGACTTTGAATTAGACTCTTAAAGGCATGCATCTTCAAGCGATGACAAAACCCTGATTCAGATTCTACAGAACTGCCATATGACTGCAGTTCAGGCCAAAAACAGCCTTAAGAATGTCCCTAACATACACATAAGTGAAAGAACAGATAAAGACTAGAGGAGGCAATTGTGAGGAAAAGACATCCTACAATAATTAAAATGTAAATTGGAACTTGCACAGTGAAGCCAATCATAAATTGATATAATTGTATGATTTAGTTGAACTTCACACTCTTAATGCTTCACTTACTTGTCATTAAGTATAGAACCAATGTTCTTAAAACCGGTTCTATACATTATGACAAGTGAAGCATTAAAAGTGTGTAGTTCAACTAAATCATACAATTTATCCTACAATAAATTTTAAGTCCACACAAAAACACTGGGCAGTATGATTAAATTTTTGACAGTACTGCAATGCACTCCACAATAGCACAGCCCTTTTATGCATGGAAGCTGATTCAACTTAAGGCTATTAGATGTTTGTGAAACAATTTGAAATAGTACAGGAAGAGGAGTTCACCAGCATTTATCTTCAAAATGGAGAGGCTCCACAATGCAGATAACAACACCCAAGCTTGTACTGACCTTGTGATTATCGAAGGCAGTCATTTAATGCTCAAAGCTACATTCATGAAATTCTTTTGAACTTGTAGTTGCTTTTGTCTCATCATTTGATGGGAGCTTCTAATTAATGCATGTTAGTGCTTGGCCACATGTTGCTCTCTGTTATGTTAATAAAAAAAACTATAGGGAGAATATTAGTTATAGCTGTTAAGGAATTCAAATTTATTTACTATAAATATTTTCAACAGAGGCAGACATTTAATATAGTAGCAGGCTTGCATTACTCCCAGATATTTTTCCCCTTGAATTGCAGCACAATGATGAAGTCTGAATACAAACTTTGAACTTGAAGTCCAGACCTAAATCCCATTGAACACACCTATGACTTGACGGAGCATTTGGAGCCATAACATCAAGATTCTGATGTGAGAGCAATGGTTGAAGAATGAAATCTCATTCCCCAAGATGATCTCTGTTCACTTTTCCAGCCTGATCAAAGGCAGTGAATCAAGCAAGAGGTTAGGAACACATGCTTTTAGTGTTCTTTTGTTACTTTCTAAACATTTTCAGTTATGAAAAATGTGCAGTGTGTTAGAAGCAATTTCCATGTTATATTGGATTTTACAATAAGAACAATTACAAATATATACTCATTGCTAAAAACAGTTCACACAAAAGATTAACATAATTGTGATTTTTATGATTTTTTGTTTGTTTTAAAACTAGTTTTATAAAATTAAGAACTAGAACATTATGAAAGTATTCCACAATTATCTTTTCAATTTGTTACAACAATATATCCCCAATTTACAATTACAACTATATCTTTACATTTTGAAAGTATGTAGTCTTTTTCATTCATATTGTGTCTGTTAGTGTACATTACTGCTTTTGATAGACCTTATGAAAGAGCAATACATTTACAATTCTGTAAATTAAAGCTGCCACCTTTGTTAGCAATGGGAAAATAACATTAACTCACAAATAGTACTTAATAATTATAAAAGAATAATTAATCTAGCTGCTTATACCTTCAGACAAAACTTTCTGTTATAAGCATTACAACATTAAGACCCTATTAATTATTAATATTATGATAGCTGAGGAAAAGAAGCAGAAGAAAATGTGGCCTAAAGGAAAGGATATCACTCCAGTGTGTTCAGGTGCAAAAATGAACAACACAGCCATTCATGTTGTCTTTACACTTTTATAATACACTTTGAAAAATCAACCATGAAGTCCATGATATTATTGGTGTACAATTTTAAAGATGGTTCTTAATGAAAAGATTTTTTTTAATAGAGCTTAATGCCCATATTTACTGTTGAGGCATCACATGCGATGGATAATGATGATACATGAAATGATAAAATGGGGAAGTATTTCAAGAATGGTCCTGGAGGAAATAAAAGCACAGACCTCTGGTTTACAAGTCTGTCTCAATGATCTTGGCCACCATTGTAACAAAGAGTTCTGCTAATAGTTATCAAGATTGCATGCACAATACTCATGTTTCACCACAATTTTTGACATGAAATTACTTGTGTGATAATAACTGAAAATTTTATAAGGCATATTTACGATATGTGCACATCTACAGGGGTAAACCATAGTGTAGTAATGATCCTTAATAATCACTCTTTAGAAACAGGAAAAAATAGAACAGCTTTAAAATAAATATTGTCATACAAGTATCAGCCCAGATTAATGGAAGATAGCAGTGAGGAAAAAGCACTTGTTGCTAAATATTATTGGTTAATTAAGTAAAAAATGTACTTACGAAGCTGTAGACAATGGAGTGGTAATATCCTACATGAATGTGTTCAAGATGTTAACACTAACTCCACTTACTTTTTTAAAACTTTGGACTAGTTTTAAAAAAGTAAGTGGAGTTAATGTTAACATCTTGAACACATTAATGTAGGAAATATTGGTTAAGTTTACTTTTCATTAACAAATGATGAGCTTATGGATAATAACAATGCAAATATAAAGTAATTTATTGTAATACTTAAACATATTGTAGATGATTACTTATTAACCATAGAATAATGGGAAAAATCCTCATTAGTTTTTCTTTAAAAACCATATCCTATCACATTATACTACTGTGCCTGGTGATGAAAGTGCAGTAAACAATACACTTTAAAAAAAGTATATTGTATATTGTATGGACCAGTAAAGAAAAAATAATAGAAATGGGAAGAAGAAAAAAAAGTAGTTTAGAAAAAAACATACCTTTGATCTTGCTCTCATGGCAATGTGGAGAGCTGTGTCACCTTTCTTGTCTGCTGCTGAGACTTTTGCCTTTTTATCAAGAAGCAATTGAACAATTTCACTGTTCCTTATCCTAACTGCTCGCAAAAGTGGAGTATCACCATCCTGGATTAAAACCATAAAGCAAAAGGATAATCACTTTTTAACAGAAAACGTAATACCACTTCAATAGAAAACCTTCTACATGTGCACACAATGTATTGCAGTGTCTCCTCCAAAGTTTATAACTCTACATTTTTGTCTTCCTACATTCCTCTATTAAAAAGAGATAAAGAAAATAAAATATTTTACTGAATATTAAAATACCCAAAATGTCATGTCATGTAGAATGACAACATATATTCTAAAAAATATGTGAAAAATGTTTACCTAAAGCAATATTGGAATGTATGAAAAATTAGAAGTAATAAATTAATGTACACAAACTTTTAGTAACTTACATAGGGGAATGCTTGCATAATCAACTCAATTTGGTACCTTAAGCTTTCCTTCTTAATTCTTTCCATGCAATGTCATTACCTTACATCACTAATTAATTCCTGTGTTCTCAGTCATATGAAAATGAAATTGCTTTCCAAAATTTGAAGATAAATATTACAAAATTAATACAACTTACTACAATGCATAACTGTAGAACATAGACATTCATGAACATATCAACTATGCAAACTGAGTCTTTCTGGATGTAAGGCTCTGGTCCAATGGAATTCTTCTCCATCTTTCCAGATGCTTCATCCTTGATGGCAATGGACATCATCAGTGGTGTGCTTGACACAATCTCTTGAAGATAAGGCAGTGAATGACTTGTTAATGACCATTGTGGCAATATATACAAGAATATGCCTGTGAAATTGAGCTAAGATTGGTTCACTTGGCTGAGAGGGTTGGATCTAAGCTGTAGCTCAAGGGTATTTCTAGTGGGTTATTGGATATTGATTGGTTCCCGTAATTTCTTTATATCTATTTTGTACAGCCAGATACCATGCTGAGTACAATTTCTGAGCTGCTGCTTTCCTGTTAAAGTTGCTACTATGTTTGTAAATTGCAATAGCCTCCCAATATTAGTGAGGATGATAATGAGACATTGAAGCTAGTATGTCCATATTTTAAAAACCAATTTCATGCTCTCTGTCCACTAGGAGGGCATGCTCAGTGATGGCTGGTTTACTTGTCTGACCAAGGTGGCAGTGTCTCTTAATGTTTTAAAAGATGTGTATTAATACCTTGCTGTGTGGTACCGATGTAAACCGCATTATACAAGCATAGTATTCTGTAGACACCAACTGAAGCAAGTGCTTTCCTGGTGTCTTTGGTGGAGTGGAATGTATTTCTTAACTGATTTGTAGGTTTAAAAACTGTATCTACATTGTGACATCTAAGTAACTTGGAGATGTAGTCAGTGACATTTTTCAGATATACGAATAAAGGCTGTGTCCTTCTTCTTGGAGCGTATGTCAATGTTTTACATTCTTTCTAGGATGTAAGGCTCTTCTCACTTCCTTGGCTTTGTACCCCTTAGCTTGTAACATCTGTTCCAGGTGTTTCTTCTCTCATCTCAGGAGCTTTGATTCACGGATGTGGGAGGTTTGATCTAGGACAGTTTTAATCATAGAGGGTTTTGCCTCTGATGGTAACTGGAAGCCTCGTGAATATAACTGTCTGTATGTGTGGGCTTACAGTAAACTTTGTGCCTGAAGATTCACCGCTCTTCTTGTTGACCATAACATCCAGGAAAGGAAGTTTACCATCTTTCTTCACCTCCATTATAAACTGGATCCCTGGCTTGACATTGTTCAGGTGCTGCAGGAAATCATGAAGAGCCTTCCTTAGTCCCATTCAAAGGTGTCATCCACATACCAATATCAAAACGTTGGTTGGAGCAGTCTGAAAGGCTGCTGCTTTGAATTGCTCCATGTAAAAATTGGGAATGACAGGGCTAAGAGAGCTGCCCATAGCCATAGCATCAATCTGTTCGTAGAATTCTTTATTCCACTGAAAAATGTGCTACTCAAAATATGGTGGAATAAAGCTAAAATTTTGTCAGGAAATACTTCTTTGAGTTGTATAATGGCCTCATTAACCAGAGCAGTAGTAAAAAGTGGACAAGACATCAAAGTTCACAGTAGGTCTCCAGGTTGAAGAATAAGAGTCTTGAATTTCTAAATGCAATGTCCTGAATCTTTAATGTGCAAATCTGCATTGCCCACATGAGGATGGAGCAAGTTGGCAAGGTATTATTATGAAATGTAAATAAAATGAGTAATTCTCCTTTAATTTTCGCAAATGAGTACTGAAATGTTCTAGAAACAAATTATTCCATATAGATTCTCCTAAACTTTGCTATTTTATGCTATACTTTTTTAAAACAAACTTCAGTAACTTTAACTCTAGAATCATAGATATAGCACAGAAAAATGGCTACACAATGGATCTTGTCAACAAGAAAAGTGACAAATTCAGAAAGAAAAAACAAATAAAGTACATCACCACACTAAAAGGCTATAAAGGAGATCATATATATAAAAAATTCACATTCCACCCATGGGCGCACCAAAAATTCCAGAAGATTTTGAGAGAGGCAAACATCATTTTGGCCCCAGTAAATGAATTCAGTTTAAAAAACCAGTTTAACACCAACACAAAAAATAAAATTCCACCAGGAAAGCAATCGGGCATTTATGAAATTGGTTGCAAAGACTGCGACATGAAATACACAGGCAAAACAAAAAGAAATATTACCATATGTTTTAAGGAACACGTGAGAAATGTTAAATATAAACACACAGAAAAATCAGCAATGGCAGAACATTTTTGGCCAAAAAAAAAAAAAAAAAAAACACGAATTCCAAAAAGAACCAAAACTATTAAAAGCTCTTCAAAAACCCATAGAATTAACAGTATGGGAAAATATATTTATAAACAAAAAGAAAGAATTTTTGGTTAACTTTAATCTCCCAAACAACAGCTACCTCATCAATAAGTTTGTTAAAGCCACAGAGCAACATCTTAATACCACACTGGGAAGCGACCTGTATGGCCAAGCTGAAGATGGAGGCAATCGCCTTTGAAACATGTCCAAGTAAGTGGAACAAAATTAGTGAAATTTGACTGATTTCCTAACAATAATTTGTCATAATTTAACTCTAGATTTTGACAATGGCTGACACTTGTGTACATGAGTCTATTGAAAGCAATAAAATATATTATTATTATTATTACTATTATTATTATTACTATTATTATTGTTACTATTATTATTATTATTATTATTATTATTATTATTCAGTGACCAATACTGGAATGAAGGATACAGATTCTTCTTGGTATTTCACAAGTGTGGCAGAAATGAGGTTCCTGCAAATTTTTCCTCAGCAAACTAAATGCACTTTCACACTCAGATGGAAGTAAAACATATTCTGAGTTAAGATAATTGTATGACTGAGTCAAACTACACACTCTTATTGGTTCTATTTACTTGTTTAAATGTAGAACATGTTTTGCAGACTATCATCTGCATTCTCAGCTAACTACATTTAAACAAGTGGAGCCAATAGGAGTGCATAGTTTGGCTTAATCATACAATAATCTTAATTATACGATTAGCTTAACTGTACAAGTTCCAATTAGCATCCCCCCCCAAAAAAAAACAGTTGTTTAATACCAGATCAACAATGAAAGCCAGAAAATGTGGCACATCCAAAGCTGGACTAAAGCTTTTTTCAAATCTCTTAGTTTTTGTGTCATTAATTCCAGATTTCTTTATTGTTTAAAATTTCTCCAAGCCATTCTTTAGTTTTTTCCATACTTTTATTGCTTGTCTAATGGTACAGTCATTTCTTTGGGTTAGATCAAGAGCCAGTGCTATTAGTTTTAATACATTTAAAAGATCTTTAGCATTCAGCTTTATATGAAGGCCACTAACCTTTCTCCTTATTCCTAATCTAATCTTCAACATTGCCTATATTTTTTTCACAAATCTTCACTAGTGGCCAGTTTTTAATGTAAGATTCCAGGCAGTCAGACAGCATATTCCATCAAACTTCTTGATGCAGGATTGATGAATGCTCTCCTCCTTCATTCCTAAATTATGCATTGGCAAAATGATTATTGCAGAAATATTTCACATGCTTCTTTATGTTTGACAAGTTCTTGGTAAGATCCTGGAAGAGAAGATTCAAAATAAGAGCAGAGCAGCCATATTTAATTGTATGAACATCTTCACTTTCTTTGAGAGCACTCCTCTTATTTGTCATATTGCTTGTAACAAAGCTTCTCACATTACACTTGAATTCATTCTCAAACTTCACTGAATTTATAGCAAGTTCAATTAAGTAGTCCTGTGTATGGAGATGCCCAGGTGTATCAAACGTGTTAAATAGATGTACCTCCCTGTTTTCCCTGGTCAGTGTAACATGCAATAGACTCATTATGCACATTTGATCACCCATCTAAGTTCATACAAACAGTATCCTCAAATAAATCCTTGAAACACTTATCTCTCTCACTTCGATAAATTTCTTTCAGAAGGGAATCCAGCTACTGCAGCAGACAATGGAGAGGTACAGCCAGGTCACAATATAATTAAGAGTCTTTTGAAATCTAGATTGATACGTTGTAGAAGGAACTATTTATAACATAACAGAATTTTGCAATCTGTTTATCCATGTACTTTTTGTTTTTCACCATTATCAGATATTGCAGTATTATTTTCTTCTTAATTATCCTTGTGCTATTACATTTCTGAAAATAAAATTTCATTTTAGCAACTAATCCCTGCATTTCTCATTCACATGATTTGCATTTAGCTTTCATGCCTTTTCCACTTGAAATAGGACACATTTTAATTTCTCCTCATATTGGAACAAGTTTTTGACATGGATTATTAATGTTAAGTTAACAGCAACTTTCTTGCTACCTTTTACATGTATATTGGAAAATTAAATTATTATTATTATTATTATTATTATTATTATTATTATTATTATTATTATTATTATTATTAGGCTACAACAACAGATACTTCAACAGGGGCAGGAAATAAACTAAACAGATATAACAGTTCAAATCTGAACATCAATGGACCACAGCAATAAGACAATAAGAAAGAAAACTGATTTTTATATGAATTGGACCAACAATGGACTACAGTCTACAAGGAATTAATAGCACTAGAATAAGAAAGCCAATAATTTTAATAAATGATTTTATTATAAAAATCATCCTGATTTAAATAATGATTAAAATCACTTTGATTTAAATTGCTGTACTCTGGTTCTTACCCAAGTAAATTTTTCCCTTTCTGTTTTATCATAAATACTGCCATATTTCTCTCCTCAGTTTGTTTTCTACTTTTCAGTGAACTTTTATCTCTTGAACTGCTAAATATTTTCTGCTTTGATGTAACTTCAATTCTTATGAATTCTTCTTTGCTAATTATCTCATTAGCTTTATCATCCATTCCAATGTTGTACTATTTTTTGTATCTGGAAAAACCATCTTTCTCTCCACTTTACCTTCTGTTACACAATTAAACAATTTTTAATTATATTCTTTTTTCTAGTGATTTAATCCTTTCCAAAATTTAATATAGGTTTGAGTACCAAGTCATTTCTATCAACAGTTCCCATTGCACAGTTACTCCATTAGAAGTTGCTGCTTGGAATTCCAATTCCAATTGGAAAATACTCTATGAATAAGTTTACACTCATATTTGCAATCCATATATAATTTTGTTTAAACTTCTGTATACATTTTCTTAAACAAACACTATCATATATGGTATTTTCTCAAACAAACTCTCATGTTACTCATATTAATTTTCCCTTCAGTTCTGCCCATCTTCCATTACCTTAACCTCAAATAATGAAATTCCCACACCACTTGAATTTCATTATTCTCTTAACAACCATTTTTCATCTTTTGCTAGTTCAATGTTTTTTTTTTAAAAAAAAACATAATTTTCAGTTTGTTTTTATTTATTTAAACCTGTTTATTTGCAGTATCTTACAATTGCTTCTGTTGGTTTAGTTAACCCTGCACTTGACATTGCTCCCGCCACAGATCTACAAAAAAAAAAAATCAGACATGATATGTTTATATTTTTGAATAGGAGATATGGTGTATTATTTAAAAAAAAGGATTGTTTTAGATATAAAAGGTGTTTTAGAAATTTCACCACACAAATTAGAAGGATTGCAGAGGGATCATAGACAAACATTTTAAGATAAGGGACTTATGGTCTGCGGGCTCAAAATTTGAAGATAATGCCTAATTTATGGCACTGAATGTTCGAGATATGCCAAATTAAAATGATGCATACCTCAGATGTTTCTTGCAAAATGTTTGTTTATGCCCCCTTTGTGGAGAAACCTTGGAGTCATAATCTGTGGTTATTAATTTTTCAATGATATGGGTATAGATGTTTTGCTAACCATTTGCTTATGGCAAAGGTATGGACACCACTGATAACAGTGTAAAGCATTTGTGACTATGCAAGCTAATCTTACTAAAGTTATTTGTTGTTTAGTTACTTGTCAACTGTTTAGCTCAGGTGGCAAAGTGTAGAATGTCTAAGTGGAGAGCAGAGTGTTTGAGAACTGTACCTCACTTGCATTCTTTTATTCGTTTTTAATGTTCTTACAGTTCCCATAATTTCAATTTATTACATTTTAGGCTTACTAAGAACACTTTTATTCTTAATTAAATGTGACATAAAATGTAATGGTACTGAATAATGCTACAATTTTTTACCAATTTTTCATGTTTAAAAGTAGAAAAACCTACAAAAACAAAAATCAGCAAACCAGAAATAGCCGAAATCTAAATCCTATCATCTAGCAGAATAGCCAAATAAACAACAAGAAACTCCACCATTATCCCAACAAAAGTGTTAGAAACACTACAGATTCAGTACTTGAGTTCGACTGGTAGTGACAGCTCACCAAGGTCAATTGCTGAATAAACAGGTTAGAGAGAGTACGAAAAGCTTCGTGAACGCGAACTAGTTTCCCATTTCATTATTTCGCGCGCTTGCCTAGTATAAGATGTTAAAGTTCGGAGCATTTTTGATACCACTCAAGGGAGTCCTTTACAAGTTCTAAGACAGTAGATAACATAAAATAACATAATATAAAACACGATTATTTATTTGCAGAACTTGTCGGAATGCGTTTAATGTATGGTAAAGAATTCGTAGCTGCGCGACTGTACCGGGAAAGATATCCAGATGACATCCTCAACGTCTACGAGAGACTTCATCCCTGTTAGTTCATAGATTGTATGTTCGTGCAAATCGAATCCAGGCTTCGAGCAATAAGTGCTCGACTGACTGCAGGTTCATCCTTCAACAAATACAGCGTATATGCAAAGTCCGTGAAACATTTCATTCAGCTAAATTTTGAAAAAACACAACATTCAAATATGTTGAAATTTTACAACATGACAGATAAGCTCATCGAAGTTTGATATCCAACGCCATCTAACGCCAGCTATCATTCAGCTACCATTTTAGTTTCGCTGGTGGCGACCGGAAGCACCATGCAATAATTTGTAACAACAAAGCACCAAAACTTACTACAAAATGGCACAGCTAACACAAAGTGTTCTTAAATTAACTCGTTCTGAGTCTGTTTTGAGTGTGCAAAGAGCACATCGTGCTGGGCATCGAAAGGATTCACCAGTTTATAACAGCATAATGAAGTGCTACGGGAAATTTCAAGAGACTTTACCTTACGACAAGCGTCCTGGTGTGTCAGAAGAGAAGATCGAAGAGGTTAGGGAGGCTTTCATATACAGTCCTACGAAATTCATGCGAAGAGCAAGCTGGGAGCTCTACATATGGAAAATCGTTCGCAAACGTTTACGAGTGAAGCCGTACAGACTGCAGATAATGACCAGTTATTCACAAGGTCACCGAGGTCACCCAACTTGATTCCATGTAACTTTTTGCGGGGTTATATGAAGGACAGGGTTTACATCCCACCCATGCCTCAAGACCTCCAAGATCTGCTACACCGTATCACAGCTGCCATCGCCAGAGAACTCCCATGATATGCTGGGTAAGTTTGACACGAACTCTTATTATAGGTTAGATATGTGCCGAGTGAACAAAGGACACATTGAACATTTGTAAGGGCAGATATAAAATTTGATGAGTTTATCTTTCATGTGAAATTTCAGCACATTTGAATGTTTTGTTTGAAAAATATAGCTGAATGAGGGGGAACGACCCCATCCATTTCACCTTTGCAACTAGACGTTAGAGCATCAGGATGTAAATCCACACTTCCCCTCCTCCTGAGTGCCGTTCACTGGCGAAGCCACTTTCACCAAAGATGGGCATGTGCTCAACCACAGGAACACCACATAGGACTCGAAAGTCCACATACCCTCGTCGAAATACGTAGGCAGCACACATTCAGTATGAACATGTGAGCTGGCATTGTTGATGGCAACTGAACTGCCCCGTACATTCTTCCTCTGTAGCTACATGCGCAGACGTACCTTCAATTGTTTATTAACGTACTGCCTGCATTCCTGGAAGACGCCCCTCTAAAATTGTTCCAGCATGGTGGGTTTCATTCCCATTTTAATAGGAAGGTGCGACAATACCTGGATAACGGTTTTCCGGACAGTTGGATTGGAAGAGGCTGTCTTGTAGCCCGGTCATTGCACTCCAATGACATTACCCCTATAAATTTCTTTTTACGGGGACAGTTCGCAACCCCAGTGACCTCTTGACAAATTGTTGGCGAGGATATTGGCTGCCAATGATGAAATTCGTGGCACTTCTGGAATCTTTGAAAGAGAGTGGGATTCATTTATGCGCCGATGTAATCTCTGCAGGGATGCTGGCGGTCGCCATTTTCAACAATTCCTGCGATTGTTTTTAATACTAAGTGACGCTCAAACCCTGAAAATAGGGAACAGTGTCGCTGCACTATCACTGATCGTAAACACGATTTTCTTCATGATATTTGGCTCTTCATACTTTGCAGGAATGTAAAATGTGAAGTGTGTTTCTGATGTCATTTACTCGTTTTCTCTTTGCTCAACCTAAAAGCAAAACTATCACCTTATTCCTTCATTATACCTAGTATTTCTATCTTTTACCCCTCGGTGGCGGGGATGTGTTTTCATTAATTGTAAGTTTCCATTTTGTTTAAATTCTTCTTTCAAACATATGCAAGCGCACTACACATTCCTGACAAGCAGATAAACAATAACAATCACACAGATATGACGCCATATTTCATAGAATTGCAAAAACCAGAACCTACAAGTAATTGTATGCAATGTGAACAAAATTCGGCATTTCGCAATAATGCAAATAAAAAAAATATACAAATAATTGTAAGACTGTAATCCTTGTCGTTAATCTTGTGCTTATTTCCAGCTCTGTAGACCTAGGCGCTGAACTACGGGGCAACAGCGGCTTATCTGCTTGATCTCATTGATAATACTAAGTAGAAGCCAATTTAGTGGCGTGCTATTCCATATTCGATTTTACTCCATTGCAGGGAAATTTGAGCCCGCAGATCTTAAGTTCTCTAACCTCAAAATGACTGTTTATCATCCCTCCGCAGGTTTTTGAATTTATGCGATTGAATTCTTAAACACCTAAGTATATGGGAATGGTATAAACAAGGTGTTCTAAGTCAGTCCTGGTGGTATAGTGGTAATTATACTTGCCTCATAAACCCAAGATCGCGGGTTCAATCCCAGCCAGAATGGATTTTTTTTTTTTTTTTTTTTTTGCGGGGGGGCCTTAAATATGTATACTAAATATGGTTCCGTCGGAAGGGAAATAAAGGCGTAGGCCCCGTGTCGTAGATTTACGGCACGAAAAAGAACCTCAAACCTTAAAGAAGAGGCCTCTGAGCAAAATTGATCGGCTGTTTCACGTTCTGAATTGAATGGGACGCTGATGACCTGGGATGTTAAAGAGCACCCGTAAATAAACCAAATCAAACAAAAAGGTGTTCTAAATGTGTACAAAATTGTCATAAAAAGGAAATTGTCAGGATTTCAGACAGATTTTAGAAAGGATAAAGGAGATACGACAGTCACATAAAGTAATAACATGGACAATCATACATATATGTTTAACGAAGAAGAAGAAGAAGAAGAAGAAGAAGAAAAAGAAGAAAAAGAAGAAGAAGAAGAAAAAAAAAGGGGGATTATAAGTTTGCAAAAATTATATTTTTGCAAACTTGAAGGCTTTTGATACCATAAACATAGAAGCACTTAGACTAAGTTGTGAGAAAAGGGAGTGAAAAGGGACAATATAATGTCTATATACTGATAATAAATTTTTCATCAGTATGCCAGTAACAAAGTAACTAAATGGATGTACAATGGATTTGAACAGGATAGCAAATGAGACTCAATTTCATTTAATTTGCACACACAATATAACTTTTTTTTTGATTGATTTATTTATGGACGCTCTTTAACTTCTCAGGTCATCAGCGTTCCATTCAACTCGGGGTGTGAAACGGCCGACAAATTTTGCTCAGAGGCCTCTCTTTCAGGCTTTCTTTTTCGTGCCGTAAATGTACGACACGGGACCCACGGCATTACTTCCCTTCCGAAGGAAGTCATACTTAGGATTTATTTACGCCCGAAAAAATTCATCGTTCCTGTCCGGGTTCGAACCCGCGATCTTGAGTTTAGGAGATCAGTATGGTAACCACTACACCACTAGGAGCGACAGACTATATATATATTATAAAAAAGAAAAGATAAAACACTAAGAGAAAGTCACACTCTTTCATTTCCTCAACCGTTGGAGGTGAACATGGCATTACAAAGTTGTGGCTTATCCCCTTTATTGTTCAAATATATGTACAATGAAGCAAATTGAGAAAATGTCATTAATGGCCGGTCTTTAAAATCACTGTTAAATTACAATGGGATAATAACGTAAATGCCCGGTCAATAACTACAATGTCCTAGATAGCAGATGATAATAGCACTGTTCGGGTAATTTCGTAATTTCACAAACCTCCTTGGCCAATGTTGTAACGAATGCTCTTTTTCGTTAGTTTAATGCAATAATAGTGCAGCAGTAATATTTTCGATCAAATTCTGTAAGCACGTATTTGTTTATTGAGTTCTTAGTGTGTCTATAGTGTGGTTGTTAGTAATAGCAATAATGAGTAATACGGGAAGTGAAAGGCGTAGGAAATTTGACAAAGTTCTGTTTGCCATAATACAAAGTAAACGCAGATAACAAAACCTATCTTATTCACGACGAGTACAATGACAACGAGCCTTTAAAACAATTTAAGAAAACGTTGAAAACGTTTGGAACAAAGAGAACAATAAAGGATATTAAGTTTTAACTATCAATGAAATATTTGTAGTTGTTTGGTTTATTTAAGGACGATCTTCTTCAGATTATCAGCGTCCCATTAAATTCAGAACATTAAATGGCCGATAAATGATCAGAGTTCTCTTCTTTTAGGCTTGAGGTTCTTTTACGTGCCGTAAACCTTAAGACACGGGAACCACCCGTTCTGAAGGAAGCATTACTTACGTTTTTGCGCCCGAAAAAAGTCTTCGTCCCTGGGCGAGATTAAACCGAAGAGGGAGACTTTTAAGACCTGTGGAAATCACTACTGAGAGTGTATTTATGTTACAAATTATCAATTGTTTGTTATTCTTCATATAACACATTCGTCAACAGGCCATGGAGGAGGAAACGGAATGGTATCAGAGCTGAAGAAAAAGTATTGCTACATCACCAAGGAAATAATCACGATTTACTTAAGTCTTTGTGTAAGCTGCCAGAAGAAGTCAAGTAATTTGCGAAAAAGGAAGTAAAACCTTTTCTATATTGAGATTTTAACTCTCGCGCGCAGGTCGATCTGATTGATATGCAATCGCAAATCTTCAATGGCTTTCGATTTATAATGGTACATCAAGGTCATTTGAATAAATTCGTTGTTTTGAAATTCCCGAAAAGTAAACGCACAGAAGTAGCTATCAACCTGATTGAATTTATACAACGTTTGGAACTCCTGTAACCTTACACTCCAATAACGGACGACGAGTTTGAGAGCTCCATATTAACCGTGTGGGATGAAATTAAAATTGTCCACAGTAAACCAAGACGCAGCTAGAGTCAGGGTTTGGTGGAGAGAGAGAGGAAACCGGGACATTTAAGAAATGTTATGTGCATGGGTGGAGGAAAATGTTTTCAGATTGGATTATGCAACCGAGCTCCCCCATTCAGGTTGGAATTTTTCATATTACATTTTATCTAAAATTCCAATAAAAATTAGTTTGTGTCTAAATATGTTCGATAAAGTGTGTGTTTTTTGGTGCAAAGCCGTATTTTTGTCATATTCATTGGAATTAATCGATCGCCATATGAAGCCATGTTGGATATTGGGCTAGAGTTAGATTATCGGCTGGAATTCCTGATAACATCTACGTAGAAAAGAGGATAATGATTTGTTTATTAATCTTGAAGCGAAGAGTCAGCGACATCAGTCAGAAAACGAAGTTGATAAAGATAAAAATAGCCTAGAGTGTCCCTTAAAAGGCAAAGACCTCCTAACAAGTAGGGGGGATCTCGTTTATTCCCCACCCGTGAGCTATAACACGGTAGTAGTTGGTATGCTGTTTAAGATACTCTGTCTATTTTGTTCTTTGGTTCACTATTTCTCACTGCACTAGTGTCGCTCGAGAAATTTGCATTTTCCTCTTCCTCTTGCTACTCTTGACCACTGTGAACCAGCATATTCTTTGAAGAGGTCTGTACATCGTCTTTTGGGTCTACTTTGTGGTCTTTTTTCCTATCAGGAGGTCCCAGGTGAAGATCTTGTATGTCCATCTATTGTCATGATTCTAGCCACGTAGTCCCCCATTACCACTCGATTCTGATGGCTGGTTGTGTGATGTCTCTTGCCTGAGATAACTGGTTTATTACTAATGTATCCAATCCAATCTGTTATGTTCTGGTGTAATTCTCGTCGGTTGTAATTGTGCCATATTTCAATCAGCTGTATGATGCCTTTGTTCAGTTTTTCACTGTTTTTTATCTGGAAGTCTTCTTGAGAGCCTCTCTGCTCGCTTGTTTAATGCAAATCTCTAAGGGTCACAGTTCTTGGGTCCTTTGTCTTTGTTAAAACTGGCAGGTGTTAGTTGCTCTTGGAGCTTTTGTTGTAGATAGTCCTTGTCTACGTTTTCTATACTTATTTTGCATGTATATGCCTTTATTCTTTTTTTCCCTCCCCTTTCTCCATCCTTATTTTGTTGTTTATCACTTGGACGTGTTACATCTCAAAAATTTTGGCGTAAAATGTGGTCTATTGTATTTTTTATCTTGCCCTCTTGCCAAGGCCATTTCAGGTGACGTGCTTTACTGAAGAACGTGTTAGCTAATTTCAAAGAATGTTCCTTTGCGAACTGGACCAATCTTTCTCTGTGTGTTCTAACAGGTTACTTGTTCCTCGTGGCTTCTCTTATACATTTAAATATATATATTCCATAATGAAGTTCTTTTGTTATCCGTATTGGTTCATGAAGCTTCTAAGTTGTTGTACTACTCTTCCAGTTCCCCCTCAAACTTGGTCTTTGTTGGAGGGTACATATGTATGACTGTTGTTGTTGTTGTTGTTGTTGTTGTTGTTGTTGTGTAGTGTTTCATGGCTAGATTTACTACTACAATTCTTTCCAAAATTCCCACCACATCTTGTACCATGTGTTTTTAAGCCTTTTCTGATTATCAAACCCGCTATCCCCTTCTGGTTAGTGGTTCCACCTTTATAATAAAAAGGTCCCCATTTTCTTTTTCAATTATGTCTTCTCCTACCTTCTCACTTCATTTAAATCTAAAATGTTGAATTTTATTTATTTCAGTGGGTTTTATATTTCTCTGTTCTGAGATTCTGTACCTTCAGTGTTGTATTACAAATTCCTATTTTTGGTTTGTTATTTGTTTGGAGTTTGTATTCATGATTTTAAGTAAATGTTTTATTGTTAGGGTCATTATGGTGGTTGTATTTAAGGTAGCACATTCCAGTTTATCCACTGGTCCTTTAATATGATTTTCTTATATCCCACCTTAACGTATTTGTCTTATGCTCTCTCCTCTCTAGCTAACTTCCAGTTGGCTCTGTACCAGCCTTTCTTGGGTGGTAATATTGTCATCAATGTAGCTTTCCTCCTCCTCCTCTGGTCCTCATTATGTCTATTTTGTCTCCCAAGCAGGCTAGTTTAACTCTGACTAATCCTCTCCCTAAACTATCTTTGCATATGTACATGGGTTTGATGTAAGCTTTATGAAATTCTATCTTGGCCAGTATTTATTTTACTATGCTGATCATTAACGAAGTTGCAGCAGACCTAATTGAACCAGGGAATGTCATTACAAACAACTAGGTAAGGGCATTTTCTTAATGTTTGCCATTTTAATTCTATTACAAAGGAAGAAAAATGTTTTGTATAACATCCAAATTTTGCAGTACTGATCAGATCTCTCTTATTTTAGGTTCTTTGAATGCTACAAGTAACTCGGTTGATTTTCTCAGTTCTCTCATTGATAACAGAGTAAAGAAAAGTAACTAAGAATGTGAGAGATTAAAAAAATGTTTGCAGAAACAGGCAGCTAAAATGTTGAGACTATCATCAAGCAAATTTCCATCAGTTCAGAAAGGAATGACTATGTGTTCCCTTACCAGATATGGATGGCACTCGAGGTTCTCTCTGAAATGTACTGGCAGTGATGTTGGAAGTTGAGAATGACCTGTACAAGCTCGGCAAGTGTACATTTCGATATGACTAGTTTTTAAGTACAAAATGTACCTAAAGACTACAAAATATATCATTGCTTTAAATAATAATACAACTTATATGTGAAACCATAAATATTTAGACTCAAAAAAGATTATTAATGCTTGTTTCACTGTATTCGATTCCAAATTGAATTACTATTGAAAGAATACAACTATTTACGTGACTATTTAAGTTTGTTTGTTTGTTTTTCTTTTGTTTTTTTTTTTTTTCTTTCTACTTCTGCTTCTCTAGTTCTTATTATTTTAGCTACATTGTTCCAAGAGTTACTTTACTTTTAGTTTTTATTGTATATATTCATTCAAAAGGAAAAATATGTATAAAATATATATGAAGGAAATGTAAAATTACTTTACTTTTATTTTACAATACAGTACAGCCTACAACAACTGCCCAGGTCTAAGTAGCCCATACTGACTATTCTATAATTAAATGGCTTCTTCTATGAGAAACTTATTTACTGCATGTTTATTATTGCAGGCACTCCTCAAGGCATATTAATGCAAAAATATATCAGATAAGAAATAAATCCCTGTATTCAACATTTCATGGAGTTAAAGGAAACCTTGGAGTTTGCTAAAGGTTGAGAAATAAGTCTCAGAGAAGCAGTTTCAACTAATAATATATGAGGAGCACAGGATAATCAGAGGTATCACTGCAAAACTAAATGTACAAGCAATAGGTATTAATTTATACTCCTTTAGGATTGGTTTTTTGCCAGATCTCTATAATTTTATTCAACTATATGTTACAAATGGTGAAATAAATTGGGGAAATAATGATATTGCACAGACATCAACACCATTTCCCATTACTACTGTTTAGCCAATAATATCAATGGTTGGTAATTTATGTAATTGTTCAAAGAGCTTAGGGCATTCTTATATTAAATACGTAGCCTATATGAATGATCTTTATGTTAATGGCAACCTCTGAGAATGACATACAAATGGCAGTCACAAGTCTTGGTCAAATTTTTAAGATACATAGTATGGAAATATCTGCTGAAAAAAAGAAGTTAAATGGAATTGCAAGCAAGAGCTGAAGAAAAATAAAAAGTTGTTAAAAAGCATATAATTATAGATCAGACATCAAGTTTTGTGTATTTGGGGTGTCACATTGTGCATTAAAGACTTTTTTTTTTAATTTATTAATACATGCTTTATTTAAAACCCTATTATATATGTGCAGGGTAGTTATAGTATAGGGAATTTCAGGATATTCATTTTATAGGGGGCTTAACTTATTTTATACCTTTACCATCTTCATGTTTTGTAGTTTTTAATTTTGCATTAAGCGGAACCTTTTTAACTGGGTTTTATTCTAAGGATTTAGTTTAGGAGGTTGTTTCATTAAGAAATTTAAATATGCTTATGCATTTTTATTTCTTTCTTTTTTTACTGGATTGACTGTATGTTATACCTTTCATATTTTTTATTATGTGTTTTGAGGGGATTTTAATTTATTGTCTTTTTATAAATTAAATGAGGATAGTGCTTATATGATGAATGGAATATTTGAGTTAATAATTTTATCCACTGCAAATAATCATAAAGACCAATTTTAATAAACAAAAATTTACATACAAATTAAGGTTAAAATAAATAATAAAGCAAGAATAAAAGTATAATATTAAATGAATTCCCACATCATACAATAACCTAAAATATATAAAAATAATTAAAACAACTGAACATAGCTCAATTATCTAATCAATCAAAATAAAATTTTAAAATAAGTAAAATCCCAGAAAAACCCCACTCCACGAGAATTTTGCCCAAATATTTCAATAATAAACAAACAAAATAACCCATGAGCAAGACTTCTAGGAATATTACTTATCTTTATACTAGATTCTATTTTTTTAAAATTCCAATAGAATCTAGTATAAAGATAAGTAATATTCATTGATATCACATAATATAACAAGAACCTAGCTAAATGTATTTATTTATTTAATATTATAAACCTACAGATATTGTAATATAATATATTTTATTACGTTACATAGCTATAAAGCTATACATATTATAGGTATTTATTATTAAATAATGTTTCTAATTCTTTCTGTGTTAGGTTTCAAACATTCTATACATATAACTTTATTACTAATAAATTTAATATACATTTTTTTCTTTAAGATCTTAAAATAAATAAAAATATTTGGTCAGGTTCTTATTATATACTCATATATTATTTTCATCTAAAGCCTATAACATAATTAAGTTTTTTTTTTGTATCAGGGATTTTCACAGTGAAATATATTATAATATGACATAATATAAACAAAATTATTGAAATTTGAGTGAATTCGTAACAAAAATTTGCCTATAAAATAAGTTTACAATTTATGACCCAAATTAAAGTACAATAAAAAAATGTTTAAATAAAAAAAAAGTAAGATGCCTGACTAAAGGATTATCATGATAGGATAAATAAAGTATTATACCATTTAAATGTAAATTGAAATTTGCACAGTTAAGTCAATCATATTAATTGATATCATTGTATGATTCAGTTAAACTACACACTCTTAAAGCTTGAAAAGTAAGTGAAGCTTTAAGAGTGTGTAGTTCAACTGAATCATACAATGATATCAATTAATATTATACCATTACTCTTACTATGCTGAATACAATCAAACTATAACCTAAAATATCAAAAATTCTTGTACACCTAACACCAAAATTTAAAGAAAAGTAAGCTAATGGGTTCCTACCTGATTTATAGAGATTTCTCTCTTTTCTAATGCCTAACAATTCAACAAAAATCCTCTTTTTATTCACACTATTAAGAGGTATTTTAATTTTTTATCCTCCAATTCATGAATAGGGATAGAAATTAATTTCTTCTCCTTTATTCCTTAGTTAACAAACAATTCAAACATATTCCCAACAGAATCCCCTCTTAAGTACTTTCTAAATCAAACCATTTCATCATCTACATTACTTTTCCTCATTTTAATTAAATCCAATATTCAACAAATATTTGAATTTAATATAAATAGATGAAATAGTCTTATTGTTACACCTCTTTTTATAAAAACTGCAGCAACTCCCTTCCACTGATGATTGCCTTCAGTAATGGAAGGAAGGGTTTCCTTGAATAAATTGTTTCATTCTACTTTCTGTATAAAACATTGCACCTATTATACTAATCTCCTACACAATTATCAATAATAGATTCGTGTAATCAATTATTTTAGCCTTTGCTATTACCAGATCTGTGGGAGGAATAAACCAAACCTCATTACGAAAAATCTTATATTACTCATCAAGTAGTCACATCAGACGAATATATTACCATAATAATAGGATTCAACTTCTGAATATTTCATTCGACCATTTACAGATTCAATATTATTACAATTATTTTCACTATTAAAAAACTAAATGTAGCCTTCATTTCTCAAATCTTCAATTCAATTAGCTTTTCCAAAAAAATAAAACTATTACTTTTTATATCCATAATGTCCTTAGGAGGATTCCTCCCTAAATGAATTTACTATTCAACTAATATCACAAAACTTCCTATTCATCACTGCAATGTGTCATACCTTCTCTGTTAAGTAAATAATTGCAGCTCTAACTTCTGCTCTGCTGTGTTCAGTTGTTTAGATATAGTTGCATAAAGAAGGCTATGTGTAGAAGATTGTGACATGTTCAGAATGGAGTTGTTATTAAGTTCTTCACAAAATAAAGACTTCCTCCAAATGAAATTAAACAGCGATTGGGCAGTGTATATGTGGAAGCATCCCTGCCATATTCTACCATAAAAGAATGGGCCAAACTTTTTTGAATGGGTCAAGAAAGAATTGAAGACAAAGAGGGTGCAAGTCACATCTTGGAAGTGCTCACTCCTGAAAACATTGCTCTTGTGGAAGGAGAAATTATGGAAGACCGACGGCTCAAAGGTACACAAATAAAGTTGTAGCCTTTCTATAATAACAGTGTTTCGAATTTTTCATGAACATTTAAACATGAATAAGGTTTGTGCAAGAGGGGTGCCTAGACTTCTTTTCCCAATCCAAAAGCAGCAATGAGACATATGTTGTCAGACATTTTTGGAGCTCTGCTGTGGCAACAAGAGAGAAGTTCTGCAACCACTGTTACAGGAGATGAAGCTATGGTCCTCTACTATGATCCCTTGTCTAAAAAAAAAAAATCCATGGAGTGGCATAAACCTGGGGAAGCATTGCCTCTAAAGGACAAGGTCACTCAGTCAACCAAGAAGATCATGGGACTGCAAATGAATACTCTTCATTAACTTCAAGCAGAGGAACACCACAGTAAATGGGGAGTACTATGCAGGCCTACTGCACAGACTACATGCTCCCATCTAAGAGAAAAGGCAAGGAAAGCTGCGTGGTGGTTTGAGCCTTCTTCATGGCAATGTGCCTGTCCATCCAGCTCTTGTTGCAAAGGAAGTTGTAAAATGTGGCTTCAAGCAGATTGACCGTTCACCCTACAGCCCAGATCTAGCTCCCAGTGATTATTTCCTCTTCTCAAAACTTAAGAAGGACCTTCAAGGAAGGAAATATAAGTGTGACGAAGAAATGATGGATGCTGTTTATGCCCATTTTGCAGACAAGACTTTTGACTATTTTTGCGGAGGGATTGAAATGTTAATTCAACAATGCGAGAAATATATTGCAAAAAAGGGTAGCTATATTGAAAAGTGAAATATAGTTTTTGTCTTTATTGTACCTAGAAAATGGTTAGGCCAGAAATTTATGGACCTACTTTCGTATCTACAATTGGCTTCTTAGGTTTTGTAGTATGAACCCATCATATATTCACAGTAGGAATTAATATAGACACCGAAGCCTGCTTCACAGGGGCGACTATAGTCATTGCAGTATCCACAGGAATTAAAATTTTCAGATGACTTGTCACAATTTATGGATCAAAAATATTTTTTAGAGTACCATAACTTTGGGCCCTAGGATTTGACTTTCTATTTACAACAGGAGGTTTAACAGGAGTAATTCTTACTAATTCTGCATTTGATATTATTCTACATGATACCATTATATCGTAGCACACTTTCACTATGTTTTATCAATAGGAGCAGTATTTTCTATCATTTGCTATCATCACTGATACCCTTTATTTTCAGGAATCACAATAAATTCTAATTAAGTTAACAGTCAATTTTTAACCCTATTTGTAGGAGTTACATTCTTCCCCATATAAATATACATTTATTTTTTAAAGAAATTTAAACACATGACAAGCAAATTATAACACAGAATACACAATATCACAGCAAAACCAGCATTAAAGTTTGGCAGCAACACATAAAGCAGATAAAAGCAGGCTAAAAGTGACACAGATGAGACTTGCTCGTCACCTGATAAGAGTGACAATAAGAGGTAAACAAACTATTGATACAATTAAAGAAACATTAATGATGAAGAATACAGTTTAAGTCAGAGAATATTAAAATAATGGAGAAACCATGTGGAAAGAATGGCTCAGATCCATCCACTACCAAAATTACTCTACAAATACAAACACCATGGGAGAAGAGACCAAGGCAAGCCAAGAGCAAGATGGCTTGTCAGATCTGAATTTAGAATGGGTATGTGTTTCTCAAACTTTGTTTAGGAGCTGGAGGAGGAGGACGAAGAAGATGGTTTACATCTTCTATTCCTTTAAAGATTGACATAATAACCCCTAATTTCCAATTCTGTGGTACCTTGCCACCCTGTAATAACACAGCACATTAATCTATTTTATCACTAATGCTATCTTCCTTCTCTTATCCTCGTACCACACCCTCCAAAATTCCCTGGGTATCCCATTCACCCCACTAGCTTTATTACTTTATAATTTGTCATTATTATGATCTAATTTCTGAATATAATTTATTAAGTTCTTATACCACTTTTGCCTGAATCACCAAACTGCTTTCCTAATGATTCTTGAAAATAGTTCCTCCAACAGTTTAGATTGCAAAACATAAGTAACATGAAAAATCTGTGGGGAAATAAGTGTTTTCTCTTCAATATTGTATTTATGTTTTCAAATGCACAATGATACTTGGTAACTTACTTTGGTAGCAATTTCCAGATCAGGATTTGCACTAAGTAGAAGCTTCACCATAGCAACATTACCCTTCTCTACTGCCCAGTACACAGCTGTTTTCCTGTCCTGAAATAATAGCAAATAACGAACTATAAATTCACAAATTGTAAATTTCACAGAATTTATCTATATAACAAATTTTTATCAAAAAACCAAAAATTTTCTGTGAATCAAAATATTTCATTATAATATGCCAAAAGCAAGCAACCAGAAAAATAAAAATAATAATGCAGAGAGACGCATTTAGCAAATGAGGGGAAGGCAATCATTTACTTTTAACCTAATTTGGGAAGATTTACACTTTCTTTAATTCAACCATACAGATATTTATATACATATAAGCCTATGCTGATCAAAGGATGTAAATGTGATTTCATTCTAATTCTAGAAGTGCAAAAGTTTAAGAGCAAAAATAACAATATTAATATGGAAAAATAAATGCTGTCTGAAATAGTTTTAACCATAATCAGTAACAAAATAAAAGAATCTGCAGACAATAAATTCTAAACAATTATCTAATTGTGTTCTGCACTAAAGTAATTTTATTTGCCAATTCTATGTCAAAAGACAAAGCAAAAGTGTTTGTGTAGTTGTTTTGGCTTCTGTTCACCTCTTCAGCTAGGGAAAATGTGATGACAGAAAATTTTGTCGATCTCTACTCTAAGACAAAGTGGAGAAGGAAAATATTTCTAATAAGATATTCAAGAAAATCCAATATTGCAGTTAAGTAATTTTATGTTTATCATTCACATTTATAACAAAATGCAATTCTATAGCTCTAAGCAATTAATTAATAATTAAACATCAAGCAGTTAACCCTTGAATTTTAAAGCTATTCATCCCCTTTCTTTTCCAATTTCATATATTGAAAAAAATGTTCTGCTATCAAATTTGTAAACCCTGAAAATTTAGGGCATTTCACAAAATTATTATTAAAATGCTCAAACAGTTCAACTTTTATCATTTGCAGCTTCAATTTATTTTCTTTACTATTCAAAGTATATATTATATATAATCATAAATTATATTCAGACAATGCACTTACACAGATAAAATATGCTAAAAAACGGATACAGCAGATTTCTTACTGTGCTGAAATAGTACACGTATTTTAGAAAATACCCATCATATACATTTATTTTGGAATAATCCACATGTTTGAACACAACTTAAAATCCAATTAATAAGTTCTTTAGAGTTCAATTAAAGTCCATCTGCAAGAGATGTGTAAATGAAGTGAATTCCTCAGCAAAATAAATAACTTCAAAAAATAATCAAAAAATGCAAATTATGACCTATTTAATGAATGAAATAAGTTATGGCATTAGCATGATAAACTCTAAAGTTAACCTATAAAAGAAGAACTGAATATTACATAACTACTTTTGTCTGTTTTTTCCCTTAAAAATTATTTTAAAATAAATGTCCTTAGAGAAATTAGTTCAATTTTCATAATAAGAGGAACATAATTAGAATTCTTGCGATTTATAAGTATTATAAAAGAGAAACCACTTTTTGTTGTTACTGTTGTCATGTCATCGTCAGTGTTGATGTTGTTGTAGTTGTTAGTAGTGGTGTTGTTGTTGTTCTTGAGATTAAACCACATAAGGATAATTGATATATCAATATCAATACTTTTTGAATGCAAATGAAATCAAATGTTATAATTATCCATGTCCCACTTAAAAGTGCTCATGAACTCTGGTTTTCACCGCCACGGGTGGCCGAGGTCGTTAAGGCATGGACTCGTGAGCGGGAGGTCTGCGGTTCGAATCCCGCCAGGACCGTCCTCCCTGACTGGGGTTTTTTCCAGGTTTTCCTCAGTCTTCATAACTGGCAAATGCCGGGGAGGTACCTAAACTTAGGCCTGGAACGCTTCCTTCCTTAAAAAAAAAAAAATCCTTTCCCAATATATCATTTCATTTCATGTATCATCAGTGTCCACCGCCTGTGGTGCCTCAGTAGTAAAAACGGGCGTTAAACACTACTCAAAAAAAAAAAAAAAACTCTGGTTTCATTCATGGTATAGTTAAAATTATTAAAAAAATAATTGAAAACAATTACAACTAAGCTACACAAGGTCTTCTATTAACAATTATTTGCATACTATTAATTAAATGAAATATATGAACACTGATGGATAAAGCTATACTATGTGGGTATTTTCAAATATTTTTAAATGTAACCATGTTTATGAACTGAGCCCTTAATATCATCTTTACATTCACTAAAATAGAAATAACAAAAGTTTCAAATTACCTTGTGTATTTACCTTATACAACCAAAAGTTCCATCAACTAACAGTACCCATTCCGTATATATAACAATTTTGAGGCTATGAATGTTAATTTGATTTTTATTGTAGTAAAACAAGTAATGCTTTCTTAAGATTATTACAGAGCACTCTTACACACACATATAATTCTCACACATATATTACATTAATATTTCACATAACTATCTTCACAACAATGCTTCTGTTAAATATAAAACATATGCATCATTGTAAATATTGTTTATATGCTGAGTTAATTAATTTTTTTATTCTGAAACAATTGAGATAAAACTACATCTAGATTTTCAAATTTTGTCTTTCAGTATACCCCTATTCCTAATTGGCTGATTTACCCAGTTTTCAGAAACTATTTTGCTTATTTCATTTAACTGATACATACCTAGTTTTGTTGTGAAAAATTAAATTTTGGAGCCGCTAGAGCGATTTTCAAATGTTGGGTTTCAGGTAAAACCCACCTCAATTTCCCCGATTTTTAGGAATTAATTTTAGATGGTACATACAGAGTTTTGTTGCAAAAAAACAAATATTGGTTCCGCGAGAGTGATTTGTAAATTTTTGGGTTTTTGCAAACCCATACTCCTAATAATCTAATTTCACTAATTTTCACATAGTATTTTTCTCATTTTATTTTAATGGCATATACCGAGTTTCGTTGCGGGGGGGGGGAGCAAATGTTGGTGCCGCAAGAGCTATTTTTAAATTCTGGGTTTCAGAAAAAAAAACCCATTCTTAATAATTTGATTTCACCAAATTTCGAAAACTATTTTTCTTGTTTTATTTTAATACCATATATATATATATATATATATATATATATATATATATATATATATATACTCGAGTTTCATTAGAAAAAACAAAAATTGGAGCCGCTGGAGCGATTTTTCAATTTTCACATTAGGTTACCCCACCTCCAATGCTCCAATATTGCTGCCTAACGAACTCCGCGAATCGTTTCTTAATTGATCATTATATGCAGAATTTTACCAAGGGAAAAAAAAAGTGTGGCCACCAGAGCGTTAATAGATACACACACATCGCTTTAGGTTAACTCTCACTCCCAATGGTCCAATTTTGCTGGTTTAACTCCATGAATTGTTTGTTAATTGATGGTTACATACAGAATTTCGCTGGGAAACAAACACAAATATATATATATATATATAAACTACAAAAAGCACAAAAGGATAAAACACTAAGAAAACGTCACACATTAATGATCGATATATTTCGAACTGTTTGAGTTCTTCTATGGCAAGAACAAGCGAAGGTGGTAAAAATAAATATTGAATATCGAAGGTAACATTATACATGGAAACAGATGAAACAAGCAACAAGAGTGTGCGAGAGGGAGAAAAAAATAATATACAAGACTTAGGCGCTATACGTAAAAATATAGCTGCCATTTCTCTATCTCTAAGTAAACTTTCAGAGCTCTGAGTAGGTAACGCATCAATAAGCCTCAAATTAAAAGCATCATAAAAATCCTTAGTGAGATGGGGCATGTTGGGCAACCGACAAGGGAGACTTGGTTTTAACAGGACGTCTATGATTGTTTATACGGAGCGAAACAACAGTAGAAATTAAACCAATATAAAATGCTTTGCAAAGCTTACAAGATAATATATATATGCCATCCTTAGAAGAACAAGTAGCAAATGAAGAAATGTTAATGTCTCCCTTGCCGGTTGCCCAGCATGCCCCGTCTCACCGTAAGGATTTTGATGACACTTTTAATTTAATACTTATTGATGCGTTGCCTTCAGAGCTCTGAAAGTTTATTCAGAGATAGAGAAATGGCAGCTATATTTTTTACATAAAGCGCGTAAATCTTGCATATTATTCTTTTTCCTCCCTCTCACACACTCTTGTTGCTTGTTAATTTGTTTCCGTGCATAATGTTACCTTCGATATTCAAAATTTATTTTTACCACCTTCGCTTGACTTCTTGCCATAGACGAACTCGAACAGTTCGAAATATATCGATTACTAATCTGTGACTTTTTCTTAGCGTTTTATCCTTTTTCTGTTTTTCTAGTTATTGTTATTTTAGTTACATTGTTAATAGTGTTACATTATTTTTCATTTATATATACGTAGCTTTAGGTTAACACCCATTCCTAATTGATTGTTATTTTAGTTACACACATACGTAACTTTAGGTTAACATCCATTCCTAATTGATTGTTATATGTACAGTATCGTTGAGGGAAAAAAATTATTGCGACCGCACCCACGCACACCCAAAACTCAAAATAAGATGGTTAATGTGTAACGCAGAAGATTACAACGCGGCTACTAGATGTTTCCCACGCAGTCGCTTTAACCACAGAAATCAGGAATGCCGAGCAGAAAAAGAAATTGCCCCTCGTGCTCAGGAGAACATAAGATGAAAGATTGCAAAGCCTTTTCAGAAAACTACAAATATATAAATTATACGACATACAATAAATACATACTCCTGAAAAAATAAGTGAAATCACTCATCCATTAATTAGGACTGTCCTAGCCTGCTTGCTGTTTTGCTGTTTTACCGACTACTAAATCGTTTTCAATGTTAATAGTAAATCAAAAGGAAACAAGAATATTAACCTTCAATACTGAATAGCAGCGACACACAATATTATTAATCTCATATCACAGCTATAAACCGATATAGCGTTTATACAGGAACAGTATGTTTGCAGAAGTAAGTCATCAGCAATACCATCAATTTACCGAGTTTATACAACTGGGAAGGATAAAAGCAGAGCAGTAAAGGTAATCTTCAATAGAACAAAGGCATAATGATTCTACAGCTCAGATGAGGACTCGGTAACAATGGAAATCAATCGTGGGACCCTAACAATTATTGCAGTGAGCGTATTTGGACGTTACACAAGATATTGAAATACACTTAGTTAAAATAACGAAAATTCTAGACTTTGCGAAAGGAAAGAAGATTATAATCCCATGAAAAGTAATTCAAGGTCGAAACTCTGGCACAATCTAGTAACGAAAGAGGCAGAATCTTAAAGGAATTTATAATAGCACATCTTCTTAAATATAATGACCTACAACCTTTGAAATCAGCAGGGAATCTAGTAACATTGATCTGACGCTGGGCAATAAACATATTTTGCAACATATAAACAATTGGGAAGATTGCCATAGAAGAAAGCAGTTCGGATCATAGAAGTATTGCCTTTTACACAGGTATACAAATTGCCAAGGAGGAGAAGAGGAACTTCTACGGGATTAGGTACCAGAAGATGAAGAGAAGGAAGACTGTGAGTGCTGGAAACAAATCAGAGCAGAAATAAAGGAACCACATAATACAATCAAAGAAAACCCATTTACAAAAGATGAAGTTTATAGTATTCTGGAAGTCATCATTCACATAAAATTTCCATGAAAAGACAGAATTACAAGTAATATACCATCAAAAATGTTAAAAAAAATGCCAAAATTCATGACAAGAGCTATACAATCACTGCTTAAAGACTGGAAGCTTTCCCAAGTTATGGAAAAGAGTACAGATCATACCAATTGTAAAACCACGTCAAGAAAATAAAGCAAACATTACCAAATTCAGACCCATCAGCCTTCTAAAAGTTGCCAGGAAAATGCTCCAAAATCTCCTCATATACAGAATAATGCATTGTTTTAACACTAGGAGTCTGTTAAACAGGAACCAATTCAGATTCACTCCACAAATACTCCAATTTTCTTAAGTCATTGAAGGATTTTTGATGCCTCAAGAACCTTTAACTCTTAACAAAGAGCTATTTTAGTGGGAAAGAAACATATTATCAGCAGGCAGTATAGGAATAGAAAGGACCCTAGGTTGTGGAATATCTAGTATGATTAATTATTAAATCTCGGTTACAAACAATGCATAAAGATGGTTTCCTTTGCAGCTTTTTTTTTTTTTGATTGAATTATTTATGGACGCTCTTTAACATCTCAGGTCATCAGCGTCCCATTCAACTCAGGGCGTGAAACGGCCGACTAATTTTGCTCAGAGGCCTCTCTTTCAGGCTTGAGGTTCTTTATCGTGCCGTAAATGTACGACACGGGACCCACGGCTTTACTTCCCTTCCGAAGGAAGTCATACTTAGGATTTTTACGCCCCGAAAAAATCCATCGGTCTTGGCCGGGTTCGAACCCGCGATCTTGGGTTTAGGAGGCAAGTATGGTAACCACTACACCACCAGGACCGACGCCTTTGCAGCTGAATGTTGTGTTCTGGTTACGGGAGGAACTAAACTTGAGATTGAAAACTATGCAAATATAGAAATGTTGAAGATCTCAGAATGGACTACAAAAAACAAAATAACATTCAATGCACAGAAATTGCACGTTTTATACATTCAAGGAGAAAATCCAACACAAGCCAACAGTTAGACATTTATTTAAACAATAGCAATGTAGTACAAGTTATTACTATAAAATATCGAGTGATCTTTGACAATAGATTGCAATTTAACCAGCACATAGACTATGTAACCAAGAAATGTACAAAACTCTACATTACTTATCCAGAACTGCCAAAACAAAATTAGGGTTACAATCTGATGTACAAAGAATAATATACAATGGAACCATTCTGCCTCTTCTTTCTTATGGGCACCTGTCTGGATAGATGCTATAGAGAGGATTTACAATCCACGGAAACTAAGAAAAGTACATAGAATTATACACATCAAAATAGCAAAGGAGGCATCATCATCATCATCATCATCATCATCATCATCATCATCATCTTAAATAGTGTTTAACACCCATTTTTACTACTGAGGCACCACAGTGGCAAAGGCATTCAAGACATCACAAGAGGCTCTCTGCATTTTAACAGAATTGATTTCTGTAACAAAGCACTTAAAGAAATTGCCAACTCTTAAAACTTCACTAGAGGAATCAAGAAGACCAATCATAAATAGAAAGGTAGGCCTATTTAACAGTGAAATAACATGCAGGGAGTGGCTTCACTCTACTGATATACCTAAAATAGAGGAAAAACAAAATAGCAAACAGTATATACTCAAGATATGTACTGATGCAGCAAAAGCAATGCAGGTATAGGTACAGGAATAATAATGTACATAAACATATGCCAGTTCATAGACTGCGGTATAAGCTGCATCAAAAAATGCTCAAATAATAAAGCTGAGCAGTAAACTGCAGCAATCACCACATTTAGTCAAATTATACTAGATTTAATTAACAATCACAAAACATAGTAATCTCTATAAAAGAAAACAAGGAAGTTAACATCACTTTAATGAGAACACTGGGAAATATATTTTACTTGGGTCAAAGCCCACATTGGCAACAAGCTTGTAGACAAATTAGCTAAAGCAGCAGCAAACAATCAAGACATGGCAAATGTGTATAAACTAATACCCATTAGCACAATAAAAAGTGAATTAAGAGAAGAAAGTTTGCTACAATGGGAAAACAAGTGAAAAAGAATGGACAAATTACAAAGACCCATTTTCTTTCCTGGTATATAGAAAAGATTTGAGGTGAAACTAACTTAACCTATAACTTCACAGCAGTAACTACGGATCATGGAAAATGGGTAAATATTCTCACATATGTTAAGTTAACAGGTGGTCAAATATGCATGTGCAAGAAGAAAAGTCAGACAATGAAAACATCCTATGAGAGTGTGAGTTGCTAAATGTGAAAGAAACTTCTTTAAAAAGGCAGGGAAAGGAGATGGAAAGTGGCCTATTAACAATTATGAACTCGTGGACAAGCACCTAAAACTATTTCAAACTTATGTGAATAACATAAACTTTGAATCTATATAAATAATTAGCAAAACTTGAAATTGGTACTAATAATTGGCAAAACATAATGGTAAATGTGTTGTATAGTAATGTTAAATAATTCATACCCATGTAACACATGTGCTTATAGAATTACATGGTGTAATAGAACATGCTGTTAATAAGTCATTAAAAAATAACACAAACACACAGTTTTTTCATCTTTTTTGGTGCCTAGTAAGTATATGGAGATTTAAAGAAATTTTTCAAAAATGTATTGCAGTTCCTTTGGAATTTGCTAACAAGTTTACAAAAGGAATCTTAACTTATTAGCATAATTCATATTTTGTTAGGAAAGTCAAATAATAGGGTTTTAAAGCGATATGCAATGCTGAAAAGAGTTAATACTTTCAGTAAGTGGCAGAAAAAACAGTTCAATGACAGCTTAGATAACAGGTGCTAAATGTTTAATGGGATGTCAGCATTGAATCTGATGACCATACTCAAAGAGTGTACAACCAAAGAGCAATGTGCTGTTTTACATTTTTGTGTGTTCAAGAGTTTCTACAAAAACTTTTATAAAGAGATCCTTATTGTTTATTATAAGAACATAAAGTCATGTATTATTATCAGAGTCTGGTGGTTCAGACATTTATTTTGATCAAAATAGGCAGCTAAAAGGCACTTAAAATAATGAAAATATGCAGCAATATAATTAAAATAAGCATTTATTAAAAATGAAAACAGAAATATCACTCATTATTAATGAGCACAGATATTTAAGATACTTAATTTCTTCATCATATAATTAAAGTACTTAAGCTTACTTTTCTTGGTTACAAGCAACAAGATGTTTTTTCAAGTTATTAAAGATGCACAGTGGTTTTTGGTTCAGTTCATTTTCTGTTTGTGTGTTTATAGGGGAATCAGGTTAATCTCTCATTTCCGTACTGAGCACATTGTAGAATGGTTTATTGCACAGCTGTTGCACTCTCATCTTTCTCATTTGCAATTGTTTATTACATATATGTAGCTGAGAAGTTATTCCCACCATAAATTTCCTAGAATTTTCTCATGCAAAGTGATACAAGGTACTAAACTTAGGTATTTATTTTTTACACAGAACAGAAATTAGGAATATATGTAGTAAAAGCACAGATTGTGAGCAGAGCTACATAGGCAAAACAAAGAGAAATTTAGAAATTTGGAAGAAAGAACACTTAAGGAATTAAGCAGGTGGATAAATCAGCAGTAACAACTCACTTTTGGACCAAAAATCATGAAATAAAACTGGAAATTAAACTGCTGAAACATTTTCACAACCCAATGGAGTTATCCACTTGGGAAAAAATTTTCATATTAAAAAATAAAGAAAACCTAATGAGCTTCCAGTTTCCTCCTATGGATGAACTATTTCCTACTTCAGCGAACAGATGCCAACACAGGAACATCCACGCATCTAGCCATCATTTCCAGTAACAGTGGTTCAGTGAGCAACTGAAGATGGGAGAGATTCTTCCAAAATACTTATTTTATGTAAGTAAATGGAGGTAGTGTAAAAAATGAATACCTAAGTTTAGGATATATTACCACTCCAATGTCAACAGCTTCGTAAGTACAATATTTATGATACAAGGTCATTTGTCAGGACTATTCAAACCTATAGTTCTTCCCTCATCCTCTCCATTTCCCAGTATTCATATGCCCATGCATTCTTTTCACTAATGAAGATTCTATTATTTAAAAAGCTTAAGTGAATCGGTTGAGAAGAAAGTTTTTGATTGCTTGAAATAAATATATATTAAGATACATATTTTTGTAAGGAGAACATGGCATTTAATTTTTTTAACTTTTTTTCATTTTGATATGTGCATTTTAAAATTCATAAATAATCGTAGAAAAAATTCATAGCAATCCAAAACAGGCAAAAAGAAAGAAAAAATGGAGTTTTAAACCTTAAAATAGGCAACAAAAGCCAAAATATGCAAAATTTTCATTTCTATCTGGCTATTAAATATATCTACCCCAGATAGAAAAGGTATTTAGGCCTAACTTCTGGCCACTGATTAATATTATTTTGTTTTAATTTGTTATACTGGCAATGTACATGCCTTTCTTCAAAAGCAAACAGTGCCTTTTAAATAAATCATGACAAATATCACTGTAAGTATTGAATAATTTATTCGAATTTTTAACACTTACATCACTAATAGTTTTAAAAGAGGAAAACTAAGTTTCTGGAGGTAATTGCTCCCATCTTCCAGTTCGACTGCCGGCCTTGCTCTTCGTGGTGGTTTGGTTTGTCTCTGGTGGCGGTTGGATGAACTTCTGTATTAAGACGTCACTTGGTGGGATTTCAAAGTTGAAAATGCTACATTTGTTCTTCCAGATATAAATGTTTTCCCAGACGGCGAGTTCTGTTTTCCCTGTAATGTTTTTAAGTAGTTTGGGATTCCTGTTTATATTATATTTTTCATTCCAAAAAGGCCAAGCTACTGCTGATTTTTCTTCCTGTCTTTGTTTTAAGATCCTGATGTGTTCTTTTGCTCATGTTTTTGTTTCTTTTGGTCTTTCCTATGTAAATTTTTTCACAATCGATACATTTCATCTGATATATTCCCGATTTGTTCTCTTGAGGAATATCCTCTTTTAGTTTAGAATTTAATATATTTTTTATGGAGTAACTGTTTTTTGGAGTTAAAATAATGTTTTGTTTTTTGAAAATCTTTTGGCATTTGTAGAAGGTTGATGGATGGTATGTGAATTTTTGGTACATTCTATTTTCTTCCTTGCTAGGAATAAGAGTACTGATGTCTTTGATTCTTTTTTTGTTCCTAGCTCTGTTTATTTTCTTATATACTACTTCTTGTTTGAAACCATTTTCTATAGCTATATTTATTATATTGCTCAGTTCTAAATCATATTCTTCTCTGTTCATGGGGACATTTACCAACCTGTGAGCAAGACTATTTAGTACTGCATGTTTATGAGGAGCTGGGTTATAACTGTTATATTTAATACAGCTATTAGTGTGAGTAGGTTTTCTATATATGCCAAATGTTAAGTGGTTTTCTAACTGAATTATTTTAAGATCCAAGAAGGGTAGCTGTCCGTTGCATTCTCTTTCCATAGTGAATTTTCCTCAGGAGAACAAATCAGGAATATATCATGAAAAAAAAAAGTTACTTAATCTACAAGAAAAATAGTTAAAATTCACTATGGAAAGAGAATGGAATGAAGAGATGTGTTACAAATTCGACTCAATTATTCAAAACTTATATTAAACATCACTGTTACAAAGTCCACCATATTTAACCTTACATCACTGTATTTAGTCCCTTTTGCTGGTAAGAAATTAATTCTTATATTTAGTTATTTATTTTACACCAATTATATTATAAAATAGATAACATACCCACATCTTACAACCTACTCAAAAGTTGCCTACCTGAAAATGTTTCTGGTTTCAATACAACCTCATGAGGTTGTTGATGTATTAGAGACCAAACTATAATCCATTACATCATTTCCATTAGGACTATGCCAGTGCCACACATATAAAGAAACTACAAACATTCCAAAATAAAATAGAATCATTGCCAAAGTTCCTACACTAACCCCAGCAGTATGTTAGCATCATGAATCAAAAATGCATATAATTAATCAATTTATTCATAAATTAGCTTTTGATTTATATGAAAACCTGCCACAAAAAGCCAACCCACAAATACGAACACTAGGCAATTACAATCCCTCAATTGATACTCATCCTTGCCTATTACAGTTGTTTAATAAAACCAGCAAATCAGATATAACCCCACAGGATATTCAAGAATATCTAAAACTAATGCATGCTAACCCTATTTAAATCAATAAATCCATTACCTACCTTTCATGTCTATACTGCTGTTGCACATAATCTTCTTAACTATAACTGCATTATATGTACCACTAATATTACTAATGCACTAACAACTTGCTAATCTATCTAGACTTCCGGCATCAATTAATTCATTTAATTAAAAAAATATGAACAAATAAATTTTTAAAAAATAAATAATATATATATATATATATATATATATATACATATATTTAGCTTGATGTTTTAACATCCTAGGCTAGTTAATCACTATATTAATTATATCATACTTTTATCATGATTATCAAGCCTCCATTTAAGAAAAAAATGCCAATACTACACTAAACAAACTATAATATAATCATAAATAAATACACAAATTACTCCTAAATAAGGATGTTCTGCATGACTAACTTAACCTAAGCACACATCATCCACCTACACACCACTTCCTTGGCTGGCTCTCAGGTCCAATGGGTATAACTGCTACTAAGGACTCACAGCACTTAGAAATATTTTCATGGGGACAATATTTGCACAATATCTGGGTTGCGAATGCAGTACCTGTCAAACTACCATTACTTCTGTAAATTTACACTTACTAACAACTTTATACTAACAGCATGAAACTAACCCACATGATAGTTATTAACTGCATATGGGAGGCAATATAGACTTCAGTTGATCGCCACCAAGGATAGCTTTAAACATTTTTTTTATTTAAATTACCACTTAACTCCAGGTTAATAGCTTCTAGGTTATCAATTGTTGGTTCCCAACTCTCATTATGATTTATTCTACTCTTCCATTTTAATATAGCTTTCACCGGTCTCCAAATCTCACTTAATTGCAGAACATTAGCTTGATTAAAAATATTGCCCCATAGTTATTTTGATAGCTTCTTGAATAAGGCAATCACAGTAAATGAAATTTTATCATTGTAGCCTGGTAACAAAATCTTGTGTTGAAGCAACTCAATATGGCACTGTTGTCCCTTCTATCTATTCTGGTGATATGCTGCGGTGTGTATTTCCGGGAGACCTTTCTGATACGGTGCTGCTACGGTTGCATGGTGTAATGATGTAGTGCTGGAGGTAAGGTGGGATATGACGGTGTCGACGTATTGGGAAGCGATGGAAGCGTGAACAAGAGATGAGCAGTAGTAGAAGGCAGAAGCGGCTTTCGTTGGTTCTCCGGGTCTCAAAGAGTTGGACCGCGGTTGACGCAACCTGGCGGGGCTGGAGCTGAGGCTGTGGCGGTAACACGCCTTTTGTTGTCCATCTTCGAACAGAAATCGTAGACCGGGTTCGCTGCGCAGTTACTTCGATGGGAAGGCGCTTATTTTCTCTCGCCTGCCCACGAGAACTGAAGCGATGATTTATATTTTTATTTTGTATATTCTATTTATTTTTTAACTAGTGCTAAGGGAATAAAGTGGGGTGGGTCAGGGTTCTGCTTGAGCACCCTCATGACTGAAGCCCTACATGGTCCCCCGGGATACCAATGGAGTAAGTGAAAAAAAGTAATAGGGAGATAGAACAAAGTTCTTGAAAGATATGTTTCTTTAAACATATAATATATGAAAATAATCCATGTAGGCGCGTAGAGCTCCTGTTAAGAGATTCTTAGAAAACTGACTCGTTCCTGACGTTCTCGCAGGTCCCATCCGGATGGGTTGCTGGCCGGATGAGTGACATACTGTCTCATATGAGCGAAGGCTGCGGAGAGAATGTTGTAGGTTGGTATATTGGTAGGAACTTAACACATGCAATTGCATGGTTTGCATGTATAAATGTGGTTAGGTTGCTTGTATGTATTGGCCCGCAGGTTATTTCTAATACTGAGAGCCATTCTTGTAGTCAAAATTTGTATTATTTAATTAATTGAAAAAGAGTGTATATAATATTGTAATTATTATGAATATAATATATAATTTTATTTACCTATTTATTATTTTACATTTATAGGTTTTGTCATATTCATTTCTATCGTCTAGTGGTATAACCCATTGGTTTGTACGTCAAGTCAATTCTGGTGCTCTAACTTAACGTTGGTCATGTAAGTCTATGTTGGTCCTGGTGTATGTGGAGAGAAGTCGGTAGGTGGAATCAGTCGGTTTAGATATTCTTGGATATCTTGGACGGTAACATCTTTCAGGGGCTTAAGGATGAGAGAGAGTGATCTTTTGTGCTTTGCAATGGTTAGCGAATCTTCATGTTTGCCGAGTTTTCCAACTTCCGCGTTATGTTCTGCTAGGTTTTTGTATGTATCAAATGCTAGTTGCGAATATATTGATTTATTGTATACATATTAAGATCGCGATGAAGTGGCTTGGCTGGGCGAGCTTTGGCACTTTGGCTACGATTCGTAGATTTTTGTTTTGTAGTGTTTGTAGCTTATTAATATGCGAAGTTGCTGCCCACACCGAGGCTGCATACGTTATTTTTGATCTAATGTTTTGTACAATGTTACCCCAATTTTCAGTGTTAGCATACTATTGCACTTAATACATGGATAAAGTCGGTCCTGGTGTAGTAACTATATTTCCCTCATAAATCCAAGATCGCAGGTGTAATTCCGGCCAGGATCGATGAACTTTTTCGGGCGTAAAAATCCTAAGATTAGTTTCCTTCGGAAGGGAAGTAAAGCCGTGGGTCCCGTATCGTAGTTTTGTGGCACAAAAAATAACCACAAGCCTGAAAGAAAAGTCCTGGAGCAAAACTGAATGCCGTTTCACGCCCTGAATTGAATGGGACGCTAATGATCTGAGATGTTAAAGATAGTCCATAAATAAATCAAATCTACAAAAAGTGGGAAAAGTTATCTTAAACGCGCGTTTGCTTGTACTGGTCTTAGTGATTGTTGATGCGCGACCCATCGTGAAGCCGAGGTCGTCGACCGTGTTAGTCTAGTTAATGAAGCAGTTAAAAGGTGCTGATAAATGCCGCTCTCGGTGCAAAATGCGTTTTGTACTGCCTGGCCTCTTTTTTTTTTTCCTTCTTCTTTTTCCTTTCTTTTATTTTCTCTCTCTCTCTCTGTTTACTTTTACTTTCCTTTAAGGAGATAAGATCGTTTTGTAGTAAGGTACTAATTATTTGCACCCCTTCCGATTGAGCCATTTTGGGTATGTCGCCAGCATATATGAATGCTTGTGTATTATTGAAAATTAGCATGTCATTTATACAGAGGTTAAATAACACTAGTTCTAGTAAACTACCCTGGGGGAAACCTCATATAAGCCTTGTTGTGGATTGGTAATTGATAACTTTAAAGTGAAAAGTTTTATTTGGTAGTTAGTGAGCATTGAGCTTCATTGTACTGTCGGAAAAGTCATAACAAATAACAAATGAGCTTAAATAACAGTTCTTCGTACCATAATACTTCGTCGAAGGCTCTGTCGAAATCAGGCATAAGAGCGCCGGTTTATTTCCCAATGTTTTATCCATGCTATATATCCTCAATGGCATGCAAAAGGTAAGTTGGAGAGTATTTGAATATGGAAGCCTAATTGTTGGTCACGAATTATATTGTTTCGTTTAATATGTGGTTTATTCGCATTACAATGATCTTTTCACGCCTTACTCATTGTGTTAAGTAGGTTTATTGATCTATAATTGTTCTGGTTGCTGCAGTTTTGTAAGTGAGAACGCAGATCTCTCCATGGAGTAGTGTTTAACGCCCGTTTTTACTACTGAGGCACCACAGACTGTGGACACTGATGATACATGGGATGAAATGATAAATTGGGAAAGGATATTTTTAAGGATGGAAGCGTTCCAGGCCTAAGTTTAGGGTACCTCCCCAGCATTTGCCAGCTATGAGGACTGAGGAAAACCTGGAAAAAAACCTCAGTCAGAGAGGACGGTCCTGGTGGGATTGGAACCCCAGACCTCCCGCTTATGAGTTCGCGCCTTAACGACCTCGACCACCTGTGGCGGTCAATCTCTCTCCATGCCTTTGGTTAGTAGCCCTCGATTAATATAAAGTTATAGATTTGCGATAATGGTTGTATTGCTTTGTTAGGCGGGTTTTTAAGGGCAATATTAGGAATTTAGTCCGAGGCCTTACGATTTGCTAAATGTTTAATAACCCAACCAATTTCCGAAGGGTATGTGCGGCATAGTTTTTTATGGTGTGGATTGTAAGTCGCATCCTTAGTTAACGAAAAGATTTCCAAAATGAAGGTAGGTGTCGCGGTGTGTTATTGAGTGAGAGGGTGCTTTCGAGGGCATCCGCAAGAGTTTCCGCTTTTGCTTGATCTGTTTCTGCGATGCAATTATTATGGTGTAATGTGGGATTTGTGGGAGAGTTCTAGGAAGCAATTTGGATACGCGCCATAGTTTGTATCTTTCGGGATCAATTTGGTTCATGATTCCATTTGAGTTTTGGGGATATGCTTAAGCACATTTCAGAGTTTTATTCGCGTAAGAGTAAAGCGTGGGCTGGGTGCCGTGTTTGTTACTAGTCTTCGAATTTTGTTACGGGATGCTACTTGACGCTTTACTTCTTGAGGAAAGTGCTGTTGATGGGTCCTAAATGGTTTTTAGGGGCACAGTATAAACTATTGGCAATTATGATCAGTTTTGCAATTGCGCCATTTTGTCTGTTTCGCTAGCAATCATAGGAATTGCTAGGAATGCAATTGGAAGTTTTCCCGAAGCGCCTTGTTAAAGTTACGCTGGAAAGAAATGTTTGATTGTGCTAGAAACTTGCCTAGAGTGGTTATGACTGGACAGTGATTGGAAAAGAGATAGTACAATACTTTCATTGCCAATCGCTTTTACACATGTTGGACTACACGTATATCAAGAATATCCGTTTAGTGGGCAGGCAGGCTTTGTACATGAATGGGTTCATTAGGAGCGCATATTAAGTAAAGTAAATTTTGCTCGTGTGCAGATAGTATTTATCTTATTACAATTCCAAATAGAGTGCTTAGGGTTTAGGTCTCCAAAAGCCAAGGTTGCATTTCCAAGCTTCATAAGCATATCGACATCAATCGTTATATCCCCCGGGGGACTGATTGTCAAAATCCCTGATATGTTGAATTTTACATCGATACATTTATTGCCAACGCTTCATTTCTGGATTGCGGAGGTATGTGTTGCTGATAGTGTTCAATTGATGCATTAACTACTAGTATTACACCTCCCCCGCGTCTGTCTATTTAGATATACGTTGTAACTTAATATGTGGAAATTGTCATTCGTTAAAAGATGTCTCAGATGTGTGTCTTTCTGTAATTGCTACAATGTCCATGTCTAGTCATAAATTGTTTCAGTTCCCGTTTGCGACGGCGTATGCTTTGTGTATTCCACATTAAAATATGTTACTTGTTCAGTAATGGAAGAATGCTAAGAAGTCAGCATTTTCGGCGTTTACCTGATGTAGATATTGTGGCAGAGCAAATTAGAGCGACAAGGAGGATATTGCAGTGCAGCATATCAAAGTCTTTGTTTACTTTATGTTATGGCTTTTAATGCTTTGTAAAGCAGCGTTGGTTTGTGTGCCTATGGTGGCTATAGCATTCTAATAGCGTTACCATTAGCCTCCGTATTCTCCGAGTTAGTGCGTTGCTGAGGGCGGATAGGCTAGCTTCGCGATTCTACTGTAATCCCATGAATTTGCAGGAATCCCCTCCGGCCGTGAATTGGGCGGTTAGCCTCTTGGGGGTAATGTGCTTTGTGGAACAGACATTTGTTTATCTGCCTTCGCTATTCGGAGTACCCCCGGAAGCGTTCCCTGGGCCCATTGACATTGCAGAGAGCGCATTTTCTACCAGTGCCACTTGATTTATAATTTTGGAAGGGGTGATTTCCCAGTGACTTTGAGCATGTTTAGGAAGAGTTCCTCCAATTGGGCTCAAAGTGCAATAATATCAGGCACCTGTTGCGCTGCTGAGGTATGCTAGACCGGTGGTAGTCTTCCACACTAACTGTGATGGGTTTTTTCTTCTTTTTCTTCTTTTTTTTTCGTTTTTTCACAGTAATTCATTGTCGGACTTCGAGCAAATAAATCGGTAGAGGGGTTCTATCGTGCCGCAGCCTGTGCAGTTGATGAACTCGCGCCAGATTAATCTGGCTGTGAAGCAGGTCATCCGCAACAAAAACTTCTAGGTCATTGCCGTAAATGCCCTTTGCCACCATCCGATAGGTTCGTTATCGGAAGTGAGGCACTACATGGAAGAGGAAGGAAGGGTCTTCAAAATGGTGCCTTCCTCTGTTTCCGCTCTAATTAGGGAGTTCTGTCACAACGCAGATGTATTCAGCATGTATTTGGTTGCGGTGTGCTGGGCGTCAAAAGATCTAAGGAGGAAGGAAAGTGCATTGCCGTGCTTCTTAAGCAAGTATATTGGCACCGGCTGCATTCATGGGGACTTACATGCGTCATGTGTTACTGCGCTTTTGGGGAAGCGTAAGCTACTGTCACAATGTTGTTTGGCTAGTCACAGTGTCGTTTCGAGATATGGCGAGGCTGAAAGGCGAAGAGAGTGGTGGGAGGGAAAGGAATGAGGGAATGGTGGGAAAATGAATAAGAACGGGGTCTGGGGTCGGAGGATGGCCCGGTGACACGTGAGAACAGTCTACTGGGATGTACACGAAGGACTGCGGATAAAGGTTCAGAAGAGGGAGAGAAGAAAATGGAGCCCGGTGAGGAGCATGGGATCTGGATGAAGGCTAAAGGTTAAGGGGAAGTGTGGGAGTTTCCGAGGCGCGTTCGTCAATCACAGAAGTCACATTCTTAATTCGTCATAACTTGATAGAAAGCGTAGATGGAGAGCGCTTGGTCACACCTCGCTCTTTATCATTCATTTCCTATTGCAAACTAAAACTAGATATAGAAAAAGTTAAGAGTATAAGATTTAACCTAATTGCTGCCCAAGAAGTTGGTGCAGAAGTTCCTACATTGCGCATAAGGGAGATAATTATAAATTAAGATAGGAAATAATAGTGATATTAGTACGAAAAACAGCTATTGGGCGGTAAGAAACACGAACTTCAGAGGGGCTGACCTAGAGCGCCTGGAAACCGATTCAGCCTTGTAGTCTACCCGACTAGGCTGTAACTACACCAATCTGAACACAGTGACCGATGCCAGTCGCTGAGGTTTGAAGCCTTACCGCGGTCAAGTGCCAGTTGCCCGACTGATGCCTTTCAACTGATGCGAGTAAAGCTCGTCCAGGCGTAGATACTTACCCGGTCCTCAGTTATCAGCAGTGATACTGAGAGTCCTCGACAGAAAACTCTCGGGAACCTGCAGGCAGACTACAGAGCCTGATAAAAGCTTATCTTTCCGGTTTAGCTCTAAGCGGATCCAAGCACGACAGTCCGGTCGGTGACTTCTTTTTATGGGGGCCATAGACCCGGAATGGGACACTCAATGGCGATCTGTTGGAGCATACACCGCCTCCCGAATGCGATTAATATCCTAACATGCGAGCATGTGTGTATGTAGTCAGTCGGGTCCCGCATAAGCATCATGTTTAGTAGAATTAGTTTTTACCCAGTAGACATGCAGAACAGTCCTGAATTTCCGCTAGCAAATATCACTATGAGCTTTTAAAGGTTGTGTAGGAGGAAATATTGAGACATTTTGATGCTGTCAATATAACGAGTGTATTAAATGTGTAACTGATTCAGTTCATGCAATTATTTTATGGTAGTGTTCTGTGTTATGATCGTTTAAGAGTAGTTGAGAGTAGTCTTGTGTAGTGTGATGAACAGTGTATAAACGTCACCCAACATATCAATTGCCCTAAATAATGCTATGTGCAGTGCATTGTTAGCTAAGCTTGCTAATTGAAACCTTGTTGTTTTAGTTAGATGTTGGAAAGCAGAAATGCTGTTGTATATTCGTGTTGTGAAACCTTAACATATGCAATTTTATTGTTTTGTATGCATAAATGTGGCAGGATTGCTTGTAGTGTATTTTGGCGTGCAGGTTATTACTAATCCTATGGGCCATTCTTGTGATCCAGAGTCGTAATTTGAATTGAGCTAATTCATTTATATATCATCATCATCATCATCATCATTCATCATCATCATTATTATTCATTTTTTAGTTTTTTTTAAATTGTACATAGCATCTACTGATTTTTTGCTATGTCATCAATTCTAGTGCTCTATCGGTCTAATCCAAGAATTGGTTACGTCAATGTTGGTCCTGGTGTCTGTGGAGGACAGGCAATAGGTGAGATCAGTCTGTTTAGATATTTTTGGATATCTCGGACGGTAAAGTCAATTTTCAACGGTTTAAGGAAGAGAGAGAACGAGCGAGAGAGAGACAGTGGTCCTTTGTGCTGTGCAATGATTAGCGATTCTTCAAATTTGCCGAGTTTTCGAACTTCCGCGTTATCATTCTGCCAGGTTTTTAATGCCAAATGTAATTTATGAACAAATGTGTTTGTTGTATGCATACGAAGATCGCCTTGATCAGTCTTGGTTGGGTTTTTTTTCCCCCTTTTTTAATGAATCACAGAGGATAAAGAATTAAAAGGAACAAAAGTAAGGAGGGGAAAAGTTACATAGAACAGAAAAAGGATTGGAGATGGAGGTGTAGAAAAGATAGTGGAGGTAGGTAAGAATAGCCAGGTCACACTTTTGTTCTCTCGATAGCAAATGAGAACGTGTTAAGCTGCCGGACGATGGCCGGAAGCGGCTAAAGGTTGGTTTCCTGATGCTAAACGCAACCGAAGGCCCTGACACCGGGAGGAATTAAAAGGAAGTATTTTGTAAGGAGTAGCAGAGCAGAGCTTTTGATTTTAATTATAATGTTTAAGTTTATAAATGCAGAATTTAATATGTGCTGAGCGCTGGACTTCCGTGTTGGGCTCAACCAGTGAGGTATAACTCCATGTGAAGCTGGTGATTTGTTGAGATAGTTGGAATATCTTGGTTGAAGTTCCCTGATCGGTACTGTCCTGAAGGGTGAGTATGGCGGAGACTTGTGGGATTGTTTTAGTTCTAGTGAAAGTTCCTGGAGTATCTTGTAGCTGCAGTCGTGTTGTTTATTTAATGTTGCTTGGAGTTTCTGTAGTTTGTGTCTGTTTGAGTGTGGCTGTTGGTGATTTGAGCAGTGTAGAAGTTCATGTTGGTAGGTGGCTTGAAGTGGCACTTGAGATACTGTTCTGTGTGGCAAGGCAGATGGTAGCTGGCAGGTATTGTTCTGATGAACTGGTACCTGGAAGATCGTGCATGCTGGCTGAGGCGCTGTGCTGGGATCTAGGCTGAAATAGGCAGCGACCTGGCCCATGTGGTGACTATTGCCCGGCAAGTGTCACAGTTATCTGCGACGGCGGGCGTACACTCTGATGTGAGTACCACGGAGTCGCAGTAGTGACATCGAATTTCACTCGTGCATTTCAGTGCATTGTAGCCGTAACCACAGCACCGACCTTACGGGGCTGGGCTTGATGTCAAAGCTGTGTTCCATAAGTTGGAGTACGGCGGTGATGGCGGCGTCACGGTTTTCGGGGTCCAGAAAGAAGAGAAGCACTAGTAAATATTGGCCTAGGTGAGAAATTATATTCGAAGCGGTAGGCCAACGAGAAATATCACTACAAAAGTTGTAGTACATAGAGTCGGAGATTTCATCTGCATCAGAAAAGACTTTGGTCTTTTCAGTATAGTCTTCCTTTCTGGAGGCGGAAGAGGGCAGTTCGTCTGGTCTTTCCTCAAAGGCCGATTATGAGTACTTTCAGGTTGTGGCCGGGAAGAGAAAGTGGGGTTTTCGTCCTCATTTTGAAGAAGTCCAGATTTGCACGGACAACCAACTGATTCCACAGGCAATACAGTGGGTTCAAATGCGAACAGAAGACGCCACGTTCGGCTGATTATATAAACTCCTTAAAGAGGTTAATATGCCTCCCTAAGAAAGTTATGTCCATTCTTCTGGAGAAGTGCACAATTATGGGGCGAGAAAATAATTACCGATTCTAGGGCGCTGCTGGGAATTGTCGAAAACTATTGAACATCCTCAAGGGAAGAGCAATGTCACATTTTTTCCTTGCGCTTGATAAGGCAAAAGACATAACGTGTCATTGGAGAGTTCCCTCCGGATACTCCAGTGGGAGGAATAGGCAGACCTCAACAGCCAGAACATAAAACCTAGAGTGTCAAGCAAATGAAAAAGCCCATCCATTCCTAATGGAGAGTCACCGGAAAGCATTCCCATCCCTCTCTTTTTGGCGGGCTGAGGATCCACATTTGCACATATACAAAGTTAACTCTGTTACCTGAAAGTTAAACGCCCTGGCGCCTTGCGCAATGCAATGGCTGCTTAGGATTTAATCAGTTTAGTCTTTTTTTGCTCCAGACTTCCCAAATGTTTCAAATGCAGTTATCCCCATTCCCTTGAGGTCTGTTAATGTGATTTCACGGAATCCTCCATATGTGTAAGCTGCAATGGAAACCAGTGGCATGCTATGGCTGCGTCCTACAAGATTAAGAATTATACGAAACAGCAGACCTGAGAGGAAAATACAACAGCTATTAGCCAGCAAAATACTGAGACCAATTTCAGAATTGATAACTGCAAATAGGACCATAAGGAACAGAAATTAACATGCAAATCAACATAGCAGAGAGGAGTTATCTTATTTGCAGTAGTTGTACAATCACAGCCTTCCGATGGAGCGGATAGGTCCAGGGCCGTTATATACACACACACATATATCAAGATCCCACACCCAGGACATGTACTCAATGGATTCCCGCAGACTGATCCATACCTGCTCCAAAGTCACAGAGACAATACTCTGGTCAAAAGGCCATTAGGGGTAAGGGAACCGCTGCTACTGACTCGGTCAGAGCAGTAGACCCCAAGCAACCTGAAAGACAGGGAAAGAAGAATACCTCCTATGCCATCTGAATCGACCACAATCTAAAGCACCAACACCAACAAAGTGAGAAGCCTCTGGTGGTGCAATCGCTGCTACAGCTGTGGCGAACTTACGGCAGTAGCCTCCAGGAACTCTTCACTCGATTCCACCAAGCATCTGACTCCTCAAGAAAAATGCTAATAATGTTTGATGGAGTTGCACTTCTGTTAAACGGAGGCCAAAGAACCTAGAATGGAGAACTGGCCTGCATTTTGGAACGCAAATGACCTAGGTGAATATAGGGACGAACTCCGACATTTTGCTTTCCGGTACGCCCTTGACGCCTTACTAATCAGTGAAACGCTTTTCCATTAATACATCAAATTCCAACTTCCGGGTTACACTTATCTGTGGAATGACCGCTCAGGCCCAGGAGGGGGCACAGCGATCTTCATCAGAAGGAATGTAGTCCATCGCCCGTCTCATTCTTCCCAATCACGATTACACGGGTAACTTACAGCCTTACTATCCGAACGTCCCACCACCTCACCCCGATGAGACCTGCAACTCCTTATACGACTATCCTGAGCAGCCAGTAGACTATATCAGCTACACCGCGCTTAGTATCACGGAAGTTTTTAAAGGAGATTATGTCGAGAGGTCAGTGTTTGTTCTCGCTAAAAATCCCGAAGGTCAAAAAGACAAGAGTACCTTCCCCTCCATGGCACACAGGAATCCCAAGCGAAAGTAAATGCCCTCGCTGATTACTTGGAACGTCTCTTTAGGCCTAGAAATGACCCTCAGAACGAAAATGTCTCAATTCATGCTCGTGAAGTGTACGTCGATTCCTTATCGTCCGCAGAGTGAAGATGAATCTCAAATTCCCATCTTTCACTCCAGTGAAGTTAACAGGGTACTCCAAAGATTTAAACCAAATAAGGTTGCCGGATTTTTTTTTTTTTTTTTTTTTTTTTTATTTAAGGACGCTCTTTAACATTTCAGGTCTTCAGCGTCCCATTCTATTCAGGGCGTGAAACGGCCGACAAATTTTGCTCAGAGGCCTCTTTTTTCAGGCTTGAGGTTCTTTTTCGTGCCGTAAATGTACGACACGGGACCCACGGCTTTACTTCCCTTCCGAAGGAAGCCATACTTACGATTTTTACGCCCGAAAAAATCCATCAATCCTGGCCGGGTTCGAACCCGCGACCTTGGGTTTAGAAGGCAAGAATGGTTACCATTACACCACCAGGACCGACTTGCCGGATCTGACGGGATAATACTCCTCATGCTTCGCAACCTTCTCTTCAAAGCCCATCGGTTTTGGTGATGTAGTGGTAACCATATTTACCTCCTAAACTCACCGGTTCGGTCCCAGCTAGGACTGATGGTTTTTTCGGGCGTAAAAATCCTAAATATGGATATGAAGGGAAGTAATGCAGTGGGTCCCGTGTCGTACATTTATGACACAAAATACCTTTTCTATGATCTGGCAGGAGTTGCGAGTGGAAGCCCATTGAGGACGCTCTCTGTTTGCACTAGGTATAATGGGTGTATCCACAGAAACTTATCGGGCTAGAATTGACCTTTTTAACAAAAGGAAAATGAAAGTCGGTTCCTAATGATTCAGCGGCCATGATTTCGTAGGGTTTAGTGTTGATGCCTTTACTAGCAATGGATGGAATTGAATTAAATGTCGGCCCGGATGTTACAGATTGTCGGAATAGTAAAGGGAATATCAGAAGAAATTATTGAATTGAGAATGATGGGGAAGAGGTTTGAAACGAAAATAAGCAGAATTTCCGAGGATATGAGAGTGTGTTGCAAGCTATCAGCAAAGATTGGAACAAGATCTCGCGAATCATGGCGGAAGGATAAGGAGGCTAGAAAAAGTCGAGGCGAACAGCAGTAAATAAAACATCATTTTTGGAAACCGCAATAGAGAGAAGAGAACTTGGCAAGAGATTGAGAAATATTTAAAGAGAAGATGGAGATACAATTACACGGCTGGGAATTATCTGATTCCTTTAGAATAGGTAGAAAAGGAGTTAAACCGAGGCTAATAATTGTAAAATGTACCATCGTGAATTTAAATGGGTGGTGTTAAAGTACCAAAAAACTTACGGATATTTATCGAGCAAGATTATGGGAAAAAGGAATGAGAACACCTTATTGAAGCAAATGAAGAAAGTAAGAGAATAAAGCAAAATTACCAAAGTAAGGGATCTAAACTTATTGATAGACGGAAAGAAATAGAATGGACGAAATACGACAGTTGCGGGATCAGTCAGCAGAGAGAACCAAAGTCCAGATACACCGAATCGGCGGTGGAGAACAACATACATACGGCAGGAGAGAAGGGGAAGGACAAACAGCTCACATCATTATGACACTATGTACGGTCTCAACAGCTGCGCGATGTCTACAGTTGATAGCAGTTGTCGAAACATGGACAATAAAGGATTCGGTTTAAATGTCACTGACTATGATTATTATGAGAAAAAAGGTGTAAAGGTTAAAGAAAAAGATCGCATGTCTGGTGGCTTAGGATTATTTGTAAGAAAAGGCAAACATTTTAAAATTAAGGTTGAAAAGGATTTAGGAGGTGATAAAGTGATGTGGTGCATATTTAGTGGTCTATTTGGAAGAAGAATACATGTGTGTTTAGGTATTGTTGATAATTCACCTATTCAAGTTTTTATGAATCAAATTTGTTCATTAAGCTGAGACAAAATATTGAAGAACTACAGGAAAAAATATACAGGCATGGATAGATGTATAACAGACTTTGAGATTATGGGTATGATAATTGCAAATAACCACTTCTCATTAAAAATGGAGCTCAAAATGATAAGAGGATAGTAGGAGGGAGCAAATTTTTGGGTTAGATATCCAATTAAAACTACACAGATGGAAAAATGATTTACCTGAAATTTTGATAAAAAAGTTAAATCAAGAAGTGATACTTATGTGGGAAAGAGAATGTATTTTTACTGTACAGGAGGCTGCCAAAAGAGCAGGAAACAAAATAAAAGTGTCTGAGGGAAGGCTTACAGTGAATGACTGCTGGTACGATAAAGAATGTTCAGAAACAAGAAGAAGGATACAGAGAGAACTAAAACGCTGGAGAAAAACAGGAGAGAGAGGCAATTGTCTTGCAGATTTTTAAGAGGAAAAAAAGAGTAGGGAGAAAAACTTAGCCAGAATTTAAACCAAGCAGCAAAGAAGAATGTTAACAAGACAATTTGGGCAATGATAGGTAAAATGCGCAAAAAGAAAGGGAGGGGATATTGTGGTATCATCAACAAAGTTTTTTCAGGGTCTTTTGGGAGTAAAAAACTTTGGATACAAAAGATAATTTCAATATTGATAATCTAATGGAAAATAAGATTTGTTAGATAGCAAAATTACTTCAAATGAAGTATTGGAACAAATAAAGTTAAAACCTAATAAAACATGTGGAATAAATGGAACACCAAGGGAATATTGGAAAGGTTGGGTAGAAGACCTAAACAGATTAAATATATTGGTGAAGATTCAGTGAACTGAATTTTTGAAGAAGGAAAAATACCAAAAAATTGGAGTGTGGAGATTATAATACCAATTTATACAGGTCAAGGAGATATTAGTAAGATATTATAGAGGAATTAGTTTACTTTCCATAATTGGGAAAGTTTTCACTGGAGCATTAGCATAAAGATACAAGAATTGGCAGAGAAAGAAAGGAAAATTTCAGTATTTCCATCAGGCTTCAGGAAAGGAAAAAAGAACAGTTGGCAATATTTCTATAATTAGAACATTAGTCAATAAATATCTAGATTGCAAAAAAGGTACAATATATTTGTTGTTTATGGACTTAGAAAAAGTTTTCAATACCATTCTAAGGAAGCACTTTGGATTAAACTGAGAAAAAAGTCAGAATTTTATAAAGGTATTTCCAAATATTTATAAGGAAAATTAATTTTTTTATTAAATATTAAGGGGTAGGGTTATATATGAAATGTCAAACAATGTAGTCTTAAGAGAGGATGTAAATTAAGCCCAGCTCTCTTCAATCTATTTATTCATTATGTTACAGAAATTAGAGAAAGTAATGTAAATTTGCCAACTATAAATTATATAGATTTTTTGATTTGTTTATTTAAGGACGCTCTTTAACATCTCAGGTCTTCAACGTCCCATTCTATTTAGGGCGCGAAACGGCCGACAAATTTTGCTCAGAGGCCTCTTTTTTTCAGGCTTGAGGTTCTTTATATTGCCGTAAATGTATGACACGGGACCCACGGATTTGCTTTACTTCCCTTCCGAAGGAAACCATACTTAGTATTTTTACGCCTGAAAAAAATCGATCGATCCTGTCCGGGTTCGAACCCGCGACCTTTGGTTTAGAAGGAAAGTATGGTTACCACTACACCACCAGGACCGACAAAATTATATAGAGATACTAGGTTTGCTCTTTACAGATGATATAGTAACAGGTTCTTTAACAAGTGTAGGATAACGATCACTTGAACCTATAGGTACGTTTGTACAGAATGGCGTCTGAAGATAAACGAAACTACATAAGATTATGGCGATGAAGAAAGGTTTCACACTAAAAAAGGAAATGGTGGTGGGAGGGCACAGAAATTGTCAAGAAAATTGATTACTTGGGTGTTAGATTGTCTAGTAATGGGAAATGGAAAAAAGAAAAGCAGTAGCAGAAAGAAAAATGACCATGAGTGTAATCAGGTCTTGTGTAAATAAAATACCAAATATACAAGTAAAATGGTTAAAGAGGCCATAAGGGGCTCAACGCCTCTAATGCGACTTATCTTTCTAGAGGAGTGCGAATGCCACAACGTCATCTCCGCATTAATAAGAGGCTAACAGGAACAGCCGCATCTCACCATGCGCCACTGTTGTGCCTATGGCCATAACGCAGACAACTGCAACCGATCTCCCCGATGTTAATTACGTACTGTTTTTTTTTTTCCTGTTTATTTTATTTATGCACTTAAATTTTTATATATTATATATTAATTTATTTATATTATTATTATACATACTGATTGTCTCTTAAGAATTAAATATTGGTTTGTGCAATTTCAAGTGTTCCCTAATGTATTGGGAAAGCACGTATGGTCCCAGGACCTGTGTGACATTACTACTCACCCTTCAATACCTCAGAAGTAAAAAAAATGAAGCACTTTACTGTCCTTTATTTGCCTTCTTTTTCATGTCACTTTAATTCTAATGCAAACAACGCACTGCTGCTTATTGCAATTAATGTCTCCATTTTAATTGATGAGAGGTTCGAATGTTAAAACGAAATCAGAATTCTTCAAGGAGAATTTGTACCTTCTTATAAAAATCTAGATTTCGTCCTTTCATAGAACATTACTCGGGATGAAAGGTTAATTCGTCGCTTTGACATCTAAGTCAAGCAAGCGATCCTAAGTGATACTACTCTGGTGCACAGAGCTCGCTTTAAGCAGCAGCCAGCACGAACTGTACCACCTGTAGGTGAACAGTTCACCACACCGGCCAGGTCCGCTGCCGACAGCATCCGAGAAACCAGGACTCCGATCTTGGGAGGAACTATCCTCCAAGATCGGAACGCAACAGCCAACCTACTCGCCCGGTTACCAGCTTTACGGGGATTCACCACGCCCCTAAACAACAGCGCAGAGATAAAGGCCAAGCGGTGGCGATCATGGCCTCAATCGAGAGCCGTCTTCGAAAGTCTTGCCTTCAGGCCAAACAGTTCGCTGAGATAGCTAAGATATCTCCGCCAGCTAGAGACGGCTTGAGGAGACCCTGGTTACCAGGTTTCCCAATCACAGAAAGCCTGAACAGCATCACGATTTCCGCCGGCCAAAGCTGGCTCAAGGAAGTCCGCACGGTCAAATCAACCGGCTCGAAACCACTTTACTCTACACCTTTTCCAAACAAGAGGAACTCCTCACTTCAGTAATGAATGTGGAGGAACTCCTATGCTCCCTCACCGATCACATCCTCGACTTCATCATCCAACTCCAAGCTCTTACATCAACCCAGAACTAGGAGGTCCAAGTAGTTCACTACGCAGGACCCTCCCCCTTGAAAAGAGTAGTTTTTCCCCCCCTTTTATGTTTACCCCATCCTATTCCATACTCGCCAGCAGAAGACGCCTATACTGGTCTTTGTGAATATCAAGGTTAGATAGTTATTGGGGCTGATCGGAAGCTGGAAGGGTGGCAAGTCCACCCCGAGTAATAATGGCTTTCACCAATGCCTGTAGTCATCACCCATCCATCCTCTGCAGATGATACAGCTGTATCATGGCTAGGTATTTCTACCTCACTCATCAACTGGGGTAAGCCTGGCCGGCCCATCTAAGTCTGGAGTACACAACAGTACCCTGAAGGTCATGGAGCAAGGCTGGTTAAAAGCTTGGATTTTAATGTAAACATCACTCGGCATCCTCATATTATATGCACTAATTTTCAAGATTTTCCTGAAATCACAATTGTTTGCTAAACCCTACGTGGTTTCTGGGATTAACTTTCAAACTAGCAAAAACTGGTTAAACAAATCACTTTTTAAAGCAATGAAACACCAAGAATCAACCTTTTCTTATGAAGGCATAAAACAGGTAAACTTTTGTATAAGAATGACAAAAACGTACTGAAATGTCATAAAACTGATTTAAAAATGCAATATTCCATAATGTTTGCAAAAAAAGAAATGCAAGAATAATAGAACATTAAAAATGCCCCATTTAGTTCCATTTTTTGCAAAACATTTTAAACAAACTAAGCAATACAGTGTTTTAAAGCTCTTCCCCCCACCCTTAAGAAAAAGGCAAATGCATTAAAATTAAATTCCATCCCTACTGGCAGTCTTTTTCCTTTCTTTCTTTTTTTAATTAATCTCTTTCCAAGGATTGTAATTAACTCGAGATGGCATATGAACATAATATTTAAGAAATGAACTCTTTATTCCAATACTGCCAACAGTACTATTACCCAATGCATAAAAAGGAAAATGATAAAATTAAAAGATAATTTTTGAAAAATATGATTATTCAGAGCTAAGCTCATCTCTATTTATATCAAACACAATTTTGATAATTAAGTGTATTCTCTAATAAATTGTTTTCTATGTGCATTAAACCAATAAAGGCAGCCTTCTTAGATTTCTAATGACATGCAAATACAATTAACTTTCTACTTACCTTTCCTGAGATATCAACATCTGCATACTTCTTCAGTAATGCTTCAACCACACCTCTGTGCCCACCTTTTACTGCATGAATAAGATTTGTGTCCCCTGCACGATCCTGAAACATTACCATTATTATTATATTAACTTATTACTAAAAGATGCAGATACATTAATTCATTATCCTAGGGATTATTGATTGAGTCAAATCTAAACATACTTTTGGGTCTACCTACTCATTTACATGTAGTATGTACTTTGCCGACAATTACCTGTATCCTTAGCAACCCATCAACTACTGGAAGATTTTTAGCTTTTTTAGGGATGCTCATTCTTCTCAGTGATCATGAGATGAACTAAAAAACAGTGTTTTCATGCAGGAGTATCAAAGTTCATAACTGTGAACTTGTATTTATGTATATACATTTTTTCCCCATGTTCTTACCTCTGTGAATCCCTAAGCTTACTTCACTTTTATCACTATATCATGGTTTTCTATTTAAAATTGAAATCCTTATTTTCACAGAGATAAGTTAAAAGGGTACTTAGGTATTGTGGAAAAAACAGATTCTATGTTGAAAGATGCTAAAGTGTGAATGGTTGTAATTTAATTTTTTATATTAATTGAAATGATTTGCTTATGCTTTTCTGAATTAAAAGAAACAATTAAGGATTTAAAACTGCAACCTTCTGACACTTTAATATCTTTCACTGTAGAATCTGTATTTCCGAGAATACCTAAAGATGCATGGTTTAAGTTATCTCCACACTAAAGACAACTGAAATTAATGATGCACACATTTTATGAATGATATTCTCAGTTTTCTTTAAATGTAACACAGTTGTTCATATGGTGTTATAATTTGAGGCTGTAGTAGTGTAGACCGGCTAAGGAGTGTCCTTGTAACCATGTTAATGTAATACCTCAATATAATGAAATATATATTTTGGCAAGTCAAGCACATTATTTCATTTCACTTTATTTATTGCAGCTTAGTAAGTGTTTTACACACAAGCAAGTCATGTAAAATAATAATAAAAGATAATGCATATATAATACAAAAGTACATAAATGTTTAGGACATAATTATACAGAATTATCCTCTTTTTATTATTATTGTTTTTTATGATTCTCTTTAACATCTCAGGTCATCAGCATCCCATTCAATTCAGGGTGTGAAACAGCGAATAAATTTTGCTCAGAGACTTCTTCTTTCAGGCTCGAGGTTCTTTTATGTGTTGTAAATCTACAACACAGGATTCATGGCTTTACTCCCCTTCCAAAGGAAGTCATGCTTAGGATTTTATCCCCCAAAAAATCCATCAATCCTAGGCAGGATTGAATCCACAATCTTGGGTCTATGAGGCAAGTATGCTTACCACTAGACCACCAGGATCAAAAATTACAATGTTGAAATGTTTGAGGTAATATTTGGTACTTTCAGTTATATACAATGCAAACATAGGAAGTACAATGTTAAAATTATATGGTACAAGTTCAAAGAGTAAGAATTTTGGTTATATATTATGGGACAATTGGACATTACAAAACAAATTATAAATCTTAGCTAATTTTATATATGTACATATTCCTCAACACTGTAGTATACTTTAACTTAAGAAGTTGAGCAGAAGTTTTTTTAAAGACATTATATTTGTAACAGGTTTTAATTTCCTCAAGGAGAGCATTATAAAATGTAATTGCATTGTAACTAGGATTTCTTCATACAGCTATAATCTGTGTTGGGGGAACGCAAATTTTATTTACTTATATCATGGGTATCAGAATTTATTCTTATTGAAAGCTTATAATTTTTAGATGTAGGATTAAGCAAGATAAGGTCAGCAACTTCTGTTGCTTAAAAGTATTTCTGCAGGAAATATTGCAATTTAAATTACTGAGGTATTTGACCGCTTTATTCTGTAATATAAATACCATTAAAAGTTACTTTAGAAATGTTGCTCTATATTTCTATGCCATGGAGCAAATTAGTGAAAAATAAAATTTTCTAAACACTGCACTAGGAACATATCTGATTAGGAATTTTGAAATGTACACATTTTTGCTGATTTTGGTCACTAGCTTGTCAATGAGCTTAGTAATTCAAATTGTTATCTAGGTGTATGCCCAATAACCTTACTTTCAACATTTTCACTGTTATCTTGCCACCATGCAGTTTATATTTATGTTTTTGTACCCAAATGCTACTATGTCACTTTTAAGGATTTATCTGAAAAATTAAATCTTTAAAATACCTCTCAATGTTGTTTACAATGAGTTTTATATTTCTTTCCAGTGTCTAAAGGTGCTTATTGCTGATAGTTACTGTTGTGTTATCCGCATACTATATTATATTCGCATTTATTGAGATCATTTATATTATGTGCAAATAGAATAAATAGTGAGGGACTGAGAATCGGTTCTTGGGAAATACCATATATCAGAGCTTCCAATTTTTATGTATGATCTCTCTCTCTCATTTATGTTTAACTGTACAAATGTTTTCTATTTGTCAGGTAGAATTTTAAAAATTTATTTGATCCAATGCACCAGAAAATGTTGTACCAGATATTAATAACAGGAGTTTAGGACAGTACCACTGTAAATTTTATAATTAAATTAGCAAGGAATAAAAGAATTATTTGAAACACCATGTTTTGTATCCTTTTATCGGGAATCAATCACAAATGAAAATTTTATCTAAATTATTTGCACACTAACTACATCTATCCATGCTCCTAAGAAAGCTTCAAATGTAGCTATGTTTCTATGCATTAGCAAAATTTTATTTTACAATGTTCTTTTCTCATTATGATTTATGTGATGACCACTCTTCAATATATTCATCTATCACACTAATTCAAATTCCATATACATTTATTCACATTTCACCTGATCCACCATTTTTTCTATCTTTTCCTCTTAAACTAATTGGGATTATAATGTTTAAAGCGTATATGATGAAATAGATGTTCTCTTTAATTTATGAACTTTAGAAAAATTATAAGAAATTTTTAAAAAATTTTGTTCGAACACACACAGAAGCTTGTTAAATGTAAATTCTATCCAATCTGTCATCCAACACACTCATATGCTTCACTTACTTTTAAATACGGTGGGACCGGTTTCGAAGAGACATCCTCTGCATCAGTCGTCAAATTGCTTGAAGATGGAGAGGGTGTCTTTGAAACCAGCCCCACCATATTTAAAAGTAAGTGAAGCATAAGCGTGCATGAAATGACAGATTAGACAGATGTTCTCTACTCATCTAATCTTTGCAATCCTCGTCTTCTAATTATCATTCTCTCATTATGCTTCTAATACCTCAGACTCAAGTTATTTTGGTCTTTCTTTCTTCCTTCTGCTTGAGGATATCTAAACTTATTTTGAGTATGTATATTAAAATGTACACAGTTAATTTGCTATGTAATCATTAGGGGAAAACATCTTAATATCAGATGCTTTTTAAAAAATAGCATTTTTAGGCAGAAAAATATCGACTTTATAACCTAAAATGTATGTATAAATAAATACAACATTATTGTTTAGGTGATAAATTTCATTTTTATTGTAAAAACTTAACTGAAGGTGAAGATGAAGCACTGAATGCATTTCAAAATATAGTGATGAAAGGATTAGGCTTTATGCCAATGAGAAATTGACATAAAACAGTTATAGATAAAAAAAAACAATTTACATTAAAGCAGTGACTGGTAGGAGTCAGTCTTAACAATGATACAGAGTGAAGAAAAAAAGATTTCGACTCAAAATAACAGTTATGAAAAAAGTCATTAAATATAATAATTAAACTGTTTTCAAATGTTTGAAGAAAAAAAACAGCCTGTTGTTCACATAATCCCTTTTATCTAGAACCAATTTAAAGCTGTTAAAGGATATAATTAAAAATAAATAATTAAGTTATACATGGTTTTAGTTTTGATTAAAGAACTCACAAACATATTGCTTCCGTACATCTACATCTACCAATGACTACATTTTATAAAGGAAATCCTTTTTCCAAACTTGACAGAGCTACACGATCCATGGTAGTCAACACTCATCAGCACTATGATTTCCATTCAGAGAAATAAGGATTGGCACTTAATTTTCTGAGAATGAGTCCCTCCATCCTATTTCTCTTAGTCTACTTGTCAAAGCAACTGAATGTTTTCTTATTGGTTTCGTTTGATAAATTAGCTTTCTTATCCATTTTGGATTACAAGATAAACCTGGAATAGATTTATTTTTCTGTTTCATTGTATTAATGGTCTATTTTATCCAGATATTTATATAACAAAGAAAAAGTTATTTATGTTGCTTTTCATCTTTTTTTTCTTCCACTTTGGGAGACGGCAGACAATACAGAGAGAAAATGCACATCAATAATTTATGAAACAGCATTAGTTTCAGGTCTATCTTTATTCAAAGTCTTGGGAATTTTAAGAGGCCTTGCATATATACATTGCAGTTTCTTCTTCATTGGTATCAGATTTTTCATTAGAAATAAATTAATGTCCTTCAAAAATATTGGGATTGTATGGATGGATTTCATATTTGTTTCTTTCAATTTTAAATTAATAATAGTGTTTAAAAGAAACTGAGAATCTAACATCTGGAGCTTATAGGTTAAAATGGTGAAGAAGACAGCTATGGCAACATCATATTTCCTTTCCAGATTCACAATGGTTAGATTACATGTGTGTAACCATTGTCAAGTATTAAAAGAACTGGAACACTAATATTAATGAATTCCAGAAACCACTGTGCAAAAATGATTTGCTTGAATCTAGCAAAATGTAGGTGGCAAAATGTAATGGTTTCTTGGAGAGTTCCATTGATCAGTTCTAGTTTTTTACTTTTTTCTTTGAAGTATGATGAACAGGAGCATTTTAAACTCTCAGGCACTCATGCAGGCCACTAGGAGTTATTGATGATCCCCTTTGCAAGCTTTGACACCCATTTCTTTCTCCTTAAGCTAATAATTTTGTTTTGAATGAATGAATTATTGATTTATTTATGGATGCTCTTTAACATCTCAGATCATCAGCGTCCCATTCAACTCAGGGTGTGAAATGGTCAACAAATTTTGCTCAGAGGCCTCTCTTTCAGGCTTGAGGTTCTTTTTTATGTTGTACTATTGTCAGTCCAGTCTCATTAACATTAAATATTTTAGTTGCACCTAAACTTTTCTTTGCAGTTCAAGATGCAAAATGTCATAGAAAGCTTTTACATTTTCTTTTGTAAATCCTTTGGCTCTAGCTAGGGGTGACTCAGGCTTCCACAAGGAAAGATTCTACATGTTTCTTCAGCAACTCCTTTAACCATTTTTTTCCTGTCCTACTTTGTATTATAAAAAAGCTGGAGTTCATTTTTTACAGCAAGCTGAAATAAAAGCTCTCTCATATCTGGAGCTTGGATGCCAAAAACTTCTCCCGCACAATGCAATATTCTGCTAGTTCAATTTTTAGTTTTATTGGAAGAATGGTGTTTCTTCCCAGGTTTGTATTTAGAAATTCATTTACACCTTTAGTTTTACGGTTAACGTAATTTTCGATAGTTGATTGAGATACCTTATAATACTTTGAAGCCTTTAGAAAACCTATTGTCTTCCAAGTTTATTGATTCAGATGCCAATTTAATTTTTTCTCTTTATGCAGCATCTACGCAGATAGATTTACATAATCACAAACCCAAATACCTGGGATATCTTTTGGCATTGACGTTAGGCTCATCCATGCTTTATGAACAATATTTTCTTAACCTAACTTAATCAAAGCAAATTACAACAAAAGTATGCCAGCAGTAAATTAAAAGACCCATGCTTTGCTCTGATATGAATTAAAGTAGAAATATGAGCTCATCCTGTACTAAAATATGATCAGAAGTATCATTCTGCAAAAGCTCCTAACAAACAAAAACACAAAATAATAACATCCTTTATATGTACTGCACAAAGCTAAAAAATGAATTAGAATGCTTTGCTTCTGGGATATAGTTATATGAAGCAACTGATAAAGTTAACCATTTCTCAGAAGAGATATATGGAATATGATATAAGAAATCCATCCAATATTTGGCTCCATTCCCTTAATCATAGATTATCTACAGATGAATGAAAAATAAAAAAAGTTTGCTTTTTAATGGTCTGCCCATTTGCCTTTTTTCTTTAAAGCTATCTCTATGTACTTCCAAGAGAAGTCAAAAAATAACTCTCATTTTGATTAGCTATAAAACAATTGGAAATAATCATAGGCTTTAAAATTCATAACTTACTGCGACATGTCTAAAAAATTAATGAATTTGATACTGCATTGTAGCCTCTCTCTGCATATACACAAACACACACTTCTAATATGTAGCATGTAAATTATAAAATACATCTATTAAAGTGTTAATAAAGTTGATGCCTTCAAGAAACAGCCATGTGCCACAGAAATAACTCAAAACTGATCATTTACTCCGTTTCCCCACTGTCATTACCACAAATGATGACAAGTGGCAGAGATCATTAAGGCACAGACAGTGAACGGAAGTATGGGATTAAATTCCTGACAGAACCTTCCTTCTTGAGTCACAAATGGGAAATGCCAAGAAGGTACCCTAAAATTAGACTTAAAAACTTACTTACTTTAAAAAGAGAGAGAGCAAGAAAAATTAAATACTTTCCAATTTATCACTTCATCTTATGTATTATTGGTGTACATTCTTTGTGATGCCTCAACAGTAAACACGATTATATACAAAGAAAAAGAAAAAAAAACACCAAACCAATATGAGTAGATGAAGTCATTAAAACACACACTCATTAAAAGGGAGTTTGCAGTTAGATTACAGCTAGGACCACTCTGATTCCAGTTTTCCTTAGTCCTCTCAACTATAGCAAATGCTTGGGGATGTACCCTAAACTTAGGCAGAAATGCTTTCTCCCCTAAAAGAATTATTTCCCAATTTACCATTTTATCGCGCCAGTGTTCAATACCTGCAGTGTCTTTGTAGTGGAAACAGGTGTTAAATACTATTAAAAACAAACACCATTACCACCAGTAAAAAAGCTGAAACATTGGTCTGGTACGTTTTTACCAAATATTTTTTTCAGCATAGTGGGTTGGTTTTATACTTAATTAGTTTATAATATGCTTCCTTGCTCATTCCACCCTGAAATAGAAACATAGACCACAAATCACATCTATCCACAATGGAAAGAATGAACTAATCTAAGAAACAAGTAGTATTCTTTTATTCTGTTATCATAATAGTTACTTAAAAAACCCATGAGCTGATGCTGTCACCAAATTAGATTTAATATTCATGCAGGTATATTCATCATTTAACGAGTATCTTAAGTAAACTACAGTTTACCAGAAGGAGAAAATCAAGCAATTCTGTCAATTCTAAGATTTGTGGAACAAAGATTGAACTGTCTCACTCAGTCAAGTATTGAAGGGTTACCCCTATACCAAAGATGATGAATGCCTAGTCAAAGATTTACAACCCATATTGATTAATTCTAAGCACTGGATAGCAATCTAGAGTTATCAAAACATAACACAATTCATTAATAACCAGAAATCAGATTTTGTTCCTTTAGGAGAAAGGAAAAAATAATTATTCATATTTATCTTTCAAGAAAATTGAAAGCTATTCATAGAGGTTGATATTGCTTAAAATGCCTTAAAATGATTGTTAGAGCCCAATTTGTTAATATTTGATTTAAAATGCCTAAATCAATATAAAGTTTAGTTATTTCACTATTTATTCATACACTAATACATGTAAACAATATTAAAGGTCAGCTTTTTTGGATTAACACTACCAGGAAATGCAATAATGCATTTTTGTCAAATAGATTTTCAACAACAAAGCCATATAATGGTTCATTTTAATGTCCGTTGGTCTCTTTTGTGTTGAGTAGTTAAAAGTGGTAGGATGTTATCCTGTGCAGTTTAATGTGCCAAAAGATAAAAGTACAAGATCTATGCTGATTCAGCAATGGCTAACAGAATTTCCACATTTCACTTATTATAGAAAAAAAATATTCTGCGAGATTTGTAACAAATACGAATGTAAAAATAATTTAAATATATTTTAAATGAGTAGGCCTATATAATATTTATACACTTGACTCAGCTGAAATTCTTTTAAAGGCAACTACACTTTATAGTTTTAAATTTCCATAGTTAAAGTATTTACAGGTCATTGAGATTTTGGTTGCTCAAACCAATAATTGTACTTTGTGATAGAAATAAGGCAACACAACATTTAGCACTTTAATTCAGTTAACTTCTACACTTTTTAGGTTTTGCCCCTCCCCCAAAAAAGGAAGGAAGCAAGGAAGGAAGGAAGGAAGGAAGGAAGGAAGGAAGGAAGGAGGGAGGGAGGGAGGGAGGGAGGGAGGAAGGGAAAGGAAGGGAAAGGAAGGGAAAGGAAAGGAATTGCAAGGGGTGGGACATAAGGCATAAACTCAGCAGAAAAATTAAAGCAAACAAAATCTTCTGACTCATACTTCATCCAACCTCAGCAGCACTTTCTGTGCAGACTTAACCTGGGCATTTGTTGCTGCCAATTTTATGGAATGCAATTGAAAATCCAGTTTAAAGAGAGTTTTACCAAAATACTGCAAACAAAATATCCTTTGTGAAATATCCCAAAGAAAAACCGATTTTGTTAGAATGTACAATGAAACTTGGGCATCCATTTGGGAAGAGACAGGAGAATCTTATATATGCATCTCTGTAAATGAAACATCAAATTCTATGAACAGATATATAGCAAGTATAATAGTAGGGAAACTTGATCTTGATGAAGCTTTGATTCTGCACCTTGCATGTGTTAAGGAACTTCCAAAAGTAAATAGCGAAACCATTGGATATTTTGTACACAAAAGCGTACAGTCGTTAAAACTTTGTCAATATAGATGATTCTAAAGTTCCTTTGTTTTGTACTGATGCTACCTGATACATGTATGCTGCAGCTCTTATTAATATTTTTTATTCTAATATCAGTCATATAACCTGTTTAGCTAACACCCTTTACTGATAAAATCAGGAATGAACTCCCTTCTGTCAATTTGTCTGTTTCCAATATAAAAAAAAAAGTTTTTACAAAGCTCCAGGATTTTAATGTTCAGAAAGAAGTGCCCAGGTATTCCACTCTCATCTGAACTTTTAACACAATGGAGAATAGGGATTTAGTCAGTAGTGTTTTATTCTAATATTTCAAAGAAATGGTCACAATTATTAAATAATTATCTGAATTCTATACTGCAGCATGTGTAAAAAAATGTGTAGAAAAAAGTCTGGTGATATATGTGCAGAAAAATATGAAAAAGAAGAGAATGGGACTGAATTTCAAAAATGTAAACATTTTTTTCAATATATTCAATTTATGCACTTGTGTTTATATAATACAATTATCTGCCTCCATTTCTTAAATATACTTTTTGTGGCATATTTTTTGTATTTTAGTGTATAATTTGTTAAATTTCAGTGAAATAAATAGGTTTGGAACCTTAATCATATGTGCCTAAAATACCTAATTTTATGAAATAGGACCTATTCATTAAATTTTTAGCTTAATTTAGGCACCTAAAACTGCAATTTTTAGTGCCTAAAATCTTTTGCTTCAGTGCTCTGTGGGCGTAATATAGCTCAGATTTGACTCACCATGACCCCTTCCTAGCCTATATTAAAAGCTAATGGAATAGTCATCTCAAAAAACAAAATGATTGCTAATGGTTAGCAGAGAAATGCTTGGATCTACATGGGACTTCAAACCTCAGTATATTACTGGATTTATAGCACTGTAATAAGGCCACTGGTAGTATGGAGATCTTTTTGGTGATTGTCTCGTTTACCTCCATAGATAGCTCTACATTTATTACTAAAATTCTAGGGTGTGCATGAACCTGATAACCCACTAAGTATATGTTTAGAGAAATAAGAGGAAATGTTGGACAAGATATTAATGAACACTATGCATAGCAACCAAGTGGGTTTTTATTCAAGAATGTTCTACATATATTGAATTATAATTGTAAAAATGTTTACCTGCTGAAATGAAATTAAACAAACTATTCAAATAAAATACACTTCTTTCAGTGCAAGAACCTAATAAACATAAATTTCTTTAAATTCCTTAATTTTCTAGTCTGCCGAGTTATCAGAAAGTAGACTGATTCAAGATGATGATGATGAACTTTCATTCCCTTATTCAGATGAGGAAATCGTTCCCCTTCCTCTTAATTTTGTTGGGGAATATGTTTTGCTAGTGAGTCCAGCATAGAAACCCCCTTGCTCCTCTGGAATATACGACATAGCTTTCTTAAATCCTGCACTTTAACAGTGGTAATAGGAAGCCTATATCTGTGTAACGATGAAAGTGAAACTTTTTGTGGCATTTTTCGTTTCCTAGATATATTTACAAGGGAATATTCCTCCATCTCAACATTATGGGTGTAGACAAAGCAGTATTTACCTGGTAAGTTTTCAGCTATTAATATTCTTGGTGCTTTCTGCATTTTTACAGATTGTCCATTTTCATGTACTTTTCTGAAAATAAAGTAGTTTTTCATGCCATCAATGGAAATGAAGACGCATCATTTTATTCTTCTAATAACAAATGGCTTTTACCATTTACAATGTTCAACTAACTGGTACCAACCTTCTGAAGTATATACAGCTGGAGTGCTGTTCTTTTTCTTTTCAACTGTCCCAAAATCTCCAAAATCTCTTATCACAGGAGAGAAATGTGTGTCTTGGAACAGAGAATTTATATTCAGCACTTTTAAAAAGCTTCCAAACATGAACTACATGGTGCCAAAAACTATTTTGGCCACCACAAGAATCTGACCTGCAATAAGATGTTCTGCATTTCTGTTGTGCTCTTTGATCCTCATAAGATACACATTCAGACATGACAAGAATTCTTGTGAACCTCTTCCTGCAATGTCCTCAAACCACATATGCACATGCCCCTGTACCAGTGGCATCATGAATACCTTAGTGTACAAAGCTGCTTACAATAGAATGTCACACCTATATGTGTGGGAGTCTGCAAACTTGTTATTTTGTGAAATTTCAAAATCTTGTTTCATTTCGATCTGTGCATTTTTATTCTTCCTTACATGGAGTTCTAATTCAGATTTTATTTTTAATTTTCTCTGCTTCTGGAATATCATCCTTCAGTCATCTGTATTTTATCATATACCTTACATGTATCAAGATTAGGATGTTCAAAGTGCAGATTAAATTCTGTTGTAAAATATGTGAAAAAGTGAAATATGAAACAGGTTCCATGGCCAGGGGTGCACATTTCTCTACATAGAGTTCATGTAGTTTCTTTTCAGAGAGTTCTGCGGAGAGGTATTTCCTATGTGGGTTATCCATTCTTGTGTAGTGACTTTTATATTTGGGCAAATGTTTTATGAAGTCATGTAAACCTTGTTTATTCTCTTCCGATGTCTTGATGGGGTTAGTTTGATGGCAACCTCTTTTATCAGCTAGAGACATATCATGCTGTTTTAAAGTATCTATTGTATAATTAAGTTTGGCAATTTTTATTCCTAAAATGCTTGCCAGTGCCTGTTTACAAACTTGTACTGTTTCACTTCAGCCAGAATTTTGAACTCCACTGCAATATCCCTCTCCCTCCCCCACTCTCTCTCTCTCTCTAGGAATAAGAATATTTTCCAATGGCTATTTTATTCCTTTATCTGCTTTTATGTGTATTACTGGATTTTCTATTAGTTGTTTTAATGCCGTTCTGTAATTTATTGATTTCTTTCGGTTTTTTATGTTCTCTAAAACTTTTTTGCATTTACTTTTGACGAACAATTTTTCCCTTTCGTTTAGTTGTTGGGTGGCTATGTCTATGTCGGCATGAGACTAATAATAAACAATATCAATTCACCCACATACCAGTTAGCAAAACATAGATCAAAGTCTTCAATTCTTTTAAGAGATTCCAAAGTTTGAGCATTAAAAATTCAGTTGGCTTAGTCAAAAAACTTGAAAATGGCAGAATTACGGCTGGAAATATAATGATTTCATATGATGTAAAAGCCTTATTCCCAAGCATACCTATAGAGAAACTTATGCTTACACTGAAGAAATGGTGAACATCAATAAATTTAAAAACAGAAGAAATAGAAGACTTATTAAAACTTACTTATATTTGCATTGAACAAAATTACTTCAGCTTCAACAAAAATATTACCAACAAGTTTCAGGCTTAGCTATGGGAAACCCTTTGTCACCATTTCTAGCAGATTTATTCATGAGCTCATTTGAAATACATATCACAAAAGCCTTCCCTTTAATTTTCAAGTCATAGTATAGGTATGTGGATGACATTTTTGCAAAATACCGAAGAAACACTCAATAAATGCCCTGAAACTTCTTAATTTACAACATGAATCCATATAATTTACTATAGAAGAAGAAAGAAATAGGTGGCTACCATTTCTAGATTTAAAAATCATAAGAAATGGAGATTGTTTGAATTTACAGAAAAGAAACACACAGAAAACTACATAAAAATGAGAGTTATAACCCCATTCCACATAAATATGCAGTTTTTCACAGTTTGACACACAGATTGATGAATATTCCACTCACAGAAGCAGAGTACAAAATAGAATACAAACAAATAATAAAGAAAGCTATAATCAATGGTTTCAACAAAGACATGGTGATAAATATTATCAATAAATCTAAAAGACAAAAAGGGATAAGAGAAGTTTCCACACTGAAAAACAAAACAACAAGTTCAAGAAAACCTTCAAAGAACATGGGATAATGTTAGCCCCAAAGAACAGATACAACATCAAGAATTTATTAAGTTGCACAGTAAAAGACTCTATACCACCAGAACAAAAATCAGGAATTTACGAAATAAAATGTGCAGATTGTGAACAGAGCTACATAGGCAAAACAAAAAGAAATTTGGAAATTTGGAGGAAAGAATATTTTAGGAATATTCGGTTTAAACAGGTGGATAAATCAGCAGTAGCAGCTCACTTTTGGACCAAAGATCATGAAATAAAACCGGGAATTAAACTGCTGAAACATCTTCATAACCCATTGGAGTTATCCACTTAGGAAAAAATTGTCATATTAAAAAATAGAGAAAACCTAATGAAATTCGAGTTTCCTCCTGTGGATGAACTCAGCAATTTCGTACTTCAACCAACAGAGGCCACCACCATACTTGCCTCCTAAACCCAAGATCGCGGGTTCGAACCAGGCCAGGACCGATGGATTTTTTCGGGCGTAAAAATCCTAAGTATGGCTTCCTTCGGAAGGAAAGTAAAGCCGTGGGTCCCGTGTCGTACATTTACGGCACGAAAAAGAACCTCAAGCCTGAAAGAGAGGTCTCTGAGCAAAATTTGTCGGCCGTTTCACGCCCTGATTCGAATGGGACGCTGATGACCTGAGCTATTAAAGAGCGTCCATAAATAAACCAATAAAAAAAAAAAAAAAAAAAAAAAGAGGCCACCACAGGAACATCCGTTTGTCCAGCCATCGTTTCGAGTAACGGCGGTTCAGCAAGCAACTGAAGATGGGAGAGATTCTCCCGAAACGCGTCTTACTTTTGTGTAAGTGAATGGAGTTTAGTGTAAAACATGAATACCTAAGTTTAGGTTACAGTATTGCGAGTTGTGAAATTTGTAACAAACTATAAAATAAAATCTAAAGAGTAAAGAAGAACTGAAATCTACATTGGAAATAATCAGAAAAGAGGTACATTTTATATTAATGCAATGACTGATTTTGGGCCTTGCAGGTAGAAGGAACAAGACTCCCAGCATTGAAAAAATGTGCCATTCTAAAAGGTCAGCAGCTCATTCTATACAGGTTCTTCCTCTGCTGCTGCTAACTTAGAATTCCCATTAAAATAACTATACATGTATGTATTAATCAGCAACTATCAATAATTCAGCAAAAAAAAAAAAAAAAAAAAAAATGTAGGCTTAGCAATGTTAAGGTCTATAGACTAGACTGTATGCAAGTGCAAATAATACAGGAAATGGCTCAAAAACCAAATGAGTTTGATACACCTATTTTAGAGAATTTGCTACTAATCATAAACCAAGAAACTCGTAGAATTAGGAATTAATGGATATCAATAAGACAGTATGGAACAGATCAGCTAGGAAGGAATTCACATGATAAGGCAATTAAAGAGTGCTGTGCCATCTGAATTTGTGAAGATATAGTTAGGGTGATCATAATATTTTTCACTGAAAACTGGAGGTCCCAAACAGGATGGATTGGGGATGTCAGATTCACATATACCTCTATAAAAAGTTAATATTAAAATTAGGCCTATTATTATTACTACTACTTTAAAAACATAATACAAAATACTTGCTAAAAGCAAAATTTCTTTAGACAACTTATTGACAGTTCCTTTCATCTTTCAAAAATCACTAATTCAAATAAACATAGCATTTCTATGCATTATAAGTTCATTTTAATATGACTTACAAAATGTCTATGCTCCTTGCAACAGAGGTTCTGTAGGAAAAGAACTAAGCCTATAGCCATATGAGGTTAATGAATAAGAAAACTATTCCTAAAGTTGCTGTTCCTATCTTGATGTTATGATTAAGTTATAGAATCCAGTTAAAATTATTTCAGTGTGCTGAATAGCTTTATTTTTTATTATTGTTTATAAATACCACAAGTTTCTGAAAATTTCAGCCATAACCGATGATGATGATGATGATGATGATGATGATGACGACGACAACTACAACAAGATTTCAAATCTTGCTCCACATCCTCTAGAGAAAGGGGTGCTAACAAGTTGCACAATAGCTTTGTTCTTAGTATGTGCTGCAGAATATTTTGGTTAATAGTCTCCTCATTAATTTTGATGTACAGTCATTTAACTATAATTTGCTTGTGAAATGCAAACAAGTCTTTGCTAGCATAAACTGTGCCATCTTGCTCCTTCACAGAAAGTGACACTTTACAGCATCCTTATGCATTTGGGAATGGTTATATTGCTTAATATTATACTGCTTCAATAATTTTGAGAATAAAATGTTTTTTTCATTTGTTTTTATTACCCAGAAGGCATTATGGTTGCACAAGGATTTGAAGAGCAAAACTACAGGAATCAAATGAGAGTTTAAGTTTGTGTAAATGTGTGTGTGTATATTTGTAATGTGTATAAGTGTATATGAAAGTATGTACATAGATACATGTGTAAGTGCATATGTATGTGTGCATGATATGTGTGTGTGTGTAATATGTGTGCGTGTGTATGTACTGCCACGGGTGGCCTAGATGTTAAGGTGCAGACTCGTGAACAGCAGGCCTGAGATTTCAATCTCCAGGACTGTTCTCTTTGACTGAGGTTTTTTTTTCCAGGTTTTCCTCAGTCCTCATAAATGGTAAATGCCGGGGAGGTACCATAAACTTAAGCCTGGAACGTTTCCTACCTTTAAAAAAAATATCCCTTTTCAATATATCATTTCATTTCGTGTATCTGTCCACTGCCTGTGGTGCCTCAGTAGAAAAACGGGCGGTAAACACTATTAAAAAAAAAGTGCACATATTTATGTATGTGTATATGAATGTGTGTGCATATATATATTTTTTTTATTTGGCTTATTTACGGATGCTTTGTTAATCTGAGGTCATCAGCATCCCATTCAAATGAGGGTGAGAAACTGCAGACAAATTTGCTCAGAGGCCTCTTTTATCAGACTTTAGGTTCTCATGTCGTAAATTTATGACATTTACAGGAAATGTATGGGACCCACAGCTTTACTTTCCTTCTGAAGGAAGTCACGCTTAGAATTTTTACGCCCAAAATAAATCCATCAGTCCTGGTCAGGTTCGAACCCTCGATCTTGAGTTTAGGAGGCAAGTATGGTAACCACTACACCACCAGGACCGACATTTATTCTCTCTAGTGGAATACATTCATTAATATTGCCATTCAAAAGATTTTAACACTATATCTATTTATTGTTGCCAATCTAATATTAAAATCTTTTAGAATATTTTGAAATTTGTGTGTAGTTCATAAATATGTGAATTTTTTAAAAATTATCTCATCTTTTCCTGCTGAAGTGCAGTGGTTCTGTAATATGTTTTTGTCTGTAGAATTTCTGTACATTTTTGTGAATCAGTTCTTTGCTAATTTTAATTGCTCTTTGCTTGTATATTTTTGAGTTATTCTTTCTTGTTAATGCGTAGGTTAATGAGCATATGCTAAAGCTGTTGTTTTTTGGGTTAAATCTGTATCTTTGTTGCAATTGTTTGCAGGTATGTTCTTTCTGTAGATTCCAAATTCCAAGTTGCCATGATGTTTTATTATTTTAATTTCCAAGAATGGTTATATGTTATCTCCTTCTGTTTTATATGTGAATATGTTCTTATCTTGTATATTAAGTTTTATGGCATCGTTAATGTGTTTTTTTTGTTAACTATGGCAAATATTTTGTCAACATACCTGTATCAGCTCTGAAATATTATGAGAATGCTGTGTTAATGTGTGTTTCAAATCGGCTCATGAACAGGTTAGCTAGAAATGGAGATAAGGGGCTGCCCATAGTAAGTCTTGATTTTTGTTTGTAGTTTACCCTTGAATGAAAAATAGGATTGGTTCATGCAAATTTCAGTGTGTTTCATATATTCTTTTATGTGTGTAACATTAATTTTGCTTGTTCTTAGTCAGTAACAGATATAAGTTGAAAGTACATCTTTAGATTCTACGTCAAAAGATACTATGGGGTCAGAAAGTTGTAATTTTATATCCTTAATTTTTTTTATTAACTGAAATGAATTGTTTATATTGCAGTTTTGAAATTTTGGTGTTGTTCTGAATCTATTAGCTACCATTTTGCTAAATAGCATGATGGTGTGTTGATATTGTTAATGATAGATCACATACGATTACCAATCTTATAAATTTTTGGTAAAACCTATATTTTCACTGTAACCCAACCATAAAATGTAATTATAATTTTGTTTTATATTTTTCCTTTCTAAAAATTATTTACTTGCTTATAGTTGCACAACATTATTTTAGCACAGAAAGAGAAATAATAAGAGTAGAGACTATCAAGATTTAAATAACTGAAAGTGAGAACATTTATGCTTGTCTCAACAATTGAATAAAATTTCTTTATAGAGAGATGGACAAAACAGGGGATACAAATATAGCATAATTCTAATGAAAAATTTGTCCTTGGTTTTTTCAACTTTCAGCATTTAAAATATTGCATATAAGTTTAGCAAAAATTCTCATAGTTTATTTTATAAATTTATCCCCTTTTCCCTCCACAATATGCCATGATTTTTCATTTTTCAGCACATTTCCCTACTTGACGGCACTATCAATGCATTTCCAGCAAAAGAAATTTGTTTTGAATAAAGTGAAAAGAGCCATGTAAGCTGTTAGAAGCTTTATATAGCTTACTTAATATCGATTTCAAATGGCTAGAAAGAATTTATAATGTGATGGTTGAACCCAAAATGCTATGTGGAATTGAGGACAAGAAATCATAGATATTGTGCACAGGTTGTTTTATAACGAAGTCTTTGGCCTACCAAGTGCAACAGCAAAGGAAGTGGCCCAAATTGAACTGGGAAGAGTGTCAAGGAAGGATATGATTATGGAACTGGCCCTAAAATATTGGCTTAGGATCTTGAATCTAGAAGGAAGCAACTTATTAAGACAATGCATAGAATACCAAGATAAGAGTCTTAGTAATTCAGAATGGATTAATAGTCTCCAGAATGAATTGGAGAGGAATGGGTTAGGAGGAATTTGGAGAAGATGAGCAAACAATAATAAGGAAGGGCTTTTGGAAGGGAGCAAGAAAATATGAGGATGTTAGGAATTGAAAAAATTTTTAGTGAGATAACTAAAAAAGGTCCCTAGTTTTCTACACTACAATGAAGGAAAAGGAAAATATATATTGATAGAGTAAACAATGAACAAAGGGAGGGAGTTGTATGGTTAAGAGAGGTGTATGCACACTAAAAGCACTTAGATTTGTGGGGAGGTTACTTACAAATGCTCTTTAATATCTTAGGTTATCAGTGTCCCATTCAAATCAGGGCATGAAACTGCCGACAAATTTTGCTCAGAAGTCTCTTTTTTTTCAGGCTTGAGGTTCTTTATCGTGCAGTAAATGTACGACATGAGATCCACGGCTTTACTTCCCTTCTGAAGGAAGCCATACTTAGGACTTTTATGCCCGAAAAATCCATTGGTCCTGACCGGGATCGAACCCACAATTTTGGGTTTAGGAGGCAAGTATGGTCTTAGAAAGGATGTTCCACAGAATCAGTGCCCTACTTGGTAGATAATGAAGATATTGAACACACAGTATTTGATTGCCGAGGGACAGACCTTTGGGGAAGGAGTTATTAAAGCCGAAATGGCTTAAACTAGACAGGAAAATGACTAACAGAAATTTTCATAAAGATAATAGGAACCTAGACCAGTTCTTGAGTAAAGTTAAAAATAAGCGGGATTGGTTGGTGAAAAAAAGGAGGTAGTATACACATAATTGCATATTGATTCGAATTTCAATAATTTGGTAACTTTTCAAGAAAGAATTATAAATTGCATGCAGATACCTGAATATGTCTAGTAAGAGCCTGAGTTGAATGCCTAGTGTTATTCATAATATATATTTGCCTAGTACAAACAATAATTAAATAAAATAAAATATCAAGAGACATAAAAGGTGCAGCAAGCTTTTGATATAATCATGTGAGCTTTATTTCACTTTGGTTATATGGTTATTTGCCGCACAAGTTGGTGTATTTGTAATTTGCAGCTGGCATAAGATAGCAGGCCATTGTTATCCTCTCAAAGGAAGCTGCTTGGGTATGCAATTCATTCTCAGATTGTTTCTGTCCAGTGACTACATTGTTCTGATTTAAAATTTTTATGCAGTTTGGAAGCAAATTTAAATGTATAATGTTTAAAACTTTAAAATGTTACCTTACTACAACTAACATTTTATATTTGAATTCATTTCTGAATGTTATTTCCAAATTTTAGTAAAATGGGAAAATCAACATTTATGGAATTGGCTGGAACACATCCATAAAATGGGACATTTGGTCACTTTTGATACAGTTCTCATTAGATCCCACCAACAATACTATATATGTGTAATATCGTCACTGGGTTCCAAAACCCGCTATGTGCAAATTTTTCACGAGACAGAAAAAACACCATAATTTCCTTCCTTTGTAAAGTCACTTTTACCACCATTCCTTTAAATTTCTTGAAATATTTTATTGTTGATGAGTTCTACAAAATGTTTCCATTTAAAGACCGAAAATTACAATGATTTCAGATTTTACTGCACATAGCTGGTTTTAGCATGCATCAATTCCGACACTTAGCATATTTTGCTGTGCATAATATTAGTACTGAAATGCATCTTATGAGTTAGATAAAAATAAAATATATAAAAATAATATACATAAAATATTATATGAAAGACACTGTCTAAACATCATACACTGTATGTCCTTCAATTCCCACACTGTCAGCTGACTGAACAGATGAACATTACTGGCGCCATTTTCTGCCACTTTTCGATTATTGCAACTATGAATCACAGCGATACAATATGCAGTGATATTATTAGTTTTTATCACTAACATTGTCATTGTATTAACAAATAATAAAAATTTATCACTAATCTGAATTAGAATATGTGGTAAATCATGTAACAGTAAAAGTACAGCTGATTTAAATAGTAATATTTTATTAATAACTCAAAATATTTATTTATATAAAGTGATTATCATCACATTTTCTCTCAAAATATAATAGTTACAACCAATGAGATTCATGGAAGTGAAATGCAAATCCCAGTGAGTATTTACTTTCAAATTCAAATTGCTGCTATTTAATAGTAATTTTCTGGTAAAAGTAATGTTTACAAAATGAAAATATTAGCTTTACTTAAACATATCACAATAATAATATCTCTTAAGTAATGTTATTCATTTTTATCAAACAAAATAGTTTTAAATTTATTCCTAATGACACAGTCCATCATTAACAACAATAATGAAAAATATAACATAGCAGGACTTAAAATATAAATAAGTAATTACAAGTCTTTCAGCATACCAAAGATATATTAAATTATTTTATATTTATTTCAGATTGAATTAGTCATGCTTCAGGTTATCACAAATGATGCTTTTTATGCACAAACGCTTTCAAGCTCTGAAGGCTTTGAAATTTACTCCAATCAACTTTCATCTATTCAGTATATAAGACATTGATTGGACTTTTCATTTATTTTTCTCCATTTAGGAAGTGACTGCCAGGGATACATGTGCCTAATCCTGTACAATACTTCTTCTATGTACTTTAATGATCTTATTTCTGCCATTGTGAGATCACCATTTTCCTCCCTGGCCAGATTGATTGAAAATTGAATTCCTGTTTTTCATAATTTTTTAAAAAACTATATTTTACATAATGGATATCATAAGGCTAATTATTCTTCTTGCCCCTTATATTCTTGTTACATAGTCAGCAGGTGTGTACAATGATGCAGCGAATAGATGTTCCAGACTCAATCAGCCTCCATCATTGTATGGCCTTTCTTAAGTATCAAATGTTCAATTTCTATTTTTTGAATTTTGGAAATATCAGTTAGGGTACTTGCCAGGACTCTTTTTTGTTCTGATATGCAGGTCTATCACAAATAAGGATAATCTTTTAAGAGAAATTGAGTCGAAATAGTAACATACACACCACTAAAATTGAATTAAATGGAAGACTAGTTTCGGGAGCCATCGCTCCTATCATCAGTTCCTGGTCGACTGCCGGCCTCGTTGTTTGTGATAGATTTCGAAATCCCGCCAAGTGATGTACTAATACAAAAGTTCATCAAACCTCCACCAGAGACGAATCGATCTATCACAAACAACGAGGCCGGCAGTCGACCAGGAACTGATGATAGGAGCGATGGCTCCCGAAACTAGTCTTCCATTTAATTCAATTTTAGTGGTGTGTATGTTACTATTTCGACTCAATTTCTCTTAAATGTTAATAATTTACACCACTGTTACAAAAGTTCACTATATTTTATACAAGGATAATCTTCTTGTAATTAATGTTTAACTTTATCAAGTCAGCAATACATATGTGAACTCATTTGATGTTACCTTTCCTTCACCTTTATGCCATATGTATAAGTGACTATCTTTGCTGTTGGTGACATTATTGTAAAGTTATGTACTTGCAACTTCTGACTATAATATTGCTTTGACACTATTAATTTGGGGCAAGTCAAAACCTCTGGATCTCCACAGTTGCAGCAGAAGCTGAGGCTATATCACTTTGTTTAGCAGCTCTTGCTTCCTCCTTTATAAGCAATCTGTAGTCCTCTTCTGGCATATTTCCCTCTTTGCATAAAATACAGTAGCACACTGATCTTTTCTTGGCTGGAAGATGGGAGATCTTTTCACAATCCAATACCTCCGTGAACTTCTTTCAGTAGTTGTAAGACAAATTTCCTGACATCAATGATACCTGGCAACCTGATACATATGGGATATAGGTCTAAAACTGTTTTCTACATAAATCAAGAAGTGGAGGCTCTACAATGGTGAGTGCATATTTTTGGAGTTATTTGAAGCCATTTAGTATGCTGTCCGATTTTGGTTGCTTCATTGACAACTCCTGCTTCTGTCTTTTTGGTAGCACCTTTACATGCACTTTTACCTTCCTCGTCCATTTGTGTAAAGTATTATCATTGTATTAATGGATATCATTGTATGATTAGTTGAACTACACACTCTTAAAGCTTCACTTACTTTTTATAAATGTATGGAACCGGTTTCGAGAACATTTTGTTCCCATCTTCAGCCATGCTAAGGTTCAACTGTCGGATCATTCGTTGAGCTGTGGGAATGTATATTCTGCTCTGGTGGCGGTGTGATAAACTTGTAGTTTATGTTTTCATCCCCGACAATGTCGAAGTTCATTATGCTGTTTTTGTATTTGTAGATGTAGATTTTCTCCCAGGTTGCTAATTCCGTAGGTCCTAAACTACAAGTTTATCACACCACCACCAGAGCAGAATATACATTCCCACAGCTCAACGAATGATCCGACAGTTGAACCTTAGCATGGCTGAAGATGGCAAAATGTTCTCGAAACCGGTTCCATACATTTATAAAAAGTAAGTGAAGCTTTAAGAGTGTGTAGTTCAACTAATCATACAATGATATCCATTAATATGATTGGCTTCACTGTGTTTAAGTTCCAATTTTACATTTAAGTATTATCATTGTGTTTTAATATTAATCCAATTTAGAATTGAACACAGTGAAACAGTCATTTATCACCTCTTCTCAGTGGGATGTTTAAAATATCTTTATGGTTTCACTTAAATGAGATTTACTCAGAACATATGTTTCGTGAAATATATCCACACCATCAGCTGTTAAACAACTGTTGGATCATTCGTAGGAGCTGGGTAGGTAGGTTATCTGGGTTGACTCTGGTGGATGAAACATATATCTTGAGTAAATCTCATTTAAGTGAAACCATAAAGAGTGTTTTAAACATCCAACTTACAAGAGATTATTATCATTCTGTGTTTCATTGTTGGATTTTATTTGCGAACTATGAGAGTTTTTGTTATGCACAGGACAAAAGAAAAAAAATTCCCAGGAAACCCAAATTTTTATTTCTCCATGATGGGAATCATTTGAATTCACTTACAGGAACTTTCTGGATCTAAGTGTGATTTTCTTTGTATAGGTACCTGAAAATCCACCAGTCCTGCAATAAAAGTCTTTTTTTTCCTCCTACATATTTATATGCCAAAAATAGTTATCTGATGCAAATTCAATGGCCATCCTCACCAGCTTCATCACCCTACTGTCCATGTTTTTATCTGTAACACAAAACTGAATTACTTAGTTGGCTGGATAATCAAGTTTAAATGTAATATGGCACAGCATCTTTTCAAACTTATTGAAAGTATGACCGAATGCGTAAAGAGCATGTAGAATATTGGTAAAATATCCAACAAGTGTAAACTAGCTGTATTTTCATTGCTTACCTCATCAGAGTAAATCTCAGGTGTCACACAACACTCTTTACTACTACTGCAGTCACCAGGAAACAACTGGAAAAAACTGACAAGATGTATGCAAGATGTCTCTGTTACACATAGCACATTTGGAAGCGCAACATTCACTTACAGTTTCATGGACAAATGCAGGACAGAAGTCAGCACATAGCACCTTTAAGAGGAACAAATTTTCTCATATGCACATAGCAGTATTTTTACAGACAAGGAATGGGTATATGCATTTCTCATCTTGAGGATGAATCTATAATAGAAAATTGTACCTAAATCATCAAAAAAGCGGAAAACCGAAATTTCTGCATAAAGCGGGTTTTGGAAGTGCAACGACGATATACCAGTTTCAATTTGGGGCTATTACCATTATATTTTGTACATTATTTATTTAGGTATATGGCTTATGATAGAATTTGTGTTGAAACCCAGTCACTAAATAAACAAACAAATAAACCTCTTGCTGAGTTACTTCTAAAGTACTAAAACCTATAATTTAATGTAAACATAAAGGCATGCAAATGTACCAAATTCGCATCATAAAGGGAAAATTATATTCTAAGAAAAGGCAATGATAATACAGTATGCTCATTTTGTAGTTAATCAGGTCAGCATACAAGACACTTTTTCCTAATTAACTAGTAAAATGAAATGTGTATTCAGTTTTATAAAGAAAGTATGTTGTGAAGTTAATGCACTATGTATTATTTCAATGCAACATCATAATGAAGGAAAGCTAAGATTAAGAGTTGGGTATTACCTGGATGTTGATGTAAGCTCCTGCATTAAGTAATGAAATGCCAATTTCATGATAGCCTTCCTTGCAGGCAATTGTTAGTGCTGTGCAGCCATCTTTATCAAGAGCATTCACATTTGGCTTATGTTCCAGCAGCAGATTCACTACTTCCACATGATTTCCCAATGTTGCCACCAGCAGGGGAGTCCACGAGTACTAGACAAGAAGGTTATATTGTCAGTGATCAAAGAACATACAATAGTAGCTAAAAATTATGTCACTTACGTTAGAATTTTCTTACTTCCTTATGTACTTCAAATATTTTAGAGCTTAAAACTGAAGCAAGTTATGACATAATTATTCTTTCAACTTAAATTTATAGTCTTTTTTATAATTATTCTTTCAATTTTTGCCTCAATATTTTGTTTAAGTTTTTCTTCAGCATGGGGGTTATTCTGTACACTGTATTTGTTCTCTGTTCTAGTGGTAAATTTTCAAAATATGCTCCAGCAAAATTACCTGAATAACAAACATTGGGATTAGTAACACTGGAGCACCAATAGTCTGCCAGACTTAATTATATGGCTTATAACTAAAAGTTTCTTTCGGGCTTGGAAACCTGATCATTGGTAAGGTGCCCAAATGTTTCGTCCCCCCCTGTGGAGGACATCTTCACTAGCACAGTCCGGGTCTTCTAGGAGAAGGTTCTGGCACGACTGAATCGCTAGCTGGAGGTGTTGTATTTATATACAGGTTGCTCAAAGAAACTTTTAGTTATAAGTCTGACTCCGGCTGTGAAAGCTTCTGGCTCTCTTGAGTTATATGACTGCAAAATGTGACTGACAATACACATGCAGCCATCAGCAAGGAAATTATAACAAGCTACAGGCATAACTTTGACAGAATGGATACTGTGTTCAGCTGTGAATGCAGGGCAAAAATATATTATTTAATAAATAAAAAATAAAATAAATTCAATGTATATATACAGAAGAGGCACTGACTTAGGTTAACAGTCTTGTTACCATACAAATGAAAAAGAATGGCAAGCGAAGTGCGGAGTTTATCAAATTGCTGTTTTTAATGGTGGTGTAAAAGCACAAAAATTATGCCTTAGTGAATAACTTTTACCATTGACATTTTTAATTTAAAAGTCTGGGTTCGGTTCATAAACATATTTTTCCTTTTAATTCCAGTATTTATATAGCCAAATTCATAATTCTTTAGAACATTTTAACATTTTTTACCTTATAAATTTCCTTAAAGTTTACGTGTTCATTTGGAGTAAGAAACTATCAACACAAATGGAATTAATATCAAAAACTACATATTGCAGTATACTGATACATTTTTGCACAATTTTATACTACTTCAGAACTTAATATTAAATTATTGAAACAACTCTTTACATTCTCAAAAACACCTATCAACATATCAGAGCAGATATTATTCAATTATTAGATTTGGCATTCCATATTGTTAAAATGTCTTCAAATTCATTAATCTTACATGTAAAAAGCCTTGTTAGAAAGTTGCATTTTATGGTTATTTCTAAAAAAGATCATTTCTAGATTTCTAATTACCAATGTTAGCTTATTAAACAGCTTAATTCCAATATGTTTATAGTTGTTTAGAGTCAGAGCGCAAGTCTGGCATAAGGAAGGTGATCACTTCATATGCATAAAAAGAACACACTGTAAATATTTTACTTCTCTCTAAATGTCTCTTGAGTAAATGTCTCTAAATTTAAATGGTAGAGTACATTAGTCTCATTGCTACTTTTTGTAGATTAAAAACTCTTCTGCCTTCCTGCACAGCCCCTAATTTCAATACTCTATTGTAAATATGGACATATGACATGTAATATATAATTTCAAAATCATTTTCTAGAATGTTCCTATATTGCCTTTAAAGATACAAATCTTTAGCAATTTTAATACCAGTGTAATTTGTTTGGTCTATGTCAATCTATTATCAATAGATACTTCTTAGAATTTGTTTTTAAACACAAATTTATGTTAAAACACTAGCGGTCAATAAAAATTGTTTTTTTCCTGCAAAAATTATATGTGGATAAGTGGATTATATAGATTTGGCATTGATGATGTTGTCCCCACCTCCCAAAAACAATTATAATCCTTTATTGAACAGTCCTCATAGGTATGAAGTCACATATTCAATTTGTAAAGTGTTAAGTTTGCTCAGATATATAGGTTTAAGCTTGGTATGTTAAATGGTTTCATAGTGGCCAAAGAACAAGTGGGAATAATTCATTTATGAACTTTCAAAAAATAAGAAATTTTTAAAAAAATTTCCTGTTGGAACTCATAGAGTGAAGCTTGTTAAATGTAAATTCTATCCACTCTGTGGTCTAACACACTCCTATGCTTCACTTACTTTTAAATATGGTGGGATCAGTTTCGAAGAGACATCCTCTCCATCTCCAACCAATTTGATGACAAATTGGTTGAAGGTGGAGAGGATATCTCTTTGAAAACCAGTTCCACTGTATTTAAAAGTAAGTGAAGCATAAGAGTGTGTTAGATGACAAATTAGATAGAATTTACAAGTGCAAATATGTTATCTAAATGTATATTGCTATAAACTGGTCTCTCTCTCTCTCCTTCTCTCTCTCTCTTCTCTCTCTCTCTCTCTCTCTTTCTCTCTCTCTGTCCTCTCTCTTTAAAATGCACTAGAAAGTGACACAATTAAAAATGAGATTTATACTTAACAATGTAAAATACCATTCATTAAAAATATGATATTTCGAGCCACTGCACCGTTTCTTGTTCATGATGTGAGACTATGAAGACTACAGTCACTTTTGCAACTAGTATATGGTAAAGTTACTCAGAGGGCTCGCAGGGCATTGAACATGGGCAAAGCTAAAACAACTGGGTGCCAGTGAGGAAAACTTACAGAGAAAGATTTACGCCTCGATGGGTGCAAGTCTTATGTAGAACTATGGCCACTATCTCTCTATTTCTGAGTGTACTAGTGGCAAAGACAGAGGGCTAATAAAAAACATGTATTAAAAGCAGAGTGAAGAACCAGCACAGGAGAGCCAGTTTTAATTGAGCATCTATGGTTATACATTCTATGGGATAATCCAATCCAATATAAAAAAAAACAAAATTTACACATGTAAACATTCCTAGAGGCACAATTGGCAAATGTATAGATTTTAAAGTCTGATTTAAGTGTTGGACTAAAGAAACATGTATTTGGCATTATTAAGGCACAAGTTTTGCAATTAATATGGTTGCAGGGATAAGAACCTGATGTATGCAGAGGAACCTGTGTGGGATTTAGTATCCTGCGGAAGATGCTCTTTAAATTTTGTGAAGACCTGAAACTTAAATGTGGTGATTTATGGAACAGTGTAGAAGTAGTAGATTTTGGCTTAATATGCTAGAACAATTCTTTAAAATTGACTTAAGACAATCTAAACTGGGAAAATAAGTTATTGTACAATTCAACTGATGCTTGTCTGTCTGTTTCAAGGTCTTGGGAATATGGTTTTGGTGTGAAGAAAGAACTCTAGAGCATACCATGCACAATAACCACTATCAACCAGTCTGTTAGTTAACTTAGTGATATAATAATCTAGAAAGTTGATATTAGTGCAAAACTGCCACAGGTGGCCAAGGTCATTAAGACACGGACTCGTGAGTGGGAGGTCTGGGTTCGAATACCGCCAGGACCGTCCTCCCTGACTGAAGGTTTTTCCAGGTTTTCCTCAGTCCTCATAAATGGCAAATGCTGGGGAGGTACCCTAAACTTAGGCCTGGAAAGATTTCTTCCTTAAAAATACATCCTTTCCCAATATATTTCATTTCATGTATCACCAGTGTCCATCGCCTGTGGTGCCTCTGTAGCAAAAACGGGCGTTAAACACTATTCATTCATATTATTGCAAATATGGTGTCTATGGAACAATAAAGAGAAAGTTTTTGGTATGAACAGGGTGACAACTGTCAAAATTTAAATACTGCTGCATGTTCGTCGGTTTGATATGAAATGATGTTAAAAACTGTTTGTTCACCTACTAAATGTCTATATTCAAAAAAATGGCTTTTTTTGACCGTGGAGGAAAACTTAACTGAATAGTTGGTATTTAACCTAATAAAAAAGCTTCAAAGGAGGCTGTGGCTCCAGACAATAAAGATGTCATCAATAAATCTATGCCACATCAAGGGAGCTTTAGGTTCTGAGTAAAGAGCATTTTCCTCCAACCTAGCCATGAATAAGTTTGCATTAGAAGGGTCCATTCTGGTCTCCATAGCTGTCCCTTTAACTTAAAGAAAATTCTGACCTTCAAAAGTGAACATGTTATGGGTAAGAAGAAGATGTGCAAGTTGGTAAATGAACTCAGTAGATTGGGGTGGATTACTCATGTCTAAGAAATATTTTATAGTTTCTAGACCTTCACCTTGTGGAATATTTGTGTATAAGGAGGAAACATCCACTGTGGACAATTAGATACCTTCAAACTCATCCAACTCGACTTTCTTTATATTTTCTAAAAAGTGGAAAGAAGCTTTGATAGGAAGGTCTAGAGGAAGCTATAGACTTAATGTAAAAATCAACCAAAGCTGAGATCCTTTCAGTAAGGCTGCCTTAACTTGCAAGCATAGGGCGTCCCAGTCAACCTGCCTTGTGTATTTTTGGAAGATAGATATAGATGTGGAGAAACTGGAGATAATAGTACAATTTCAATTTTGTTAAGATATTCACTGGAAGCTCATTAAACTACAAAATGTTCCAATTTTAGATTAAAGTCATGGGTAGAATCTTGGGTTAAAATCAGAGTAATATTCACTATTGTGCAGCTGCTTAAATGCTTCTTGAAGATAGGCTGACTAATGCATAATTACAAGTGTGGAGCCTTTATCAGCCAGCAAAATAATTAATCTGGGTTATATGATAACCTTCATAGCAAATTCCTTGACTAGGAAGAACATTTTCTTTAAGTTTAAGCATCTTCCAAAGTTTGGGATAACTAATTTCATCTAGGTATTTGTCTATAAAATGTTCTATCATGTGAGAGGAAGCTAATGTAAGGGGTTCATTAGTAGATGGGGATGAAATTGAAGTAAACTAGAATTAATGGAGGAAGTGGAGCATATGCCAAAAGTATTTGGCAGCAAAATTTCACAGCATTGGTAACAGACCAAACCTGTTAAATCTTGGTACAAATGACAAGCCTTCCTGTAGCAATACCCATTTAGATTTACACAACTTGTATGTCAATTTGTCTATTTGACCACCTGAAGGTTTAAGTCTCCCACTATATCACTAATTGGTATAGCTTCATAGAATTTTGGGGGCTTCACAATAGGCTTGGTCCAGCATTAAAGATTAAATATCGAAGAAAATTCTGGGGTAATTATTGGGATGTCCTTATGGAACTGGGATACAAGACTAATACTAAGATCTGCTTTACAGTGATAAATATAAAAATTTGATAACTTTTGAAGATGATGGGCATCAAATTCATATGTCAAATTCGCTGCAGAGAGAAAGTTGAGAATACCACCAATATTGCATAATGAGGTTAAAATAATGACTAATATTATGGACAAGTTCTGACAAATAAAATTGTTGAATTATCTATGCTTGGCTGTGTAATAAATGTTGATGTAATTTAATAGTTAAACCATTGAGGCAGACACCAGTTCCTATACAGTGATTCAGAAATCCAATATGGCTAGGTATTCAGCTAATGATAAGGAGAGTAGGGAACATTTGAGTAGCTAGAAGTGAATGGAGAGAGGAGTCAAATGGGCAATGATTAAAAAGGCAACTCTCGTTTCAAGCTATTAAAATGTCTAAAGAATCTATGCAGAGGATGCTCCTATTAATTATCAAGGTCTGCCTCAGCTAATTGAGAGAAATGTGGATTAAAAAGTAATTAAAGAATAATGTGGTTTAAAAACATGGAAGAGATTTGGATAAATGGCTCCCCCACACACACATGCACATACGCACACAGGACTTTTGCACAAAAACTATACCCATGCAAGGTGTTTTGAATCCTGTCAGCAGTGTGATATGCCTAGCAGCAGAGAATCAAACAATGCTCATTTAGGATTTTTCACTCAAAATCGCTGTATAATGAAAATGAAAAATAAAGCAACTCTTAGAACAATGTAATGAAAAGAACAAGCGCTATAGACAAGCAGAAATAGATACAGCACTTAATAATAACAAAAATATCACAATATTTCATATTGCTTATTCGCTTTCAAAGACAGAAGACAAGTCAATGATTTAGTAGACAAATTTAAAATAGTACCTGGAATGAATTGCCTATTATTTACTGATTACCTAGTTACTTGCACAGAGATGAGAAAGAGGATACAGCACTCAAAATTCAAAAAATCTTAGGACTGCTTAAGAAAGAGTGCAATCAAAACATATGATCATAAATTTTTCCTAAATTTTTCCAACATAAAAACAAAGTCTGACAACTCAAAGATAGTGTAGATGATGGTACAAGTTCTGCACTGTGAAAAAATGTGTGACCACCTGAGTAGTGGGTGACACTGCTGGTTTATATCTTTCATCAGTACTGTACTGGTGCCAATGTGTTTACTACAGTTTAAGTGTGACACTTCAATAATATTTGAAGAAAGTAGCAATATTGTAAAGAGTTGGACTTCATCTTCAGTAGAATATTTCAATCACAAATGAGAGAATTAAGATTTATATTTACTGAATATAAAGGAATGCTTAGTATGTCACAAAATTTTAAGGAACAAGAAAAAGTTTAATTTTCAGAAACATTACACAACATATCATGCAAAGTACTTTGAACAGTACAATTAAATAGCCCATGCTACATAGATAGATAAATAACATGTGTTCTTAATACCAAGAGCCACAGAAATGGTGGAAAGTGAGTTGTGTATTGTTCTGATGAAAGGCATTACAACAGACATGGACATTCTGAAATGTGTCCAGACTTCTGAAATATTGGTATTCCTTGAAATGTGCTTGTGTTGGTGCTCCATGAATGACAGGTTGAATTTTGAGGTTTGTGTAACTTCTTAAGAGTTAACTGCCAGATCAGACAATAGTTTCATTTTAACCACCACGAGAATTTATGTGCTAAATATACATTTTCCTCATTTAACAGATGATGTTAAAGTAGCCAAAAAAAAAAAAAAATAAATAAAAAAAAAAAATAATAAAATAACCAATGAACTAAAACAGGAATCTTAAAACTGAATATTGTGTCATGCTATGCTGCTCAGAAGTCCCATGGCTGAGCAGAAGATAATTAAACTGATTTTTCTAGCTTCTCAAGGAGATAAATTATGGAAATGAATGGTTTGCAAATACCTGAGCTTCAGGATGACAAATTGTGAGCTGATTTTGCATTTCAGGTAGATTTGAACTCAGTAAGCATCTCAATGAATTAAATGAAATCTTACAGGGAAAAAAAACCATATCATCCTACAGCTTTATAATTCAACCTAGGTGAATAGAAGTTCTGTATTAGCTGGGACAGTCCCTTTTTTTTTTAGTTTCTGTCCCATCTTTTTTTAAAGGTAAAACAGGATGCCAAAATGTCCCTTTTTTGTGGCAATGACTTATTGGCATTAAATGCCATTAACAATAGTTCTGATAATGTACTACTTAGTATCAGTTTCATGAAAAAAATAGGAATTGCTGACAACTGACAAAGCAAAGCACTGTTTATATTATCAGTATACACCTGCAACAATGTGGGGGTTTTGCTTGGGGAAATACAGTAAACCAATGATGTAGCCAAGAATTAAACTGGAAGCTCTGCACCCTCTATGATAAGATGATGCCAACTAACTAATCGTAATCACCTTGTTTTATATGAATGCTGCCAACAATACTGAAAACTGCAGTCAAAAGAGACTCATTACAGTCTGACTCTAGTAGAAGTGGTACTGTGCTCTGCATTTGTGAAATATTAAAATACAGTGTAATTTTGTGAATTGCTAGTACTAAAATGCTTGAAAATAATCTGTCACTGCTGAAAAAGAAGTATGTTTTTAATGGTGACCTACAGAAGGAATATTCATATATTAAAAAAAAAATTCTGACTCATATGTTTGATGCAATAAGCATGCATCTACTTTTATTATAAGCCATGTGGGGTGATCGGATATATCACAGCATATAAACAGTGAAAAACATAAAAGAATGGTGCACACATGTGCATCTTCCAGTACTGTATTGACTAATTTTTTAAAAGTGAGTTTTGGTGAAAAAGATATCAAATTAGCAGATGTTGAAAAAGCATTTGCTTACCATACTGTCCAACACAACCAATCTTTCAGATTCATGGACTGTATTTCTAAACTTATATAATGTACTTCTGAACCAAAAGGTGTGCGTGGCTGTAGTAAAGCTGAGGAAATTGTAACTGCGAAACAGCCATATTATTCTTTGCAGCAGGGCTTCATCCCAGGGGTCATCAATTGGATTGTACTGCCATTCGAGTTCATTGGTCAATGCAGTGGCCTTCTCTTCAGGCTTGCACACTAATCTTCCTGAGCATCCATGGATGGGGTGCAGGTGATCTTTGCATTCCTCTCTCAACTTGCCAATGATTCTCCAAGGCTGTTTGCCATTTAAATAATCAAATCTATTTACTGGTTTTCCCAGGTTTTTGCTCGATGTTGCCTAATGAAGCATCTTACCTGGACTGGAAATCACGGTATAATCTATGCAAGACTGGATGATAATGATGGCATTGCAACATCCTTCACAGCCTCTTCCATAGGCACAAATACTTTATGCTATCAGTGGCATGCATACCTTTGCCAGAAGTAAATTGTTAGCAAAACAGCTATGCCTATATCATTAAATAATAACCACTCACTATAACTCCAAGGTTACTCTACTACAGGCCTAAATGAACCATTTTTGCACGATACATCTGAGGCATGCACTGTTTTAATTTGACATATCTCCGACTAACATCCAGCACCATTAATTACACATCTTTTAATTTTGAGCCCATGGACCATAAGTGCTCTATCCCAAAGGTTTGGTCTATAATCCCTGTGCAATTCTTCTATTTTGTGCAGTAAAATTCTGAGACACTCTTGTTTTTGATTAGGATGGCTCCCATAATGGAAGGTTACTTCTCTCATTTCTTTTTTAAGACAAGTGATGTTTTATTATTTGGTATACATTTTATTTTCATGGTGTAACAACTCTAATTTGTAGAGAAATTGTAGAGAAGAAGAAGTCTCTACAAATAATGTGGGTAACTTTCGAAAATTTCATATTAAGCTTTATTCAAAAATGTAAAAATATATTTCCTGTTCCATTTAAAATTTGATACATAGCATCACTTCCAGTGGAAGTACGAAAAAACTGATAATATAATTTTTTAATTCCCAAATATGGCCATTTTCATACACCAAGTTTGCAATAAACCACATGCTTCAAAAGCTATTTAGGCAATTCAGGACTTTTAACTAAGCTTACATAACAGCTAGAAAAAGAGACAAGGTTGAATATGTGCATGCATATGTATCAGAAGAGATCAAATACATATTTTATGACAAGACTGTTTGAATGGAGACATAACTGCTAGTCAGCACACCTTGCTTTGGAATGGTGGTAATTGGGTACCAGTTTCTAGAGTACAATACTGTGGAACCTAGCAAATAGTTAAAGAACTAACAGGACCCCATTCAGTAAACAGATTTATTACTTGTTTATTTTAAATTTGCTTATGGCTAGGGAAAGAATTATTATTTCTTAGAACAAGTGCTGCCAATAACATCAGTGTGAACATTACTGAGCTGGGTTCACATCAAAAGAGGAGTCATAACTGGTTATAGTTTATTTGGTTTATACCCATTAATAATGCAGACTGTCATATATTTTTCTGAGTTTGTGCCTTCACTTGACATTCCTATACTGCTGCACTAGCATCATTTCAGGGTGATTGGGAAAGACACTAATAGAAACAGATATAGACAGTTTGCAGCACTCCCCCCAAAAATTAGCGAACATAAAACACATGCAATAACTACAGTGAGGTTGCATGTTGTGCAAGACATATTCTGCCCTCCACACCAATTCTCAGAACTAGACCAATTTGTGGCTGATAATACCGATAGAAATTCACTTTGTAATTGTCAATTCATTTCAAATGGCTTGTGGAAAAATCTGAATAAATTTGATCACCCCATTATAGATAAAATAATAAGATCCAGATAAGCAAAAATAAATCAAATGAAAGAGTCAACAAATTAGTGCAAAAGTCTTCTGCCTTTGAAGAAAAACACAAGTGGTTCAAATAATGGCAATGTTGTGCAAATGTTCAGTGCTTTATTTATTTCTGCTTTTTTTAGTGTTTATTATTTCAGCTATATTGTTTATGAATAACTTTATTTTTGATTTTCAAGATGTTTATCTATGCATATACATCTTAAAAATAATATATATTTGTAGGTAAATATGAGAACTAGAAAAGCACAGATAAAATGCATAAACAGCCTAACAAGTTGTGCAATATTTCTATACGAGTGTGTTCCTCTTCAAAGATAGAAAACAAGTAAAGGTGGCTAAAAGTAAATATTGAATCTTGAAGATAATGCACTGCATGGAAACAGCTAAAACAAGCCTTGAGAGGAAAATGTTTTTTGATCAAAATAAGCAAAGAATACTATATTAACAAATGAAAAATTTAATTAAAAGGAATGCCAACATGCAAGACTTAAACCAATGAATTTACAATAGTATTTTCATTAGTAATTGTAATCTCCATATACTTCTTTTTCTTCTATGTTAATGCATATTCAGAACTTCCATCAATAAATTTATTTAACTTAAAAACACTTACATTCTTGGTATTGAGTCATAATCATTTTGTGTACAAGATCAGATTTTTCTGCACTTCAGTATATTGTTTTGTATTACTACATGGCCATATAATAAAACTATGCTTCATCCATTAAAAAATAAATATGAGTCAATAGAGCAAACATGAACATTATCCCAAACCCAATTACAGAAATTAATTCTACTCACATTATCTTGTGGTTGCAATTCATGAACTACAGTTATCTTATAGGGTTTCAATTTTAAAAGGTTAATAGTATTCCAAGCTGAGGTTTACTAAATTCCTGATTTCTGTGCAAAGTATTCTCAGAGATTTCTTTGGATTTCATTCTAACTTTTCTCCAATTCCATCAAGCTTTTCCTCTGTAAGAACAATGTGTTTACTTTCAGTTTATTATCCAGAACAAATCCTGCTTCCCTAAATCTATTCACAAGATTATGAACCATTTCTCTGTGAGGCACACGAACAGCAGGGAATCTGTCTATAAATTTTTTTCTCACTTCTCTACATGAGTTTGGTGACACACAGAAATCATACATGAAGATACTGTTTGCTAAAGTATACAGACTTTCTGGCATTATAACAGCATTAACGCACTATCCCACTGAAACACGTGGTCTCAACAAAATCTCTGTAAATACTAGCTGACACGTACTTGCTTTGCCAACACATGTGGATTTTCTTGTTTGCTTGCACATGATAGAAGGGCATCTGGCCATCCATCCAAGTGTTGATCATGCCCAATTCAGCTTAACTTAACCTGAAATTCCACAGTACTGCCGGATTCCATCAATTGATTGGCTAGGCATCGACTGGGGATGGAAACAGCAATTTAAAGAGTGATTAAACAGAAATTTTGTACCAAGCCCAACAAATTGTTTTTTTTTTTGTGCTCCCTAAGGTCATCCTAGACCAAGTACCTCCTTTGGCAGGGGGTGGGCCTTGCACTTATGACCACACTTTTGATTGTATTCACCAAGGGCACAATTGAGAATGACTGGCATAAAGCATGCATGCTTTTAGTGCTAGTTTCCACAGAGGGGAACCTACAGTCTGTGCCAAAAATGGTCCTTAAGGCAATGCTTTGAGCCTTCTGCAAATATGAAATTTGAGATGGGGCTGTACAACCCCAAATCTCGCTTGCATATAACATTATTAACGGAATAATGCCTTTGTAAATTTTCAATTTACTGGGAAGTGGAATTGAATTCAATTTAAACATTGGGGATAATTTGAAATGGCCCCTCGTGTGCCTTTAATCTTTGGTTCTGCACATGGGGTTGAAATGTCAACTTCTGGTCCAGGGTAACTCCAAGGTATTTCACTCGATTCCTCCACGGAATTACCTGTCCTTGCAGACTCAAACCTCTGGATTTGCTGGTATAGCTTCACTTTTCTCACCACTGATGTGCATGCGCCAGTTCTTACTCCATTTCTCCACCTGAGTGAGATGGTGGCAGAGTTGATAGTGCAAAATGTAAATTCCTACTCTGAGTCAAAATGAATACATCATCCGCATATTGAAATGTCATAATAGTTGGTCTGGTGGGAAAATCAGACAGATATACACAGAAAAAGGTAAGTGAGAGCACACTACCTTCTGGCAAATCATTCTTTATTAAGCGTATGTCAGCTATGTCTGTCAACACAAAATGTTCAATTTAATAGAAAGCTGCATATAAAGTCAATAACTGCTTAGGGCAGCCTGACACATATCAGTTTATATATATATAAGCCCAGCATGCCAGCCAGCTGTTAGGAAATGCTTTTGCAATGTCAAGCAGCAGAGCAGCAAAAAACATGTGCTGCTGGAATCCCAGTGCAACCTTCTACATCACTCTCAATAATTGAAGCTTGAATTCAATTAAATATTCAAAGAACAAGGAATTACGTTAGCCCCAAAGAACAATTTTAATATAAAGAACTTATTAGGTTGCACAGTAAAGGACTACATGCCAACAGAACAAAAGTCAGGTATTTACAAAATAGAATGTGCAGAGTGTGATAAAAAATACATTGGAAAAACGAAGAGGAATTTGGGAATCCGGAAAAAAAGAACACTTCATAAATATTTGCTTAAAACAAATTGATAAATCAGCAATAGCAGCGCACTTTTGGAATAAAAATCATGAAATTAAACCAGAGATAAAACTACTTAAACAACTTCATAATGCAATAGAACTTTCCACTTGGGAAAACATTTTCGTTACAAAAAATAAGGATAATTTGATGAATTTCGATTTCCCTCCATTGGATGAACTCGGCAAATTCCTAATAGAACCAACAGATGCCGCCACAAGAACATCAAGAGACCCAACCGCCACGTATAATAGTTTATCTACGGGCTGAAGATGGGAGGGATCACTCCCGAAACATATGTCCAGATTTTATGTAAGTGAATGGAGTTAGTGTGAAAAAAACTGTATTACATTGTTTATGAAGCTTGAATGTTTGGGTTGGAAACAAAATTGGTGTTCCGGTATCAACTGTGTACATAGCGACTCTAAACGGGCCAAAAGTATTCTAAAATACGGGGGGAGCAGGCTGATAGCTTGAGAGGAGGGCGGAGTCCTTCCTTTTTCAAAATGCGTATAATTTCAGCTTTTTTCAACGTTCATGGAAAAAAGAGGAGATTAATGCAAAGAGCCGACTAAGCGTGATAGGAGTAAGCCGATCGTGCCCTGCAGATTTTAAGGTATCCAATCATCGAACCTGTTCCTCCACCTCCTTAGGCGTGATAACAGATAGTCTATTTGGCTCCTCGTTTTCTTGCACATCCAGGTTACGCAGACCAGCGGGATTATTCTACGCATTAGATATCATTGACAACGCCATCTTGTACGCCACTGAAAAACTGTGCCGCTATGCTATTGGCCGTCTAATTCAGCGGGCTTTCCTCGCGACATTAAAGCTGCCCCCGATGAACGGAACCGCTCTAGGCATAAATGGCACCGTACCAGAAACCTAAATTCACCGCATTGTATATCACATCTGTAGGAAAATGCGAATGAATTAATCAGGGAGTGCACTACAAACCACGGAACGAGAAATTTTGAAAATATCAACCCGCAACAACACACCATATGGTGAATCGCTTCCTCACGCGCAACTACAGCAACATACCACCACTCCACACGTCCATCAGTATAGCCGAAATCTTCCAGGCCAAAGTCGAAGCGTTTGCAGATACTCTAGCGGATGCGTTCACACCGAACACTGACATATGCGACATGGCATTTGCTAACCACGTGAAAGAAGAAGTGCGGCCAATCGGGACAACTCGAAACAAAACTATAAAAACCAATCCTGGTGAATTAAAATGGCTCATTAGCCACCTACGAACGAGGAAAATGCCAGAATCAGATAAAATACCGAACATTGTTTTAAAACATTTACCAAAGCGGGTGCTTACACCGCTTGCGGACATGTACAACTACACTCTAGAACATGGGCGTTTCCCACCCAAATGGAAACAAGCAAAAATCCTGCTCTTTCCCAACCTGGAAAGGATCAATTCATTCCAACATACTATAGGCCAATTAGCCTCAAACACATTGAGCAAGGTACTAGAAAAAATAATCGTAAAAATAATAAATTCACACCTAATTAAAAACAATATAAGCTTCTGAACAATTTTGGTTCAGAGCACACCACTCAACCACGCTACTAAGAATTGCAGAAAACATAACACGAGACTTCAATATCAACAGGTCAAACGGCACAGTTTTTCTGGATATTGAGCGAGCATTTGACAAAGTCTGGCACACAGGCCTAATTAAGAAAGTGGTCACATACAATTTCTCAAGCTCGCTCATAGCATTAACTAAAGACTACCTCACAAATCGCACATTTACATCAAATGTTGGCAGTATCCTCTCGTCCTGCCGACCTATCAAAGCAGGGATACCGCATGAAAACCTGCTTGGGCCTACCCTACACCAACGATTTGCCCGATTTCATCAGGACGGACGATTCATATATGCCGATGACACAGCAGTTACAACTCAATCAACAACCCCACGCATAATTCACATGAGGCTACAAAATACCTTAAATACATTAGAGCCATAGTTTGAGAAATGGGAATTAAAGTAAGCACCAAAAAATGTGAAGCTATTATTCACCAAACGACTGAAGCATCGCCCTGAGAGGCATTAGCTACCAGTGTTAATGTTCAAAGGAGAACCAATCGTATGGTAGGCCAAAGCAACCTATTTAGGCGCAGTTATAGATCATGCAAAATGCACAGCTAAACAAGCTGTATTCAATTATCAATATGAACAGCGCGCTCCAATTAGGCATGAGACTAACACTATATAAAACACTAAGCAGATCTACCTTAGCATATGCAGCTCCAGTTTGGGGACATACTGCCAAAACACATCTCCACAGGCTACAAACAATGCAAAATCGCATCCTGAGAATAATAACCAAAGTCCCACCGATAGCATCGGCATATTTACTACACAAAGAACTGAAAATACACACAATAGAAGGATTTAAGCACCTCAGCTTTAATTTTTACAAAAATAAGAATAGAAATTACAACAAACTATCAAAAACTAGGAGAATACGAAATCACTATTGACAAACATCGGCAACCACTGTCACTGTCACTGTCGTTAGACAGAACATTTGGCCTGGGAGCGCCAGAAATAGATATCCAGGAATATCTGGAGCAACTAGTTAACTTCCCCTAGCCATTACGAGCTGACAGAATTCTGTCGACTCACAACCATTAGCACACTCGCAAAGATCACAATCACAATAATTCAAAGTTGCCCTCCCAAAGTCCTTGTGCTATCACGCCAAGGCGACTCCGGAGGACGAGAGCAACCCACAGCGACGCATAAGGTAGGCGCATCATAGCTCTACAGGCCGTACTGTCGCCTACAACAGACTACGCACTCACAAACAGTCTGATCCACAACACAAATATACGTATTATATAGTACTTATTAAGCACACCTAAAAATCTAGGATTATGAACTATAGATAACACTAACGCATATCTCTAGGTTAATATTTTTATATTTATGAAATCTACGACTAGCAACTTCAAATAACACCAATAAATACTCTTGCTTTAATATGCTTTCTACTTATAAAACCTAGCATTAGGAACTACAAACGAATACTTCTTAAGCCAATATGTTGTAAAAAAATAGAACTGGCAACTAACACTAATGGCTACTTCTAATTGTTAATATGTTCTAGCGACTTGGCTAACTAAGCTGCGAATGAATGACATGACGAAGCCTTAAGAGGTAGGTTAACACATACCACAATGAATGCTAACATATAAAATGACTAATTAATGCACAGATTCTACCTGCAAACTCACAGCACGTAATATCTAACAGCAACTCCAAACACCAATAATAGTAGGCGCATGCCACTTACTCTTCACCTTTACCTTGAGTTCATCTTGCTTGGGCACATTTGCCAACCTCCCCGCGGGGACGCTGTGGGCCTTTGGTCAATTGCGTTTCCCAGAAAAACAACACACCTATCGCTCCTGCATGCATGCGAGCTCTTCATCTATCTCACTAAATTCGGGGGAGCAATAGCGGTACCCAACACTCCTCTCCTTTCACTTCCTACATATTATTATTTAATAGCATAGGGAGGCGATGTAGTATTATTCTTGGTTGACCGCCACCGGAGAGGGGCGAGGTGGTGCCCCTTCTCGTCCTCCCTTTGGAAAGGCTTTAAAAAAATAATAATTACGCACCTGGGAGAGGGGTCGTCTCTGAGGTTACCTATTGGATTGTATTCTCTTTCCAATTCGGCTCTTGGAATCAATCAGCTTCCTCAATCCCATCCTGAACTTGTCTTGACCATATACGCACCTTCTTCGCAATTCATCAGCATTGCAATTGCTAGTTCAAATATAGTCAACATGATTTACTGGTATTCTCGAAACATCCTCCGTAAACGCAAGGAACTGACGGAATTTTTACAACGAAACTTCATTCAAATTGCCCTTATAAATAAAACATACCTAGGAGCAGAGGGCCGATTAATATACCAGGTTATGAACTACCGCTCGGATAGGAATAGAAGGGGGGGAGGTACAACTATAATTGTTCAAAATAGCATAAAGCACCATCTATGTTCCGCCACTCACACGATTAGAAGCAACCGCGGTAAAGTTGGAGCTCCTAAGTTCCCAAATAACTTTACCAGTCATAATATAATCTCTCAAAGAACATTGATTAACATGATCTAGACATAGTTATGCAACTAGGCACAAAAGTAATAGCGGCAGGGGACTTAATGCAAAACACTAATATTAGAATTGCATTAACCCAAACGCAAACGGAACAAAATTATTAACATATATTAATAGTAACAATTACCTACTGGTAGGACCAGAGGAACCAACGTATGTATCAGACTTGGATAACCACAAGATAACCGCCAGACATATTAGACATAGCATTACTAAGGGAAATCACCATAGGAACAAATACCACCGTTGTCCACGATTTAACTTCAGATCACTATCCGGTTCTGCTTCAACTAGAAGACCCCAATTACTTTCATGCAAGAACCCCCAGGTATAATCACAACTTAACAAATTGGGAAAATTTCGCACACACAGTCGACAGATACATTACACAAATAAGTATAGATTGTCGTGAAAAGCATGATGAAGCGTTAGACATGATTGACAATGACATCTTGCAGGCCACTGAAAACTGCGTGCCACTATGCTACCGGCCGTCTGATTCAGTGGGCTTTCCTCGCGACATTAGCTGCCACCCAAGAGCGGAACCGCGCTAGGTGTAAATGGCAGTGTACTAGAAACTTAATTTATCGCAATGAATATTAAACCTGTAGGGAAAATACGAATGAACTAATCAGGGAATACACTAGAAACCATTGGAACGAGAACTTGAAAATATTAACTCACAACAAAATACCATATGGTCAATCGCTAAATGCCTCACGCGCAACTACAGCTACATACCACCGCTCCACTCGGCCAACGGTATAGCCCAAACCTTCCAGGCCAAAGCAGAGGCGTTTACGGACGCGTTCATGCCGAACACCGACACGTGCGACATGACCTTTGCTAACCACGTGGAAGAAGAAGTGCGACCAATTGGGACAATTCCCACTCATAACAAAACTAGAAAAACAAATCCTGTTGAAATTAAATGGTTCATTAGCCAAAAATTTCGAGCAAAGCGGGTGCTTGCACTGCTTGCGGACATACACAACTACACTCTTAAAACATGAGCGGTTGCCACCCAAATGGAAAAAAGCAAAAATTATGCTCTTTCCCAACCTAGAAAGGATGAATCCATTCCAACAAACTATAGGCCAGTTAGCCTCTTAAACACATGGAGCAAGGTACTAGAGAAAATCATCCTAAAGAGAATAAACTCACACCTAATTAAAAACAATATAAGCTTCTGAACAGTTTGGGTTCAGAGCTCACCGCTCAACCACGCTACAATTACTAAGAATGACGGAAAACATAACACGCGGCTTCAATACCAACAGGTCAACTGGCACAGTCTTCTTGGATATTGAGCGAGCATTTTACAAACTCTGGCACGCAGGCCTAATTAAGAAATTCGTCACATAAAATTTCCCAGATTCGCTCATAGCATTAACCAAAGACTACCTCACAAATCACACATTCACATCCAATGTCGGAAACACCCTCTCTTCATGCCGACCTATCAAAGCAGGGGTACCGCAGGGAAGCCTACTTCGGCCAACTCTATTTGACATCTACATCAACGATATGCCCGATTTCATCAGGGCTGACAAATTCATATACGCCGACGACAAGGCAATTACAACCCAATCACAAACCCACGTATAATGCATATTAGACTACAAAACGCTCTAAATACACTTGAACCATGGTTTGAAAAATGGAGAATAAAAGTAAATACTAAAAAATGCAAAGAAATTATATTCACCAAACGACTGAAGCATCGCCCCGAGAGGCATATGCTACCATTGTTAACGTTCAAAGGAGAACCAATCGAATGGAAGGCCAAAGCAACCTATTTAGGCGTAGTTATGGACCATGGCCTCACATGGAAACACCATATCAACACAAGAGCCAAAGCAAACGCACAGCTAAAAAGCTGTATGCAATTATCAATGTGAACAGCGGGCTCCAATAAGCCATGAAACTAACACTATATAAAATACTAATCAGGCCCACATTAGCATATGCATCTTGGGGATATACTGCCAAAACACATTTCCACAGGCTACAAACAATGCGAAATAGTATCTTGAGACAAATAACTAAACTCCCACAGATAGCACCAGCATATCTACTACACGAGGAACTGAAAATACACACGATAGAAGAATTCATTAAACATCTTAGCTTTAAGCTTTACAAAAATAAAAATAGAAACCATAACAAACTAATACAAAAACTTGGCGAATACGAAATTACTACTGACAAACATCGGCAACCACTGTCATTATTTGACAGAACGTTGGCCTGGGGGAGCCGGGAATAGATATCCAGGAATATCTGGAGCAACTAGTTAACTTCCCCTAGCCATAGCATTATGACAGAACCTTGAAGAGCACACACCCACCAACACACTCACAAATCAATGCACAGTTTCCCTCTCAAAGTCCTTGTGCTACCAGTCAAGGCGGCTCCGGGGGAAGAGGGCCCTTCACAGCTAAGCATAAGGAAGACGCCCCTTGGCTCTACAGGTCGTGCTGTCGCCTACAACTATCATGTACAATCACGACACGTCGGTTCAACGACACAAATACATCAGTATTATAGTATTTATCAAGCTCACCTTATTTATAAAAAAAATACCCACAATAAGCGCTATACATAAAAACTAGGATAAACACTATACATAATCCTAATGAATACTACTAGATATATATGATTTATATTTATAAAATCCAGGAAGAGAATCTGCAAATTACACTAATACTCGAAAAAACAGGATTAACAACTTAACACTAACGAATACCGTTAAACTGTCTTATGTTTTAGCGATTTGGCTCACTAAGCTACAAATGAATGATAAGACGAAATCTCCAGAGGTAGGATAACACTTATCAAATGAATGCTAGCATATAAAATGACTAATTAATTCATAGATTCCACCAGCACACTTACAGCACGTAACATTTAACAGCAACTCCAAACACGAATAACAGTAGACGCATGCCAATTACTTTATACCTTTACCTAGAACCCATCTTGCATGGACGCATGACAACCTCTAATTCCCCGCGGAGGCGCTCTGGGCCTTTGGTCAAGTGCGTCTCCGGGAAAACCTGCATGCCTATCGTTTTTGCATGCATGCGAGCTCTCCATCTATCTCCACTAAATTCCGGGGTGCAATAGCGGTACCCGAACACTGCTTTCCTTTCACTCCCTGCATATTATTAGTACTAATGACAAGGGAATGAATGGTGTTTAACGCCCGTTTTTGCAACAGAGGCACCACAGGCGATGGATACTGATGATACACGAGATGACATAATATATTGGGAACGGATTTATATTTAAGGAAGGAATCGTTCTAGGCCTAAGTTTTTAAGGTACTTCCCCGGCATTTGCCATTTATGAGGATTGAGGAAAACCTCGAAAAAACCTCAATCAGGGAGGACGGTCTGTGGGATTCAAACCAGACCTCCCGCTCACAAGTCCGCACCTTAACGACCTCGGCCACCCGTGGCGGTTCAATAGCAAGGGGAGGCAATATAGAATCTTTCTTGGTTGATCGCCATCGAGGAGGGGCGAGGTGGTGTCTGTTCTCGCCCTCCCTTTGAGGAGGGCTTTAAAAGAACATTTCTAATTCTTCGGCCAGCACAGTGACCTTTTCCTCTAGTTCATATATTAATCTACCTCTGCAGCAGTGGAAGGGGTAAGAGGGAGCAACATGACTTTCTCTTAATTTACGAACAGTTCACCAGGGTTGTTTACTACTTAAATTAAATCTGTTGACAGTGTTCTCCCAGGCTTCGGTTTTTGCTGCCTAATAAGACTTCTTATTCTGTACTGGAAGTCACGGTAAAAAGTTTATCAAGACTGGACGGTTGCGATGTCGTCGTGCCATCCGTCGAAGTCTCTTGGAGGGGGGTGAGTAGCTAATAAATAATCTGTGGCAGTGTATATGGATTTATATCATCTGCTGAAAATGTATATGCATGCTGCTTAACAGTTCCATGTACTATTTGTGAAAAGCGTATAGTAGCATCACTGAGTTCTGCCTCTGTGGTTATGGTTGGATTGGGCTGAAAGGCAACATTCCAGTTGACTTTATAAATTCAGTGTCAGTAGCTCTCCTACAACTGAGTCCATGGTCTGAGTGTAAATCGCTGGAATTTAGGTTTTAATGATATGGTATATGTATTGTTTAGACAATGTCTATAATGCTAGGTGCCTACTCGGGCCTGTAATTAGGGCAGCGTGGTCCCTGCAGGTCAAGGGAGGCGACTGCATTTATATGAGTAACTAATTGCTTGCCCCGGACATTTGCTGCTACACAGTTCCATTGTCTATACTTGGCATTAAAGTCGCCAGCTAGTAGCCAAAGTGGAAATGCATGCGGCACTCTGATATTCTGCCGGGGTAAATGGCACGCACGGCGGGAGGGGAGATTTCCCGACCGTCAATGCTAGTTAATAAAGCAACAGTCTCCAAATATGTGAAGAGGCAGTGCGGGTCGATGTGCTAGTTCCGATCGTAAGAATTGCTAGTCCCCCTCCTGGATGAGGGGGCTGCACCACGTACTCTGGCATTCTTCTTTTTGAGTATTATTCCATTAGCATTGAAATAAGCAAAACGGAAAATTTTGAGGTGGTCGTGTGGCAATCGGAGATACGGATGATGGTTGAGACACCTTCAGAGAGCGACTGAAACCTCAAGATAAAGTCGACATTGCCCTTAATCTTCTGCCTTAAATTCCGAAGGATAGACAGTGAACCCTCGATTAGGCTTTTTTTTATTTGTTTATTTAAGAACGCTCTTTTAACATCTCAGGTAATCGGCATCCCATTCTATTTAGGGCGTGCAACGGCCGACAAATTTTGCTCAGAGGCCTCTTTTTCAGGCTTGAGGTTCTTTATCGTGCCGTAAATGTACGACACGGGACCCACGGCTTTACTTCCCTTCCGAAGGAAGCCATACTTACGATTTTTACGCCCGAAAAAATCCATCGATCCTGGCCGGGTTCGCGACTTTGGGTTTAGAAGGCAAGTATGTTACCACTACACCACCAGGACCGACCTGGATTAGGTAAGCAAGGCATTTCATATAAATGGTACAATCTTTCAAAATATCCAAGGATACAAATTTCATCATAGAATTGTTGCCTGGCATTGGAGTTACGACCTGAGAAATTGTGGGCCCCTGGGCGACCTTGCACACAGAGAACGAGGGACCCGCCTTGCCCCGCTGCGTATCCTCTATTCCGTATTCACCTTTAGAGTGAATCCGATCGAAACAATGCCATGTGACGTGACGTCACTAGCATGACTGTGTGCAGCCAAGTACGCTCAGGGCAATGTTTATATGTTGCTACATGTTTTTCATGGCAACGTATGCATCTTGGTGAGCCAGCAACCCTACCGCAATTTGCAGTGTGGTTCCCACCATACTTTAAGCAACGTTTTCCTCGTACAATTAGTGCTAATATGCCCCTATGCCAGACACCGAAAGCTCTGGTATGCTCTTTCTCCCATCGGACTCTTGTCCAGAGGAGGGAGCGAATGCGACCAAGCTGAGAACGTTCCCCATGAGTGGCGCATTCCACAATTTGTACACAGTTAATGGAATTCTCTTTGCCGACCTCCTTGACCTGGCACAGTTCGAGGCACCTGGTACATTTCCGTTACTTTGATGCCTTAGTCTTTCAGGGCCATGGCATTCAACTCCGGATGGTCTCTAGTTCAAGTCCTCTCAGCATCCGAAGATGTTCCATTTGCTTCTCGACAGTATAGGTATAGTAATCTATGTTTTTCTGTCGTAAATAGTTTGCTCCATAAAGTATGTTTGTAGGCAAACATGGACACGCCCTCGCACCGACTCTATATTATTCTTTGTAATAGTTGCTATTTTCCTCATAGTGACCAAATAATTCGGAAAGGCGTATAAAAAATCGGAGGAATCTTTTGTCCTCTTGGGGCAGCCCCATGCTGTGGTTACTGGCAATGGGCAGGAGCTGGATTAGGAGTAGAACGGTTGTCTGGTTTTTTTTTTTTTTTTGAGTAGTGTTTAACGCCCGTTTTTACTACTGAGGCACCACAGGCGGTTAGGGTGTCTGGTGACACATGCCACGTTTCAGATGGGAAAGGACATAAAGTCGTCGTCTCCAGGTACTGTGGTGAATGTCTCCCGACTGGAAGTTTCTTCAATTAACACCTGGCGGTTGTCAGACCCGCCAGCCTACTCTTGGGCAGGAGTACTCATGTTGTTTCTATTTTTGGTGAGTGCAACTGGACCCCCCTTCCGGGACTCCTGGTTCTGTGACTGACTATTGGTGCCGCGGAGTCAAGAAATCTGCTGTTAAAGGTGGAAGAAGGTGTGGATGAAGGATGAGAGTTCATCTTATTCCTATTGAAGAAGAAATTAGTGTGCAGCCCCATTGCACCACAGCAATGAGGAGAGAGATGTGCGGCAACAGTTGTAGCAGGGTTATGAGGCTTCAGCTAGAGCCTAAAACTCCAACAAAGATTTTGTTGATTTGTTTTATTTATGGATGCTCTTTAACATCACAGGTTATCAGCGTCCCATTCAATTCAGAGTGTGAAACGGCCGGTAATTTTGCTCAGAGGCGTCTTCTATCAGGCTTGAGGTTCTTTTTAGTGCCGTAAATCTACGACACGGACACATGGCTTTACTTCCCTTCCGTATCCAACAAAGAAGATGGGATAAAAGCATCAGAAGACTCCGACAAAGGCCCTTCCTTTGGACCCTCGTTTGAAATCAGCAATGACCAGAGAGGGAAGACAGCAGCAGCAATTAGGCTAGAGTGCAGGAACACTAAGGAAAGCCAGCAGAGCGAGACTGGGCCCTCGCGTGGTGGAGACCTAATATACCTCGACCCTAACATGGTTGCAAATAAATATTCCGTCCCTGGGCGCGTTGAAAGAGTACAATCATATAGCTCACCTTTTAGGGAATTCCCTGCAATACAGGGAATACAGGGTCTTCGGCAGACAGCAGAGAGCCTATCGATCCAATTTTCAAGTTCCAAGCGCTCTCCGAAAGTGTCGGCGTGCTTATCAGCATCTACGGTAACTAGTGGCACAGGCCCACCCCAAGCCATTTCGCTTCGAATACTTCAACGCGAATGGTATATTAGCTCATATAAAGGAACCTTGAACTTGTATGCTGTGCTAATTTACAAAACTCACCTGCGTCTTTTTTTTTATTTGGTTTATTTACGGACGCTCTTTAACATCTCAGGTCATCAGCGTCCCATTCAAATCAGGGCGTGAAACGGCCGACAAATTTTGCTCAGAGGTCTCTTTTTTCAGGCTTGAGGTTCTTTTACGTGCCTTAAATGTACGACACGGGACCCACGGCTTTACTTCCCTTCCGAAGGAAGCCATACTTAGGATTTTTACGCCCGAAAAAATCCATCGACCCTGGCCGGGTTCGAACCCGGGATCTTGGGTTTAGAATGCAAGTATGGTTACCACTACACCACCAGGACCGACTACCTGGGTCTTGGCAGAGTCTTAGGCTTCCCGGGCATAACACACGAAAGATAGATTGGGCCGTCAAGGAGGGAGGAGGCATGCTCATACGTTCGCAGGTAGCACATAAACCCGCACTGCTACCTCCAATGCAACACTTGGAGACTGTTGCCACACTAAACACATCGGCGATCGGGAAACAGCTCTTATCGCGGAGTACCACCCGCTGGATGCGCCGTTCATGCCGGCGGAGTATCAGAGCGTGCTGTATGTACTTCCAAAAAGGCTTCTAGCTGGTGACTTCAACGCCAAGCACAGGCAATGCAACTGCGTGACAGCAAACGCCCGGGACAGGCAACATGCCACATTTATAAAAGCAGATGACGTACATGGATTGCGTTGCCCTACATACAGGTACCGGTTTGGCAGTCAAGCATAATAGACATTGTTTCAACGAGACATATTCCATACTTTCTTGAATTAAATACAAGTAATTTACATTCAGATCATTTCTAATGGTGTTTAACGCCCGTTTTTACTACTGAGGCACCACAAGCGGTATTCAGATCATGAACCAGTAATTGGCGAGCAATGTCCGCAAAGACTGGATTTACAAGTGGGTTGGGATGTTGCAATATAAACTTTGGACGCTGCCTTAAAACCCAATCCAATCATAACCACTGTTGAAGTACTAATTGAAGCAGATATTAGATTCTGACACTGTAAACGAGATGTTCAAGCAGCTTAAATGTAGATTTTCGGCGGATAATACCAACCCATATACGCTGCCATAGAAAATACATAATCTATGCAAGCGCGCCAAGAGGCTGCGACGGGTGGTGCAATGCTATCATTACCATCCGGTCTTGCATAGATTATACCGTGACGTCCAGTCCAGGCTAGATGCCTCATTAAGCCACATCGAACAGAAGCCTGAGAGAACCGATAAGTAAATTTGATTTAAATGACAAATGGACAATCATTCGCAAGTTGAGAGGGGAAGGCGAAGATTACCTGGACCCCATCCATGGATGAAGAGAAAGATTAGTGTACGAACCTGAAGAAAAAGGCCTCTGCATTTGCCGATGAACTCGAAAGGCGGCAAGCCAATTGATGATCCATCGGAAGTCCTCCAGGCGCGTAGAATAATACGGCTGGTCAACGGCTACCTGGACGCGGACCCGCTACGAGGAGCACGACAGATTGCCCGTCATCTCCCTAAGGAGGTGGAAGAGCGCTCCCGCGCTTGGATTCCTGAAAAGCTGCGGGACAGAACCGGCTCACAAGGTGGCCCAGTCTCCACCTAACGAAAATTGTTAACTCGTGCATTAATTTTCACTATTTTTATTTTCCACGTGCTTAAATGAAAGCTAAAATTATATGCATTTTGAAAAAAGGGAAGAACCCAGACCACGCTTCCAGCTATCGACCTATCAGTTTACTCATGTTTCCAAGGCGTTCGAACGGATTCTCCGACCCGTCTGGAGCCGCTCTTTACTTAATTGATACCGGAGCACCAATTTGGCTTCAAACCAGAACACTGACTAATCATCTACTACTGAGAATGGTGGAGAAAGCCGTATTGGGATTCAGACAATGCATGTTCTCCGCCGCCGTGCTGTTTGACATGGAAAAAGTTTTCCCGGGCACCTGGGGTTATTTACATGCTCATGCGAGCCAGACTGCTGCATAGAGCTATAGAGTTAATAAATAGTTTTCTCCCAAACCCCAAATTTTGTGTCAAAAGTTGAAGGTCCTAGATGGGATTACCAAAAGTCAGTGTGTTGTCACCTTCACTTTTCTCAGTATACATGTCCAATTTCCATACAACACAAAGAACTCTTACCTACCAGTATGCCGATGATGTACTTTTTCTGGCACAAAGCAGAAATTTACATTTTGCACTAACTCAAATCTACTCATACCTTTCTCAACTCCGCTCATACCTTACTCAGGTGGAGAAATGGAGTGCCAGTCAGGGGGCTCCAGGTGTGCAGTGCCAGTACTTCCCTGGAGGACTTATGTCAAATACTTAGAGTATTGGGCCAGGGTTTGACATTTTAATCCCATGTGCAAGCACGTGGTGCAAAGGCCCAAGCAGCTATTTCAAAATTGACCCCAGTTTTTTCACTCAACTCCCTTTGCACTCCCTTCATTTCCCTTTGCACTCCCTTCATTTCCCTTTGCATTAAATTGCAAATATACAAGGCCATTATTCCAGCAATAATTGGATGCTAGCAAGGTAGGCTATGCAGTTCTATCCCATATTACTCATTTACAAAAGGTGCAAAATATGCCTTAAGAATTTTAAGGTACAAATTTTATGTTGCCTCCAGTTTTCCTCCATGAACCTTCTGCCCTCAAGTACATCATTGACACCAAAAAGGGGACTAGCACAGAGAACATATATAATCTACACTAGAAACCCCAACCGGTTGATATGCACTCTTGGGGATTACAACCCAAGATGCAGCCATAGATGTGAGATTCACCCTGTGCCCAGAGATGTGCTTGGCCAAGGATAACAACAAGAGCACAAAGAATTCCTGCCCAAGCCTTTCCAATCAGCTGACAAACTCCAGCAGTTCCAAATGGAACTGCATGTTAAGCCACATTTGGCTGGTGAACACTTGGATGGGAGGGCAGATGCCTTTCCATTGTACAACAAGCTACACCATGTGTGTTGGCACAGCTAGTAAGTAAAAGGGACTGCCATTACATTCTTACCCCTACATCTTTATCCACACTCATCAACAATCAGACACAACACCACCGACTTTATCAGCAGATTTGTTTATTTATTTTTTATATAGTCTGGGTGCATTTTGCAGAGTAGACCATGTCAAAACAATAAAACACTTAAAAATCTTATAAATGGATATCTGAGCTAAACAATTCATTCATATTTTAAAAGCTTTGTTAATTAGCAAACTAGAGATACATTTTATAAATTGTCTTTTTCCAAGATTAAATACTGGTATGGAAATTTATTGGCTGTCTTAATAGCCATTAATTCAAAGTTCTTGTAATTTCTACTTAATCTACAAAAAGGAATTTGAAACACATTTTGTTGACTAGTATTATCAAATGCAGGTCATTCCCTATTATATAAACATTTACATAGTCTTTAACAAGTAACAATAAGAATATATTAGTGAATTTAACTCAGCAAACAACATTACAATTAAACTTACATAAACAAACAAAATATCTAAAAATTTAGCAGTACCAAAACTAAGGTTCTCCCATACCTTAACCACCCTGTTATATGTACGTACAGAACCCCTAAAATAAATCACTGTGTGTGCCCTTAAGCTCCTTCCTTATACTTTTATTCCACTTACCCGTTACTTTTCCTAAGAATTTCGTAATCTTGTTTATTTTCTCAACCCTCATGTCTGATAACATTTTAATCACCACTATATCTTCTTGTAGTTTATCCCACATTTCATCCCAGATATTATCCCTCCACCTTTTACCATTTCACATTCAGTTAAACAATGGAACACATTATCTACTTTCCCACACATACTGCATCCTGTTTTAAAAGTTATTCTTAATCCTTTTAGAAATAATACTCCTATATGCTTCCATATAAGATCTATTCTTTTAAACTGATCACAATCATCTATATATTTCTCCCATCCCCAATTTATTTCAACTACTTTCTATAAATCTAAAAAACTTTAATCCTCTAAACTAGCCATAATCTCTATATCCTCTACCCTCTGTCTCACTTCTTTCCAAAATCCACAGACTTTACTCTCACCCATCATCTTTAGGGTAGGATGAGGTTTCCCCTAAGATTTTGTGTTTGGCTTATCTGATTCTTTTGCCAATTTATAATGTTCCATGCAGTTATATATATATATATATATATATATATATAGGACATGCCAAGTGTAAATGCTGGTGGAATGTAACAGATTCCCTTTTTTTTTTAATTTTAATATATTTAACTTTCTCAGATTTGTGTTATTAGTCAGTCTTATTTGTGTGTGTACCTCCCTTTCCACCTCAAAATTACATTAATTATATCTATAATTTCTACTTATGATCTGATCTGATCAGATCAGATATTCATTTACAAATGCAGAAAACTGGTTCAACTTATGTTTGTTATTATATAGTATATTGATGCAGTAGATCTGAAAGTTATTCTTGTTGGGCAGTTAGTTACATCATGCTTCTTAAAAAGTCTCAAAGTTGCTTGTGCTCATTAGTGTTCAGGTTTGAATTTATATTGATATCACCCTGTATGACAACAGTTTGCTCTTTAATCATAATTTTACTTAATGATTCATTAAGTCCTTTTAGAAAATCACTTATGTTGGAACTTGGGGATCTCAATATATCTATTATAAATATTTTACCTATCTCTATTCATAATTTATTTGCCGAGTTTTCAAATGTCATCTCTATAGAATGTTTTTGTACCCATTCTTGAAAACTATATACAATATTATTCTGTACACATATTGCTACACCTCCAACTTCATGGAATTTCCTACTAAAATTAGTAGGAATTAGTATTATAACCTATTAAGTTTGAAAATTTAATATGATTATTTAAGACCATGTTCTGTGAATACAACTACATTTGCTTTGCCATCTTTAAGCATTATGTTAATGACACTGTTTTATTGAGTAGTATTGGACATTTTGGTGAAGAACTCATAATGTTTTATTGATTAGGTTTGCTCTAGTTCCTTTGAGAGCATTGAGTTTTCCAATTAAAAAGTTATTTCCTCACTTCGTGGCATGGAGAGGGTTACTTAGTTTTTTGTTTATGTATTGTTAGTTCACACAACTCTTTTGACTATAAAATTTTTCCTGTTTGAATTTAAGTGTAGGCCATGCTTCATATGTAAATCACAGAAGGTGGCCAAGAGATTAGCCCCTCACCAGAGAAGTACAGGGAAATATAGCCACCTAGCGGCCAGCTGCTCCCCACAACACCACACACACACAACATCATGGTCTCATCCAGGAAACAATGACGACTAGTCGAGAGGTTTTTCTGAAGTTATTGGAGTTACTACGTAAAGAAACAATGATACTTATAAAGTTACTGTGTAAAGGTGCATGTTAAAGATTCTGCCTAAATTACTGCGCAAGGGAGCAAGTGCTTAGCTGATGACAATTTTGAAAAAAAATCATTAAGTAAGAACTATTTGTATACAGATGAGCGGTCATCATCATAAAGTAAGTTAGATTACATCATGTAGACTTGATGCCATGCTTCTATGTAGATCACAGAAGGTGGCCAAGAGATTCATTCCTCATCAGAGGAATCAAGGAGATATAGCCACCTAGTGGCCAGGTGCTCCCCAGAACACCACAAACACATCATGGAGCCAGCACAGAAATGACAAGTTGAGAGGATTTTTTAGAAGTTATTGTGTAAGGGTGCACATGGATGATTACTGGAGTTACTACGTAAAGAACACATTGATGATACTTAAAGTTACTGCGTAAAGGTGCATGTAAATGATTCTGCCTAATTTACTGCATATGGGAGCAAGTGCTTAGCTGATAACAGTTTTGAAATCGTTAAGTAAGAGCTATTTTTACACAGGTGAGCGAACATCATCATAAAGCATGTTAGATTATCACCATGTAGACCTGATATTTGTTTTAGAGAGCAAAAACCACTCAACATATTCCTAATGAATTAATTTTTCGACAGCTCACTTACAGAAAAATCAATACTTTGGAAGTAATCAAGCATTTGCAGGTAATTAAGGGTCTATTTGACTAACAGGAACTTTGTTACCACCAAAACATTCTGTAATCTTGCCTTCACCAAGATGCAACATTAAAATTTAAGTCAAGATCATTTTTTAACCAAATTCTTTACAAACACCAATTGTAATATAGAAACAGCATGAATAAATCCCATATCATACATATAATGTTGCTCCGAGTATTTATTTAAAACGAATATCCTCTCCCATCCTGTTCAGTAAAGACTCAACGAAATAGAGTAAGTTCCTTGGGCTGTTGATTGTTGATGAAGCATAGACAATCAATGAGATAAACAAATGACTTGTAGTTAGCTGCACCACCAACTTCAGAAGCAGAGATTGCTTCAGCTTGGAATCTATATTCAGCAGTAGCAAAGTTCTGCACTCTGGATTTAAGCTACTGCAAGCCACTACTACCAAAATGTATGTGCCAAATTAAATATCCTAATGGTTTGCAATATTTAAGTTAGGAAATCTTAGCACAATTATCCCTAAATTCCTGCACAAACTTTGCTAACAAATCATACATCAAAATAAACCAAACAATGTGTGTACTTTTAGGAGCAGAATTTTCACAGTGAAATATAGTACAATTTTGCAATTTTTAATCAGAAAATCACTCAAATTTCACTTATTTTGTTTCACTTACTTGACATTTTTTGAAGGTTGTTACCTTCATCGTCAGTACGGTTTTACTGTCAATTTCTCAGCATGGTAATAAGATATTGCTGTGTACATTTTATGAATTCAATGATGAGGTTAATGTTGTTTAGAAGATCAAAATTAACTAATTTTCTTTTTGTTAGTATATTTTCTCCACACTGTTTACTCTATAGGTTTTTGAAGAGGTTTTATTAATTTTGATTCATTTTGGAATTCTGGTATCCTATTGCCAATTTCTACTTATGTTTATATTTTATATTTCTCATGTGTTCCTTAACAGGGTAATATTTCTTTCCGTTTTGCCTATATATTTCATATTGCAGTCTTTGCAACTGAATTTGTAACTGCCTGATTTTTTTTCTGATGGAATTTTGTTTTTTGTATTGGTTTTAGTCATTTTTCTGTGCTATATCTATGATGTTTTGATATTGGATTTGTATTCTGTTTTGCTTGCTGGTAGTTTGTTAATATGAATGTACCATAATCCAAAACATAAATTGGCAATAATCAACAGCCTCACATTCAGATTAACAAAACAAAAAGCAAAATGAAAAGAAGCACTACCCTAGGAGACAAGATATGTCAAATACAAACATATGGAGAAATCAGCAATAGCATTTTTTTTGCCATTTCTGGCAAGAAAAAAAATCCATAATAAATCAAAATTGTTAAAAGCTCTTCAAAAACTCATAGAATGAAAAGCGTGGGAAAATACATTCATAAAAAAAAGTTAGTTAATTCTGATCTTCCAAACAAACTAACATCACTAAATTCATAAAATCTACACAGCAACTTATTAATATCATGCTGGGAAGCTGAAAATGAACCCATTCTGAAGATAAATTCAATAACCTTCAAAACATGTCAAGTAAGTGGAACAAAATTACTGAAATTTGAGTGATTTCCTCATAAAAATTGTAAAATTATGTCATGCATACTTAAATTTTACATAATGATAAATATGCTATAGCAGAAAGATAAAGTTTCATGTTTATGTCTTATCCAAAGGAAATGACATACCCTATCAAATGTGCTTGAATAGAGGATTGTTGGTCCTATACAGGGACTACAGTATCACATGGAATCTCTCTTTAATTTTTCTAATTGATTATTATCCATTATTTTGTAACATTGTGCATTTTTTTTCAAAGAAGAAGAAATGTAATGTTGATCATACAAAATCACAGCAAAGAAATGTAACTAAATCCAGAAATTTCCAGGCTTATGGACCAAGGTCTAGTGGACTGCAACATTTTGCCAAAATCTGCATTTTGGTGAAATGCCTCGATTCTGCAATCCACTATAAGTCCAGAAATGCCTTCATTTTATTCTTAAGAAGTTAGCTTTAAAATTTAAGTACTGCTGGGAGCTGAAGGGATGGCTAGTGAAGTTTAGGGTAGAGGGCTTTATCTGCCAAGCAAAACATTACCTACTGCATGTGTATCATCATCTATTCAAATACTTAAGAGTCCATCTCATTGCATTAACAAAAGAAGAATATTAAGAGTAAACTGTTGGATGTTATCAACACAATCCTCTGACAAGCCATCTCTCCAGCTCCCAGCAATATTTATATATTTAATATAAGACAATCAACAGTATAATCATTTAAAATGATCCTCTTAGAAGTAGTGTTATTTCCATGCAGTCTTAATAACTGCCTGCACTAGCTCAAAACAACTTTATCAAAACAAATTGATAATTACGATGCATGATTTCTTACCATTCCAGCTGTATCCACATTTGCTCCAGCTTTCAGCAGGCTGTCAACTATTTCTGGGTTGCCTTTCCTACATGCCCACACAAGAGCTGTTGTGCCATACTGAAAGTCAATCATAATTTTAATTGTTTTAATGCTGAAAAAAAAAATTAAAGCTCAAAAGCACTACCTAATTGCACCATTATACTTTCCAAAATATTCATTACATTATTTACATGAATTGTTTATGTTTAACAAAGCTTTTCATTTGTGTCTACAAAAACTGTAATTTAGTTGCCTTGTAATCAATAAAGTTGTTAACTGCTGTGACTGAGGCATTAAATCTGTCAATTACAAGGCCTTGCTTCAATTCTCAGTCAGAATATTAGTCTAATGAAGCCTTTTCAAACCTTTCCTCACCTTAAAATGCCATCTGCCATTAACCTTAGGTGTTGTATAGATTCCTTTGTAATTTTATGTCATTCATTATGCTAAGTTCAGATTTGGATAGCACTTAAAGACATCTCTCCCAAAATGTAGTGACAATAAAGTGCAAAAATATTTTTGTGCATATAATTTTCTCTGTAAATAGCACTTTATAAAAATAATAGGAAAAGAATATGTATATAAAACTGATCTCAAACATAATTACAGCATTTTGCAAAAATACTTATGGTCTTGTATAATAATTTAAATATGAATATTACAAATTGATCACAAAATGTAAGTTTTCATGAACATAATTTAAAAGCTTACAAGTGTTTACATATCCACTTCCCTAGCTTGTGTTAATGCTTAGTGTTATACATATTGAGCTGACAATGTGATTTCATAGAAACAAATCTCTGTTCAACAAAACCCGAGATGCCATGTCAACAAGAAAATGAGTTTGTTAACCACAGCACAAACATCTATTTCTCCTCCTTTATAAACAATTCACAAAATATCTACTCAGTTAAGCCTATTATTTAGATTATAAATAAATAAAACTATCAATGAATAGCTGTAAGAAGTTTTTCAAGCAATAGTCCTTTTAATTGCATATGAAACTGCTGTACTGATAATAAGACACATAGGGATTAATAGAAAGTATTTGCTTCAATGAAAATTTCTTACTCCCCCCTCTATTCTTTTCATCATAGTGTCTGTTCTGCTCCAGCAGAAGTGCAGAAGGATATGTTTGCTGACAGTGCAATTCAGCTTTCAGTAGACCGGGTTTAGTAGATGTGTAAATGGTTAAGTGCTACAGCTACTGCATTAATTCTAGGTGAGTGCAGAAGCTTCTATATATTACTCAAATACTTTATTCTGCATTCAGGTGAACATGAATAAACTGTACTGAGATTTTGGAACATCAAATGCATTTCTGAAGGACAAAGATTAAGTTGCAAAATGGCAGGGTTTTTTTTGTAAAGAGTTGAGATTATCATTTGTAAAAAACCTGGTAGCATACTATGAAATTCATTCCATCAACTTTGTCAAGCAAAGGTAATAAATGGAAATTAAGACAGAGGATGCAAAAAGCTGCATTAAGGTCAGTATAACCAAGTTTAACAAACTTGAAGACAAGTAGAAGATCAACTGGTTAGTTTTGCTAAAACTTTAAAAAAATTAAATTTGAAATTCAAAAATAAGCTTAATTAAAACAACAAGTTTGGTTATCTTTCATAAAAATCACTGCTAACCTTTCCTTTCTAACAATGTGTCATGCATCCCATCTGCCAGCAGATTGATAATGCTGGGATAAATTTGGTTAGCAACTGATCTAGCAGTTCATCATTACATGTGTGGCTAATAAGCAGCTGAATGGAATGCCCAGAGAATCAGCAAAGCGGACATTCCAAACTATTATCATATGAACTGTTATGAACTTGCAATACTCTGCCTTTAAGAAATGCTTATAATATTAAGTGAATGGATGAAACAGCAAGTAAATTATAGTAATCTAGAAAATCTACCTGAACAAATTTTATATATACTCTATATTTGCCAAAGTACAGATACTAATGTATTTTTGTTTTTTGTTTTGTTCTTATTTTATTTATTTATTTATTTATTTTTTATTTCTGTCCCTGCTCCTCCCCTTTACTGGTATGAAATGTGGATTTCATGTGCAATATTACTGATATTCTTTATTCAATGTTATTTTTTTAATACAAATGATTGGTAAGAGCATAAAAGCAAGTACAAAATCTTGAGGAAGAGAGGTAGAGTGATATATTCATGTATATATGTGTGTGCATGCACATGGGTGGGGGGGGGGGTTGAAATGGTAGAAGACTGATACAGTATTATTGCAGTTGCTACTGAAAAACACTTTTCATATCTAGAATTGTAAATGAAAAGAAAAAAAAAAATTCTCTTTCTATGTATGCTAAGGCTACCAGACATCCCCAATTTTTTTTTTTTTGTCCCTGAGAAAATTCATCCCTGGAATGTCACTGGATATAATTGCTTATATCCAGAATTCCTCAGATTTTAAGTGTTCATTATTAATTAAATGATACTTATGAAACTGTAGACAACAATGGAGTAAAAATAATCCTACAAGAATGTCAATCGGTTAACAGTTGATGATGGGAGAGATTGCCTCCAAAACATGTCCTAGTGTTTTATAAGTAAATGGAGTTAGTGTGAACATATTTAATACATTCTTGTAGTGATATGTTCATTATTAGTTCGCTTTTATGTCAATAATGATATTACATAGACTTTTAAAATTTAACTTGTCATTTTTATTAAATACATTGGAAATCATATGCATTTATGATTTTCCTTCCAAAGGAAGAGAAACTCATTCCATCATCAGTTAATTTATTTCTGAAACTTTAAAAAATAGATGGTTCTTATTCCACAACCGAATTTCTCTGCATGTCTTGCAATTTTATAAAAATGCTGTTGAATATCTCAGTGCTAGAGTTGGTCATACACAACAGAACACAACTAAGGAATGCATACAATACAATTCAGATCTCCTTAAATAGAAAAATTTGAAAAAGTTACCCATTATTTTTTTATGTGTAGATAGCTTGACCTGAATGAAGTCGATATATTTGATGAAATTCCTTATTTAAAGCAGTATGTGACTTCAGAAAAGATAGCAAAGTGGAATGAAGAAGATGCCATACTTGGTCTATATAATGAAATTTTAAAATTCTGCAGTGAAAAAATTATTTCATATGCACTATTCCATAAGCTCAATGAACTATCTCTTGTTTTTTTGGAAGTAATCTTTCAATGGAAAGAGTGAACATCCCAAAAGTCCAGAGTGAGTTTAAAAACCATTGCCATCTTAAATAAACCTTAATAAACCTGCTATAAAATAAGGATCCACAGAAGGTCCAATCCAGAAGATTCACCCTTCAGAAAAGTGCTATTTTTAAGTAGAATGAGTATTTTCATAATTTAAAATATGTAAGAAAACATGTAAGCAAATGGTAAACTAGCATACAGCACATTACATTAGTAGCTTTTTACTTATATTTACATGCTGCCAAAAATTGAGAAAAAATCTGGTAACTTTAGGGTCGGCCAATTTGAGTTGCATTGTAAATGTTGTTAAGGCTAATATCTTAACCAACTTTTCACTGTTGATCTATTAAGAATTTTACAGCTACCATAACAGCTTTGCATCACTTGACCCAGCTTAACTATCAGACTACATTATGGAAAACAAAAAAGGCATGATGCATTACATAAATCTCAATTCTTCTTGTGTAATATAAGAGAACACTTCCCCCTTTCAGTTTTCAGGCGAAGTCATGATTCTTTTCTATGGACACACTGAAATTATATCCTCCTATGTATTTCAGAGATTCTGAATGATTATACAGCTTTCACTCCGTTTGTTAAGAATTTATTGCTTATGTTGTGTAATGCATGTCTGAATATCATAGTGACTTAATTTAAAAAATGGCACAGCCCTGACTTTAACTCTTATGTTGAATATTAAGATACAGTTTGGGTAGTTACATCCATTATCTGCAGTCCCCCAAAAAATGATTGGTGCAGTGCTGCAGTGTAGTTACATTGCATTTCACAAGATGGAATTTAAGACATTGGTTAGGATCTTTTTCTAGCTCGAATGGTCCAGAATGATTCAGTAAACATTTTGCCATTAAATGTCCTGAAAAAATATTTTGTTTAAAAGCAATACTGAAAACTAAGATTCCACTAATGCAAACTTTTCCTGATAGCAATCCATGAAACCTAGTCTACCATCTTTGATTGCTAACCCTGACACTTAGCTTGAAGTTTACATTATTTCTGTGTTAGGAAAGGCTGAGCCTATAATCAACAGCAAGGTCAATAAATATAGATTGATGCTAAATATGTGGAGATTGACCATTAGACAATCAGAACTTCCTGTTCCAGTTTACCCCATTTGATTTGCTCATTTCACATGCAGTAAGAGTTACAGTGTACATACTTGCTTACATTGTGAATAGCTTGTGAACGAGTTTCATCACTTAAAAGTTTTACATCATGAATAGAAAAATGCTATTTTTTTTTCTTCAGCTTCCTGCGCTAAACAGATCAAGCTTACAAATAATGTGTGTCTAGAAAGAGTGAAGTCGCAAAAGTAGTATTGATTGCAATGGATACAAATGCAAGTGAAAATGGAGAAATAAAACACATGATTTTGCAGCAAAAGTAACACTGAAAATAAAGAAGCTCTGCCTGACTGTTGAAATCCTAGCCAAAGGAAGATTTCTGTGAGAAAAATGAGTGGTTATTATTGAAAGATAAGAAAATAGGTTGCAAAATATGCAAGCAAGTGGCATGTTTGGGAGTAGAAAGGTACAAACAAGGTATGAATATTTCAAAACCCTGGGCTAATATTAAAATTTCTCATTATATTGACAGTAAAAGGAACAGATGACTTCACTATGTAAAAAAATCCATTACCATAAAAACAGCTGGGCACACATAGCAGCCACTGAAATAATAGTTTCTGCAACTGAAAAGAAATTTGAGGCAGTTTATGTCACAAGTAGATCTTCAAAACAGCATACAAAGTAGCAAAGAAAAATCAAGCATTCGATGATAAATGGACTTCGAATCTGAATGAAATTGATATTCAAGAAATGAATGATTACGACATGGGCCATATTCTACATTCCACTAATACTTGCATTAATATACTGAAACTGAACTTAATAAAAAAAAACACTTAAGAAAATAATATAATCAGATTATGTTTTTTTCTCATTGATGAGAGATGTACAGGGATATTATTTCTAAAAGGATTAAGAAAACATTTTAATAAAGGATGCATTATGTATGGGAAAGTGGATAGTGCATTCCATTGTCTAATAGAAGTGAAATGATAAAAAGATAGAGGGATCTGGGATGAAAAATACAATAAAACACAACAAGATATAGTGGCAATTAAAATGTTATCAGATATGAGGGTAGAGAAAATAAACAAGATTGAGGAATTCTTAGGAAAAGTAAGGGATAAGTGAACAAGAAGTGCAAGGAAGGAGCTTGAGCATACACATAGTTGTGAAAATGATTATTAATTGCAGGGGTTCTTTATCACACATATAACCAGGTGGTTAAGATATGGGAGAACCTCAGTTTTGACATTGCTAAATTCTTAGATATTCTATTTATGAAAATTTAATTATAATGTTGTTTGTTGAAATAAAATTCATTCATTCATTCATTCAATTGATGAGAGTTCTTGTTATTAGCAGTTATTAATTACATATGTATGAACTATTATAGAATAGAATACAATATTTATTTCACTCAGTCATTACAAAAAGTTTAACTCATGCTATAATACTTCCTAACATGAAGGAACATACAAATCTCTTTATTGATATTTTAAATGTTTCTACACAAGATATTTTCAGTGTTTGATGAATGTTCTGAATGAATTGGGGTTTAATGATGATTTTTTTGAAAAAAAATCTTATTACTTTTGCTTATGATAAAGCAGCTGTGATGTTGGGTACAAAGAATGAGGTAGTGACCCTTTTTTAGAAAAAATACCTACATAATTTGGTTTGGCACTGTGCTAACCATAAGCTGGAGCTATATGTTTGGATGTTGTAAAAAAAGTACTTCCCATCACAAATTTCCTTTCAGTCATTTCTTGATAAACTGTAGAAAACTGGGAAAAGTAGCTGAAGATTTACACAAGGAAATCTTCAAAATTGTAATAATATTAAGCATGCATTTCTGCAGTGTGGAAAGATTATGAGGCACTCATCACTCATTTTAAAGCTGCAAAAGAGGATAAAAACAGGGACAAAGTCTGAAAAAGCACTGTATGAGGGCTTGTTAAAAAAAATAACAAGTATAGATTTTGTTTTGTATATGGGAATGATGTGTAATGCACTCCAGGAAGTCTTAGTGTGAAACTTCAAGCATATGATATCACATTCCATACAGGTCATCATTGTATATCAAGGGTGATTAAACTATTTAAAGACAAAAGTGAACAGCGAGCCATACTATCATGAAGCTGTAAGGGCAGTTGAAGATTTGAACTTTAAAGGAGTCACTTTGGAGAACAGGATAAATTGATCATATAAGAATCAATCTCTTCATCCTAAACTGAACAGCCTCATACAACAAAAGCAAAATTGTCTTTTGTCCAAAGAAGATACACACATTCCAGAATGAACAAAAGTACTGTAACAAGAGTATTGACCTAGACAAATGTTAAAAAGAATTTGACATTTGGTCGAGTTGCAGCGGAAGTTTGTTCAAGAGGCTTAGGATTCTAGAGAGACAGATTCTAAGAGATTATTGTGGATTTCTGATAGAAAAGAAAATGTCTAATGCACTATTGCAGCTAGCAATCACTATTAACTGTATCCCCTATTTCTATTGCTGATTGTGAACATGGCTTTTCCCAAATGAACTTGACTCTTACCTCAACAAGAGCTTCTCTACAAATCAAGATCTTAAGTAAACTGATGTTCATCAAGTTGGATCCTTTGCCATATGTCAATTCCTGAGAGGGAGACATTTAGTAACTGGCACTAAGAGCAAAAAAAGAGCACATGAAGATGGCAGCACTAGAGTGATGAGCCCTGTTTGGAACTTATTGTGATATAAAATACTTTTTAAACCTATCTTTTTATTTTTATAATCGGAATGATTGATAAGAGTTCTTATAAATTTTTATTCAGAAAAAAAGCACTGGTTAGATTTGGATTGGGCATTTTAATATTATAATGAATAAGCAAGACTTACCAAAAGTTTACAACTGTCATAATATGTTATTGATAAGATTTTGGATAAAAGGAATGGATTAGAAGTTTGTCTCAGTAATAAGATAAATGTAATGTCTAAGGAGATAAACAAGAAATATGTGAAGAAATGAGGACAGTAAAAAAGGAAATAGGAGTCATTAAAGTTAAGATGGAAAGGTTGGAGAATGAAATCTGTATGTTAAATCTGATGTTTATTGCAATGGAAGAAAAGAGGAGTATGTTTTAAATGAGAGGCAAGAGGTTTTGGAAAACAAGTTGAAGATGCAATTAAGAAGATGAGAAATTGTAGATGCACATCACGTGGGAAGAGAAGCAAGCAGAACAGTAACTGTAGTGAAGTTCACCACAAAGAATATTGTGCACGAGATCTTAAGTAGAGTAAAGAAACTTAAAGGAACGAATATTTATATTAATAAGGATTTATCAAAGGAGGAGAGGGAACTTAAGAAGAGGACAATATCATTCATAAAAGAAGCAAGAGCAAATGGGAAACAAGCCCATATATGGAATAAGCAGTGATAAGTGGATGGAAGGATTGTGACCCTTAATAAAAGGGAACATGGTAATGGTAATAATACACAGCAGGTTATGCCTCAAAGTCCTGTACAAGGTGGTCCGAGAAATGGAAGATTAGAGGTGGGATGTGTGCCTAGTGAGGAGAAGGGAAAGTTGAGGTCGATGCATGAGCAAGGACTGGAATTCCAGGATCATGGAGGGGTCAGGATGACATTTCTATCCAAAAAGGCATTATTGGACATGGACTGGACATGAGAGATAGAACAGCAGATGAGGGAAGAGGTGAAGGAAGAGAAAAAGTATCAAGTGGGAGTATTGTGTCAAGGGGACAGCATCCTTGAATCTGATAAAATGGTACAAAGGCATGCGGTTGAGAAGCCGGAAGAAGATGCAGGAATTCAGATATAGAGCTGATTACATAGCATGATGAGGAGGTCAGGTCTGTGAGATTGGGGTTCTGTAACTACAAAGACCTGAAAAGAAGTTTGTCAATGGGCTTTATTGGGTATAGTACACATATTAGCAGTATATATTTATTTTTTTTAATTGATTTATTTATGGACGCTCTTTAACATCTCAGGTCATCTGCATCCCATTCTATTCAGGGCGTGAAATGGCTGACAAATTCTGCTCAGAGGCCTCTTTTTTCAGGCTTGAGGTTCTTTTTCGTGCCGTAAATGTATGACACAGGACCCATGGCTTTATTTCCCTTTTGAAGGAAGCCATACTTAGGATTTTTACACCCAAAAAAATCCATCCTGGCCGGGTTTGAAGCTGCGATCTTGGGTTTAGAAGTCTGCAGTACATGAAACATGGTTAGAGGGGGGAGAGGAAATAAGAATGAGAGATGGGAGAGATGGAAAAAATGGGTTTGAGAAGGAATACCAAGGGGAGAGCCTCTGGTGGTTTGGGGTTATTATACAGAAAAGATGGAAGGGGTAATGTGGGTGATATGGGCAAAGTTAGCATTATGTGTAGGGATAATTTATAATCCTCCTTGAAATTTCCGGTTTCACAGCCGAGACCTCTTCCACTGCTTAAGAAATGAATTGAAAGAAATCAGAGAGGAATTTCCTATGATAAAATTTTTATTACTGGGCAACTTTAATGAAGAAATGGGAATTTGCAAGTGAAGGATTTGGGTACATTAGATGATTTGGCTAGAGAGCAAGATAAGGGTAGTGTTACTAGGAGTAGTAAGGACAAAATAATAAAGGAAGAAGGTCTGAAAATTTGTTCATTTTTGTGAGTATCAAGTTCACATTTGTTAGTCCAAGAGGTCAAGGTGTTGTGGATTTTGCATTTTTTGGTTGGGAGTCTTTAGACTTGGTGACAAACTTCAAGGAGATGAATCTAGTGAGCAATATTCTTCATTTTCCCCTAGTGGTGGAATGGAGGGGCAAACTAAATATTAAGAAGATTCCAGACTCAGTCAAGGAAGAATTGACTGAGAAAGTGAACAGACATACGTGAAGTCAGGCCCAGGCTGGAGAGTTTTTATTTAATTATTAATTCTGTAATATCAAGATTGTATATTTATGGAATTAATTGGTACACTGAGTTAGACAAGCAGGGAGAGGCTCTAAGTTTATTAGAATTTGTGTTTAAGTGGGAGGGAAATAGGTTTCTCATAAGCACAAGGAATAAATGGAAAAACCACAATGACTGGTTTGATTATGAATGCAGGAGAATGAGAAGCTTAGGTAAAGAGTGCCTTAATTAAGTGGAGAGAAAATGCTCAGGAGGAGAATAGAGGAAGATTGATGGAGCTAAGGGTTTTGTATAAAAGGTTATTAGATTGTAAAAAATAGGAATGGGCAAGAAAAAAGGCCACAGAAATACAAACAAAAATTGGACTGGGGAAGGCACAACTAATGTGGGAAATTATAAGAAATTGTACAAAAGTTAAAGTGGGGACCATCAATTGGGTGGAGAAATGGTTGGAGTTTTAAAAGCTTATTTAAATTTAGGGATGGTGTGATGAAGGATTGGAATTTGGAATTGGAATTAAGATAAAATTAGATGCTGGACAGATTTTCCTGTGAAGAAGTGTTAAAGCAGGCTCAGAAGGGGATGAAGAATATATTCATAAACCACTATAGAACTTAAGATAATAATATCATATATACGAAATCTAAATTTGCAGTAGGAAAAGATGGATTGCCGGTAGAATTTTTTTAGGTATGGTGTTAGAACAGAGCAGAAGCAGAGTGCTTGATGGGATTATTCAATTAAACGAACCAAGAAGATACCCAAGAGTTGGCAAACAGCTATTATATACCCTATATGTAAGGGTGAAGGGAAGTTACAGAGGAAATTCTGTCAAATTTTGGCAAGATTTTTACGAAAATTTTAACTGACAGAATAAATGATTGGGCAGAAAAGAATACTTTAATCTCGCCATTTCAAGAAGGTTTTGCTTAGAAAAGGCAGAAAATACGCTGATAATGTATTTGTTATTAAAACAATGATAAATACTACTCTAGCAAACGGGGCAGATTATACTCTATATTTGTTGACCTAGAAAAAGCACATAATCAAATTAATATACAGGCATTGTGCATTATGGTATAAATTATGGCATAAATGGATGAGTAAGGAGAAGACTATTTTGTTGAAGAAACTTTATAAGGATAATAAGTTCTTTGTTAGATGTAGTGAAGGGCATGTGATCCAGGAAGTTACTCAAGACAGGGGGCTTAGACAAGGGTGTAAATTGAGTCTGATTTTATTCAATTTATTCATAGATGACATAATGGTAGCTTTATAGCAAGTGAATATTCACACACCAATATAAAATAAGCTGGAGATCCCAGGCTTACTTTATGCTGATGATTTAATGGTTGCAACCATCTCAGGATATGTATTATCAGAAATTATTAGGTACTGCAAAAAATGGGACCTTAAAGTTAATCAAGAAAAGACAAAAATTATGGTATTTAAAATGGGAAATAAGTTAAAGGTTGAGGAAGAATGAGAAGTGGTATATGGTTGGGAAGGAGATACAGGTTGTGAATAAAGTTTCTTATTAAGGAATGGTTTTGAGCACTTTGGGTCAATGGGAGAAACAGAAGAAATTTGCGCTAACCAAGGATTGACTATCTCTGAAGTTATTAAAGAAATGCATGTTTTTTCAGCCGAAGCTGTCGGTAAATTGGTTGGAAAGATTATATAGGGCAATGGTGGAGTCTAGGTGGGCATATCATATTGAAATACGCATAGAGGAAAGTTAGTAATGGATAGATAGGGTACTTAGTAGTTTTTGTAAGATGTGTTCCGGATCCCTAAAAAGTATGCTGCAAATGCTGAAGCACTCTTGGAAATGAGGATCAGTGGTGTGAGAGGGTGTATGATGGAGAGAGTGTTAAAGTAGTTTAGGGTAGAACAAATGTCGCACGTCTCCTTATTGAAAGAATGTTTAATATTACAAGAGTCTGGAATAGGTAATTGTTCTTGTGTGCACAAAGTTGGGGAAGAGTTAAGGAGGATGGAATGAGGGATCTAGGCTAAGAAGAATTGATTTGGAGAGAGGTTTCTCAAAATAGATTAAAGCGAGATTTGATGATATAGATGGGCAGATGTTACATTCTATATTGCGGGAGAAGAGTTTGTTAATGTTTTATCAGGAGATAAAAGAGGATGCTGCCAAAAGAGAAAGATATATAGTAAATGCAATAAGCAGGAGAGAGGGGGAATGGCATTGTTTAGATTGGAAATTTGGAGATTAAGGGGTTTTTAGAACTAGTGGTGAGTATGGATTTTGTCCGATATGTGGAAATGTAGAAAATGTACAACATATCCTGTTTAATGCTCAGGAACTAGGGAATGGAGACAACTATAAATGGGAAATTGTTAAAGTTAAATAAGTTAATTGCAGCTAAGAAAATGGTTGGTGATTGGAGTCAATATAGGAATCTATTTGTATGGAATATGTAAGAACAAATGGATATGGTCTGTGAGTAGAGAGGATTTTTAATTTGGATTGGGTTGTTCAGGGTAATTTGTATGGTAGAAATACTGTAATCATTTACCAGTGTGTGTAAAATTATTGTATTGACTTGTGTTTGATTTAGTTTGTATGTTAAAAAATTCAATATTGGCCTAGTGTAGAACTTGGGTTTAACCAGGCCATATTTTATCTGACACTAAATAAATAAAGTATGTAACTCCTGCATCAACTGTCATAAACAGGTCATTTTTTCATTTAAGAACTTTTGAAAAATAAGACATTTTTAACAAATTCTTTTGGAACTACACAGTGAAGCTAGCTTGTTAAATGTAAATTATAATTAATCTGTCATCTAACACACTCTTATGCTGCACTTACTTTTAAATATGGTGGGACCGGTTTCGAAGAGACCAGTTTCTTCAACTGGTCGTCAAGTTGGTTGAAGATGGAGAGGATGTCTCTCCGAAACTGGTCCCATCGTATTTAAAAGTAAGTGAAGCATAAGAGTGTGTTAGACGACAGATTAATTATAATTTACAAAAAGTCATTTTTTGTTCTCTCTTCCTTCTATGATAAAATTTGTACCTATTCTAATGCCTCAATCTCAACCTTTGAAGTACAGATCTCTGTGGACTATAGATGTAGAATACTGCTGATCTGCAATCTCAACACAGTGGCTGGGCTAATATGCCATTAGGCACTAGCTATCAAACTGGTCATACTGTGTGTATGTATACATATACAGCCATATATGTCATGTGTGTGTGTGTGTATATATATATATATATATATAAAATATAAAAGAAAAATAAAAACAAAGTAACACTATTAACAATGTAACAAATTAACAGTAATTATAACAGCAGAAAAGGATAAAACACTAAGAAAAAGTCACACTTGAGATTGCCATATTTCGGAATCCTGGACAAAGACAAAGACGGATTGCATGGTTTTTACTGAAGGCATCAAAACTGCAGTATGTGGTCAAGAAATTCTTGCACAGAAAACTGTTACAATTTTATCAATGAATTCACCAGCAGCAGGGAATCCACGCACAAAAATGTGAATATCGATCATTTATCAACATCTCAGTCACCCAAGAACATCGAGGTTGTGTCTGAATTGATTATGGCTGTTAGATGCATAACCTTCAATGAACTGGAATATCAGAGAGGTCTTGGCCATGCATCATTCACAATGATTTGAATGTGTAAAGGTATGCTCACATTGGGTTCCATGGGACTGGACACAGGACAGAATGACAAAAGGATGAAGTCTGCTCTTGGCTACTAGAAATGCATAATGGAGATCTGAATTTTTTTGGAGAAGCTGGTGACTGGTTATGAGTCATGGTGTGACTACCACATACCAGAGAAGAAAGTTCAATCCATACAATAGAAACATCCAGGGAGCCCCTAGCCCGCAAAATTTTATGCTACTCCATCTGCAGGAAAACGGATGATTGTTTGGGACACTTCAGGGGTATTGTTAATGGAATTGGCTTCTTCAAGGAATGACTCTCAATACTGAGATGCACTGCGAGACCCTTACACGGCTTAGATGCAGGATTCAGCAACAGCAAAAGGGGAAGTGGTCGACATGGGTGTTCCTCCAACACACATGACTATTCCACATCAGCAACACCATGACTACAAAGTTGGCATCACTGGGATTCACTGTTGTGTTGCCCCACCATATTCACCAGCTCTAGCTCTGTCTAACTATACCTTATTCACAGCATGAAGGACTCACTGCAAGGTAAAAAATTTAGCAACAATGAGGAATTTCAGGCAGCTGTATACAAATGAAGTGTAATGCTCCCAACCAGTGGTTTAGTGATACCATAATGAAGTTACTGAAGATGTCAATAGCACACTGACGATCTTGGAAAGTATATTTAGAGATCCCATGTGCATTGAATCATTTTGCATAATAAAAAAGTAGTTTACGTGAATTAATCTGTACCTCCTTTGGTTCTTCTTAGGAAATTTATTTCTGCATTGCACTCATCATTACACTCTTAAAAAAGCAATTAGAAAAATCAGTAATGACATCACATTTTTTAAATAAAAACCATGAGATCAAAGAAAGCATCAAGTTATTAAAAGCAGTTCAACAACCAAAAGGGATTAAACATATGAGAAAGTATTTAATTAAAAAAATATGAGCAAAACTTAATGAATTTTGACATCCCAGAAGCAGACAGCTCTTTATTCCAGTTTATTGCAAGACCACCTGAGTCAACCCAGATACATACCAACCCAACTTCAACAAATGATCCAACAGTCGTTTTACAGCTGAGGATGAGGACAAGGGTCCATGAAAAAGGTCCTGAGTAAATTTCCATTAAGTGAAGCCAAAAAGAGTATATTTAAATAGTTTGACTCAGAACAGATTACAATTATCAAGTTTATTAGAGGCAACATAATAGAGGTTGGGTATTTTGTGTGAGTCAGTACTGCAATAAGTAGCAATATTTTATGGATTGATGTTAGGTGTGCGAATAGAAAATGACAGCATAGATCTAATAGCTTGCTATAACCAATGGAAGAAATAAATTATCTTAAAAGAAATTAAGAGAAAAAATTACTTCAAATGATATGGTAAAAAAAATCTAGTTGTGGGAGGAGACTTAAACCTACCATTAATTAATTAACTGACTTGGTCAATTGAGAGGAGGCAAAGCACAAAATCTTGCAAATAAACTGCTTTGGGAAAACAGGTTAATTCAGATAACAAACCTATAAGAGAAAATGCTACCTTAAAGTTTAATCATCTGTCCCTTAGAAATGACTTGGTAATGACTTGTGATGTTCTTATTTGGCATCTGCAAACATAAAGTATGTTGTTAGAAATTGATGTGCAGTTCATGGGAATGACTGAACAGATAAAGGCGAAAATAGGACAACTCAATAAGATAAACATTCCAGTTTAAAGGCTATTTAAAAGCACATTACAAATTATATATGATGAAGGTAATTCTAAGCAAGAAATATAAATCCATTGTCACACAAATAAATCTTTTCCTGCATTTTAAATGTCCTAAACAAAATTCAGATCCTGAATATTATAACAATGTTATGAGAAATGAAATCATAAAACAATTAAGGAAGAACAGTCTAAATCATTCCAAGTAGTTTAGAGAATTTACTAAAAAACTTGAAAAAGAAACAAATTGTGCATGAAAATTTCTTGAAAAACATTTTGAGAGAAAATAAAATATTTGGAATTACTTCTATAAATGTAAAGAAAGGCAGAGGGCAAATAATAAAGCATTACTTTAATTAAATTTATTAAAAATCAAATTGTCTGCAGGAATAGGGAATGGATAGGCATATTCAATACTCATTCTATATCAGTTTTCAATCTTAAGGGAAAGGGCTATGTAGGAAACCAGTGTGAGGCCTGAGCCATTAGCAAAAGCTTTAAGCTAACAATAAATAATATTTGGAAGAGACTAAAAAAGTTACAAAATCGGAAAATGTGTAATGCCAATGGGATCTCAACAGGATTGCTAAAGCCAGGAGGTGAGACCATAAATTCATATTTAAAGTGAATATATAATATATCCATAAATAGTTCAAAGCTTCCAAGTGACTAGAGAACTTCTGATATAGTATCTTAAAGGGGGAAACATAAGTGATAAGTATCAACCTGTGAGCTTAACATCCATTGTTTGTATGGTAATGGAACACTTAATATCAGGACATCTGGCACAATTGTAGCAAAGAGGGGTTATGGATTTTTCCAAGGTCAACATGAATTCAGGGAGGGCTTCTCATGCAACAGCCAAATTATTTCCTTATTCCAGGATCTAGTTGATGTTGATAATGGAGGAAATGTCAGCACTGTAGTGATAGATTTTAGTAATGTTATTTACCTTTTTTTATATCTTATTGTCAAAATTATCACATGTTGGATTAGAATAAAAGAATAATATCTTGGATTCAGGAATGTTTAAAAGCTTGAAATCACTTTATTAGATTTGGTAGCACAATATCAGAACTGAGCATCAGAATGAGAGTCCCTCAGGGATCGGTTATTGGACAGTTACTCTTCCCAATTTACATCAACAATTTATTTAAAGTTAGATTGTTTGCTGATGAGTGTTTTATTATAAAGATATAAGGAAAATTTCTTATACTGAGACTCAGACCAAGTTCCCACCATACTTCGCTGAAACAGGCATTCCTTACAGTTGCGCAACCTTCGGGACGTGGACCAAAGAGGTCGGATTTTGAAGAACTGGATTTAAATTAGTAAATAGGGCACACTCACTTATCAATTATCATTCTACAGATTTAACAAAATAGTGATAGGCAAAGGTGCTGTTGGTTTAATCTCATAAGCCTCCTCTCATTAATCATTTAAGTTTACTCTTATTTATGATAATGGTGTTTCTTTTTAAAAAGGAATGTTATTTAAGGATACTTTAGTTAAGTTGCTTTATAGTGAAAGAGTTTCTTATATTTAGATTCCTCATAAGGCCAGGGGCATGAAAAGGAAAACAGCTGATTCAGAAATAATAAAGTTAGCCTCACGACAGGGAAGCTGCTCTTGTAGGTGCCACAGTAGGGAGAACAGGCTCAGTGAGCATGTGCATGAAATTTTCAGAGATTCTGCATGCCATTCATGAAGCTTCACTGCTACACCCCTCTCATCCCCTTGCTCACCAGCTACATAACTTCTCCTTTGAAAACCAAATGCTAGGGAATACAGGTTCAGTGCGCATGTGTGTGTGAAAAGTTCACAAAATTCTGCCTACCCTTCTTAAAGCTTTACTGCAACACCCTTCTCATCTCCTTGCCCACTAACATTAACAACTCCTTTTAATTCTGTCTTGCTCAGCCCAAGCACATTCTCTTCACACATAGACCGTTTTCTGCATTTGCAGAAGCTGTTTAAACTGCTCACCCCTCTTGCATACTACAATGCAGGTGCTGAAAGTTTTGCATCTATGAAATTCTACAATCTTTTTTGAGTTGAAAATTATATTCAATTGTTTAAAGGTTGTAATAATTCCCTTTAGCACTAGCCAACACTGTTGATAAGTATTTTTGGTTGATATGTTTACTTATGCTCCAAAGAAGTAATTTCATAATACCTTCACCCACCAGGTCAAAGCCCAATCATAGATTTAATAAATACATACAAATACATGTTTTCAGTGCAACTCCATGCACTTAGTAACAGTCTGACAAGAAAGACTTTATTTGAAATGTACTTTTTCTTATATACAAACTTAGGCTTTCACGGCCGGCGTCAATCCAATAAAACGATGATTTATCCGGGCTTCTTGGCCGTGGTCTAGAGGTAACACTAGTACCTGACGTTTCGCCCGCCACTCCGTCGGGCATCCTCAGAGGTAGACTGATGACTGACAAAACTCAAGAGTGGCGTTCTAGAGAACGCACCGTCAATATATAGGGGAGCGAGTACCTCCCCACATCCCTATCATTGGCCCGCCTCTCCGCCAATCATGGTGCGGCTAGGGTCCCCTCCTACTGTACGTCCGTCCTGGCTTCTTATTGGCTTGATCCTGGTGTTCTCCAAGACCGGCATCCATGCTTTGTGAATTCGTGTAGCCTCTTCTTTTTTATTGAAATTGTCCTTGTGCTTAAAAATCTCAATGGCCTCACGGTACAACCTCGAATAATATGGGGCTGTATTGTCGAGAATATCCGTCTCCCCGAACAGGATATCGTGGCCCGCCAACATAGCATGTTCTGCCACCGCCGATTTTTCAGTTTGACCAAGTCGACAGTTGCCTCGATGTTCCTTTATCCGTGTACGTACACTCCGTTTTGTGGTCCCAATGTACACTTTACCACAACTGCACGGAGTGCGGTAAACGCCTCTTGAACAAAGGGGGTCCCGCTTGTCTTTCACTGATCGAAGAAGATATCTCAACTTTTTGGTAGGCTTATATAAAGTACGTATATTAAATTTCCCTAATAGTTTCCCTATTCTGTCTGTGACCTTGTTGATGTACGGTAAGCAAGCTGAATTCTGAGTTTTCGGGTTCTCCGTGCGAACCCATTTTTTATTGGGATGTAATGCCCGATTGATTTCTCCATAACCATATCCATTAGCTTGCAGTGTGACCTTCAGGTGTTTCATTTCTTGTTCCAAGGTCCCCGGTTCGCAGATGCGTTTTGCCCGTACTGCCAAGGTCTTGATGATCCCCCTCTTCTGGCGTGGATGATGATTTGACGTTTTTTGTAAGTACCGGTCCGTGTGGGTTGGTTTCCTATATACAGTGTGGCCCAATGTCCCATTTGGCTTCTTGTTAACCAACACATCCAGGAACGCAATGCAACCATCCTTCTCCCTTTCCATGGTAAACTGGATCCTCTCATTGACACTGTTTAGGTGGTCCAGAAACCCTTGTAATTCCCCCTCGCCATGTGGCCAGATAACAAGAGTATCATCAACATACCTCCACCAAACCTTAGGTTTGTACGGGGCTGACTCCAAGGCCTTTTCCTCGAAATACTGCATGTAAAAGTTAGCAATCGGTGGGCTCAGTGGACTACCCATAGCCACCCCATCTTTCTGTTCGTAAAACTTGCCACCGCAACTAAAATAGCTCGTGGTAAGGCAGTGACGAAACAGTTCCGTGATGTCAGCCGGAAAGATTTCCGCAATGCGTACCAATGTGTCTTCCAATGGCACCCTAGTGAAAAGTGAGGTTATGTCGAAACTTATAAGTTGATCCTGTGGGTCCAACCTGATGTCCTTAAGTTTTTCTATAAAGTGTGCAGAGTTCCTTATATGGGTCTCCGTGTTGCCCACATACGGTTGCAGCATTTGAGCCAAATGCTTGGACAAACAATAGGTTGGTGAATCTATGGTACTGACTATGGGACGCAATGGCGTCGAATCCTTATGAATCTTGGGCAAACCGTATAACCGCGGTGCAACGGCTTCACTGATAACCATGGTCCTTTGCACCTCTTGCATTAGCGATGATTTCTTTATTAATAGATTCGTCATCCTTAGAATTCTACTGGTTGGATCCCTCTGTAGGACTTTATAAGTCTCAGGTTCCAAGAGCTGTCCTATCTTATGTCTGTATTCCTCTGCGTCCATCACAACCGTCGCATTTCCCTTATCGGCATCCAAAATGATAATAGAAGCAGAGCGACGGTTGTGATGGACGCAGAGGAATACAGACATAAGATAGGACAGCTCTTGGAACCTGAGACTTATAAAGTCCTACAGAGGGATCCAACCAGTAGAATTCTAAGGATGACGAATCTATTAATAAAAAAATCATCGCTAATGCAAGAGGTGCAAAGGACCATGGTTATCAGTGAAGCCGTTGCACCGCGGTTATACGGTTTGCCCAAGATTCATAAGGATTCGACGCCATTGCGTCCCATAGTCAGTACCATAGATTCACCAACCTATTGTTTGTCCAAGCATTTGGCTCAAATGCTGCAACCGTATGTGGGCAACACGGAGACCCATATAAGGAACTCTGCACACTTTATAGAAAAACTTAAGGACATCAGGTTGGACCCACAGGATCAACTTATAAGTTTCGACATAACCTCACTTTTCACTAGGGTGCCATTGGAAGACACATTGGTACGCATTGCGGAAATCTTTCCGGCTGACATCACGGAACTGTTTCGTCACTGCCTTACCACGAGCTATTTTAGTTGCGGTGGCAAGTTTTACGAACAGAAAGATGGGGTGGCTATGGGTAGTCCACTGAGCCCACCGATTGCTAACTTTTACATGCAGTATTTCGAGGAAAAGGCCTTGGAGTCAGCCCCGTACAAACCTAAGGTTTGGTGGAGGTATGTTGATGATACTCTTGTTATCTGGCCACATGGCGAGGGGGAATTACAAGGGTTTCTGGACCACCTAAACAGTGTCAATGAGAGGATCCAGTTTACCATGGAAAGGGAGAAGGATGGTTGCATTGCGTTCCTGGATGTGTTGGTTAACAAGAAGCCAAATGGGACATTGGGCCACACTGTATATAGGAAACCAACCCACACGGACCGGTACTTACAAAAAACGTCAAATCATCATCCACGCCAGAAGAGGGGGATCATCAAGACCTTGGCAGTACGGGCAAAACGCATCTGCGAACCGGGGACCTTGGAACAAGAAATGAAACACCTGAAGGTCACACTGCAAGCTAATGGATATGGTTATGGAGAAATCAACCGGGCATTACATCCCAATAAAAAATGGGTTCGCACGGAGAACCCGAAAACTCAGAATTCAGCTTGCTTACCGTACATCAACAAGGTCACAGACAGAATAGGGAAACTATTAGGGAAATTTAATATACGTACTTTATATAAGCCTACCAAAAAGTTGAGATATCTTCTTCGATCAGTGAAAGACAAGCGGGACCCCCTTTGTTCAAGAGGCGTTTACCGCACTCCGTGCAGTTGTGGTAAAGTGTACATTGGGACCACAAAACGGAGTGTACGTACACGGATAAAGGAACATTGAGGCAACTGTCGACTTGGTCAAACTGAAAAATCGGCGGTGGCAGAACATGCTATGTTGGCGGGCCACGATATCCTGTTCGGGGAGACGGATATTCTCGACAATACAGCCCCATATTATTCGAGGTTGTACCGTGAGGCCATTGAGATTTTTAAGCACAAGGACAATTTCAATAAAAAAGAAGAGGCTACACGAATTCACAAAGCATGGATGCCGGTCTTGGAGAACACCAGGATCAAGCCAATAAGAAGCCAGGACGGACGTACAGTAGGAGGGGACCCTAGCCGCACCATGATTGGCGGAGAGGCGGGCCAATGATAGGGATGTGGGGAGGTACTCGCTCCCCTATATATTGACGGTGCGTTCTCTAGAACGCCACTCTTGAGTTTTGTCAGTCATGAGTCTACCTCTGAGGATGCCCGACGGAGTGGCGGGCGAAACGTCAGGTACTAGTGTTACCTCTAGACCACGGCCAAGAAGCCCGGATAAATCATCGTTTTATTGTACTTTTTCTTGTCTGGACAAATGTTTTCAATGATGCTTTCAAAGAATTTCATAACAAATTCACCATCTGCATAGTTTGACTTCTTAGTCATTATATTCACTGCCTTTTTACATAAGATATTGACTTGGAAGTCAGTCTTGTTAAGTTTTTGTTGTTACAAAGAAAGATTTATTGTACATTTTTAATTTTATTTTGTCCCACATGAGGCACCAGGGACTTGGGCGTATGTGCCAAAGTATGCATTTTTGCTTTTTTCTTGCAATATATAGCATTAACTGTACTCTTTGATGTCTGTTAAGTGTGAATGGTAGATACACCTTGGTTATGAACGAAATCTCCATTTGAGTATAGATGGTGGTGGACGTTACTTGCTGCAGCTAAATTTCGAGAAAAGCAAAGGCATATGAGCCATCTGCCTGCGTCAGCTGCTGTAACAGCATGGGGTAAATCACTCAACAGAGGGAAGATGTTTATTTTCAGTCCTTCGACCCTCATGAATTCCCTAATAATTTAAAGTATTTTTCTTGTTATTTGTTTTTGTGCAGATTTAATCTTTCCTGTGTGGTGGTATCTGTTTGAAAGTTCAGTTTTTCATTCAGTCTTTTGCCTTAAAAGATAGTCACAACATGCATTCTCGATGTTTTGCAGTTCTCGCAGTAATTTTTATTCAATTTTTATTCGTGTAATTATTGTTATTTCATTTAGTGTTTTTAACCATATCATTCACAGATATCAAATCAGTAATGTATGTTTTTCATTATAACTTAAATACACAAACAATGAGTGATACAGACAGTAATTCTACTTCTTATTACATAAATCAACCTAGAAAATGCTGCATACGAAAAACACATAGAAAATAAAAGTGGCAAAGAAGAAGAGAAATACAGGTGAAAAATATGCAAGTGCAAAAGCAACAAATGTTGTAAGGGCAAAAGAAGTTGGGCTGCCTTGTTGGTGTGATTGTTTTGAGAAAGTACATTCAGATAAATTTAATTACATTTTCAATAATTTTGGGAAATAGGGGATTACAATCTACAGAACAGCTATTTATATAAATTAATGACAAGTGTGGATGTGAAAAGATCACATGTAACAGACAAGCCATCTCGCAGATTTTGCACAGTAGTTTATAAAGTCATTCTTGGAAATAATAGTTACAATGTTTGTGCAGTAGTTTTTCGGAACATGCATTATTTGAGTGAAAAAAGACTGCTTACTGCTCTGGACAAAATTAGAGCAGCTGGCACAATTGATAAAAATCATCGTGGCCATCAAGAAAATACTAGAAGAATCCCTAATTCAGACAGAGAAAAAATTATCTCACCCATTAACAGTTTCCCTGCCTTATCTAGTCACTATAGCAAAGCTAAAAGCCCACATAGGCAACACTTGGCCTCTGATTTAAATATCTCCAAAATGTATTAAGTGTACTGTGATTGGATTGTTGAAAATCTTGTTGAAGATTGTCCAGTTTCTGCATCAATCTACCGTTATATTTTTAATTTTGAATTTAATCTTGGATTTTCATCTCCCATGTCTGATACCTGCAACTACTGTGACAAAACAAAGCAACAACTGGAGATCATGAGAAAAACAAAGATTTTGAACAGATAAAATAATTAAAACAAGAAATGAGTTTGCATTAACATAGAGCTAAGATGGCACAAACACTGATAAAGAGATAGCTAATAATAAGGATCCAACAGTTGGTGCCATTGCCATAGACATGTAACAATCACTTCCAAGACCTAAAATAAATTTGCAAATCCAATATTATAAGAAGAAGTTCTGGACTTATAATTTTGATATTCACAATATAAAAGACAGAACTGCTTCAATGTACCTTTGGGATGAAAATGTTGGAAAACAAGGCTCTATTGAAATTTCAAGTTGCATCATGCACTACATTGAAAATAAAATACCACCAGAAGTGAAGACATTACACATTTTCAATGATAATTGCATTGGGCAGAATAAATATTTGAACATGTTTTGATCTGTCTCAGGTATATCCATGCAGGCAGTTTCCCAAAAATTGAACACATATTTATGGTGCTCGGCCACTCATATCTTCTTTGTGACCATGCTTTTGAGAATATAGAATTATATCTTAGAAGAAAGGAAGTATTTACTGGGATTCAGTATGGCCAACAAATTAGAATTTGCAGAAAGAAGAACCCTTTTAATGTAACTTTGGTAAATAGAGAATAGTTTAAAGTTGTAGGAGTTCTATAACATCACAAAACAAAGCAGCAAGTTCAGGGCACCAAATTTTTTGTTTTCTCCAGCAAAAACAAAATGGGATTTGGAATTAAATCTACTTACAGCAGAGAACCTTATGAAGTAAATCTGCAAAAGGACATGGAAAGTGTTATGATTATCATATTTTCAACCTTTCATCAATTAATTTACCAAATAAATACATTAAACCTGTAGTTATTTTGCCATAAAAACTTGTACATCTTCGCTCAATTTTTTTGTACATCCCCGCAACACATCAAGCATACTTCAATTATATATTTACTGACCAAGAAAATATGGATAACACGCCAGAGGGAGAAGAAGAGGCACCAGTGGACGATGATCTGTTAAATTACTGATACTCCTAGATATCAGAGGTTTCACACAGGGCAGCCCAAACTAGATCAATGCTTACATTATGATTTAGTGAATGAATAGTGTTTAATGCCCGTTTTTGCTACAGAGGCACCACAGGTGATGGACACTGATGATACACGAGATTAAAATGATATATTGGGAAAGGATTTATTTTTAAGGAAGGAATCGTTCCAGGCCTAAGTTTAGGGTACCTCCCGGGCATTTGCCATTTATGAGGACTGAGGAAAACCTGGAAAAACCCTCAGTCAGGAAGGACGGTCCTGGCAGTATTCGAACCCAGACCTCCTGCTCACGAGTCAGTGCCTTAATGAACTCAGCCACTCGTGGAGGTAATACGATTTAGTGAACTAAACTTTATATTTTTATTTATTTATCTGTTCATATTAATTTTATTATTATTATTATTATTATTATTATATGTTTATTTAACATATTTGCATTTTGCAGAAAAATAATTTTGTTTATAACAGACATAAACATACCTTACATTTAAAAAAGTTATGTATTAAATTTGCGTTCAAAAACATAAAGAATCCATAAAATTACATTTTATAATCATAATTTACAGTATTAATGCCTGCTGGTTCCCTTATGAACATTACACAGTATTTCTATCAAACATTTTAATGTGTATGTAGATGTTACTTCGTATGATACTTTGCAAAACTTTAAATGAGTTTTTCTCAAAACTAGTTTTTGGAACATATGCCTTTGCTATTCTAGAGACCTAATATGATGTTTGTATTGACCAAACATATTTGCATGTTTGGTGTTATTCATGATTGAGTATTCCCTCAAATAAAAAGAAAAGCGCCAATTTCTTGATCTTTGTTCTGTTGTTTGCACATTAAGGTGTCCAGAATATTTTTTCCTATGGAGAACTAAACAGAAAGTGTACAACAAAGCTGGGCCAAATGCAGAGAAGTTATTATTAAGGCTATTGTATTCATTTGGCAAATTTGAGAGAACTCAAATATCCCCTAGAGTCCTATAAAACCAACTTTGAAGACATGGAACATATATTTGGCTATATCAAGGCCATTATAGGCATTTCTCTTTAGCAATCAATTTGAATTTCAAGAATCTTTAATTATCTGCCTTTTTCCTTATCCCTTTCTCCTCTGTACATTTGTCATTAAATATAATGCTGAGCTTCAATACAATCTTTCATTGCACTTTAAGTATATTGTTTTGCTTGCTACATTCACTAAAGAGTGTTACTGAAAATCATGAGTAACAATAAGAATGAAATAAATAAAATAAAATTTAATACAATGAAAGTAAGAAAATTATTTTATCATATAAAAACCATAAACATCGCCAAAAAGACAACAAAATAAGAATAAATATATCTACTTTCTCTATGAGGCCCATTTACTGCTTTTGACTTTGCAATGAGAGGTGCAATTTAAGCACATGCCACAATATCCATTTAAATTTGCTAATTAGTGTTTTGGCACAATGATATCAAACATTACATTACAAATCCTGATTTTTTGGAAAAATAGTAAGAGGTTCAAAATATTTTTATGGAATTTCCGCTCCTTTTGCTAGTTGTTTAAAGTGGAACCTATACCACTTTCTCTCTCCTTCCTCTCTCCTCTGAATATATTGTTTTCTTCAAACTTGAAATGATTTATGACTTGATCTCAAATACATCATTGTATACTGTTTCCTGAATCCCCAATAATTACTTCTGTGAGAATATTTGTTTCTCTCATGCTATGTATATACTTATTCAGCTTTCTTCCAAAATACATAACTAGAAAAAAATAATTTCAATCAAGCAATATTTAATAGAACAGAAAATACAATACTACAAACCTTATCTCCAACATTGATCTTTGCACCATGTAGGATTAGCTCCTTTGCAATAGAGGCATAACCACGGCCTGCTGCCCAAAGGAGAGATGATATATGGTAATTACCATGAGCATTCACTTCAGCACGGCGCTCCAGCAGTAGTATTGCTGCCTCTGAATGGCCCTTGTATGTCGCCCACATAAGTGCTGTCCACCCTCCCTGTAGACAAAATGCATAAGCAACATCTCAGATTTATACTTCACACCGACACTTCAAAAATATAACATTTTTTTCAATTTAAAGACATTCATGAATCATGAAGGGTTGTAATGCTGGAATAGATAAATTTACCTACTTCATAAAGAAAAGCAATGGCAATAATAACAATATTTTAATCCTGGAGAAATTGTGAATTACTGCAAGAGTTCTTTAGTACAACATTTTCCATAATTACAAATATTATTACTTTAATTAAATAAATATATCTAGATATGTGGATCATTTGCATAGGCCACATATACAGAAAATTACCTCAGACAACATGCGGCTCTCAGGGAAAGAATCAACTGGTTCCAGATTTAGGTTTTACTTTACTATTATTGTTTGAATGACAAAGAAAAGTTTAAGGTTCTGATTACTTTAGATGAAAGTTATGATGTGAACTAATTTTTTGCAGCCCAAATAAAGTACTGCTTGGGCTTATGCAGTAAGTTGCTTCAATATGACTAATGAGGAGGAAGGCATGATGCATCCAATTGATAATATTATTGAAGTCCAAATATGAAAGTTAATACTTCAAATATTCACAGAAAATCTACATTTAAGTGCATGTAAATTTGTCAAGTGAGCTGCCATTACTCACAACCTTGCACTTAATTCTTTCAAGTTCTTTGAGCTTATCATCATGTATGGGTGCATAGCTTTGTTGACAATTTTCTTTTTTTTTTTTTTTTTTCAATTCTACAAAAGTATTATATTTATGTGGTTGCAGCATTTTAGGATTTGCCACCAAAAACCATCATTTTGGAAAAAAATGCATGAAATGAGCTAGATAAATATCTTGGTGATCAAGACTAATGATTATAAATGCTCTAGTCTTTTCTGGTAGGGGGGTTACTCCAAAGGCAGAAAAATATCAATATAACAGGGATATTTGATTGAACAGAATCACATGTACATAATAAATAATTATTTTTATTTATATAATAATTATTTTGTTACAGAACATCAATGTTTATAAGTACTAAATACAGAACAATTTTGAAGTAAGTATCTCCAATTAACCAAAATATTTGTATTTCAGCATTGCAATAATATATACATAAACATGGAATTAAAGACCTTACAATAATAATGTTCTGTTGGAGTGCTTAGGAAAAAGAAGAAATGGTGGAAGCTTAAAGAACAATGAGTAGGCGAGAGTGAGAAGGTATATGAAGAGTAAAGGTAATGAAAACTCTCTACAGCTAGAGTGAGACATATAGTTCTGAGATAGCATAACATTGTATTACATAGAAATATAAATTGTTTATCTTTATTACAAGCATCATTCAAAAGATGTCGCAAGAGTTCATGCACTTGAAGCAGCAATAGGAAATGCACCACTCACTATTGTACATAATATTACAAACTGATTAACTACGGATAGAAAACACCATGAACACCTCTATGGTTTGAACAAACATTTTCATGTACACAATTTTTTTGAAAATGAACAGATTAAATTGACAACTGCAAAAATCATTTACTTATACATGCTTTTACTTTTGAATATTTTAGAGAAATATGATGAGTAAGGGTATTGAATACTAAAGATCTGCAGCTAGAGTGAGAAATATAGTTCCTGGATAGCATGACAACAGTGTATTATACCAAAATATAAATTGTTTATCTTTATTACAAGCATCATTCAGAAGACATTACAAGCATTCATACACTTGAACCAGCACAGTCAATGTATCAAATGCTGTTGTACATCCTATTACGAATTGTTTAACCATAGATATGACCTCTATGGTTCAAGCAAAAATTTCCAATTGTATAATTTTTTTTTTTTTAAAATAACCCACTAAATTGATAACTCCAGTAATTATTTACTTCTACAATTTTGTACTTTTGAATATTTTTGTTACAATAACGTTTGCATAAGGTAATAAAATTTCATTTCTTAAGGATTATGCTAACGGACATAATTCCTATTTGAGTCTGCTGAGGCTATATACTATATGCAGAACTCCCAACCATAAAGTATGTTATCTGTAATTCTATAATGCACACATTCATCTTTAAACCTAAATAAAATTTCCAGCAAATCTCCCCCCCCCCCCTCACACACACACACAGAGTTCTAGAATTCAACCACACAAATTGCAAGGATTGTCAACAGGTCCTAGATAAGCATTTTGAGGTAATAAACGTATGATTCCTTTTTAAACTTTCAAAGTTATGATACTTTTTCAAAATCGGATATCCAGTTGATTCACGAGTATAACATAAGTGTGTGAATTAGATTTTCATTCAAAATGCTTATGTCTTGTGCAAGTAGTCCAAAAAAGGTAATGTTAATTCACAGTACACGGGAAGTTGAAAATTACTGGCTTTGCTGCTTTGGTGAAATTGTTCGTTCTGCAATGGTATGCACACCAATAGTTCAATAGTACTGCAAAGTTAACTGCACATGAGCAAAGTACCTAGCATGTGACAGCTGAAACTTGACGTTGCAAACCGACCCTGTCCTGCGGCCGAAATCCCGCAAGGTAGTGGAGAAAGCCGAATTGCACTCGAAAGGCAGATGAGTTAGAAAGTGTTAGTGTGGAGTTCTATTATTATTATTATTATTATTATTATTATTATTATTATTATTATTATTGTTATTATTATTATGTTTCATTTAAACTGTTTTTTTTTAACCTAAACGAACAAAACTTATGGAAAAAAAAAAATCTATTACAAAGATCAGTGATGGGGGAAAAAAAAAAAAAGTTGCACATGAGGGTATTAACCCACGACTTTCGCATTATTAGCGTGACACTCTAACCAAGTGAGCTAACAGGTTTACATGCTCAACAAGGAAATTATCCGCCAAAAGTAATTCCTATTACTGGAATTGTTACCAGTCGGCTTTCTTCTCTACCGTTCGGGATTGCGTCCCCATAAGGTAAAGTCATCTGAGTGGTTAATGGTTCATTTTCTGCTTTGTGTATCAAATGCAACAGACTGTTTACAATTGTTCCGAAACATGGCTAACGAATTTTCATTTGCGGAGCTTACTAATAGGGATTTGAATTATGGGGAAGCAAAAGGACATGTATCTGTAGCTGTACAGGAATAAATTTCCAGACAGACATCATCCTTATCGCTCAACCTTCCAAAATGCCCATCGATGTTTGCTGGAAACTGGATCTTTAATGGTGCACAGGCCTGATGAAACTGATGAACAGTTACTAGCACGGGTGTTGGCTGCTTGTTGATGAGGTTTGTAACACTCCAGATCTTTTTGAAGAGCATTTCTTCGCAGGTGCAGGTGTTGCAGGTCGACACATTAAACAATATCTCTGGCGATTTCTGTTTTATTTTTTTGCACATCCTTTACAGATTGCAGCTTATTTCATTTTTCTTAGGTATTTGGTTTCATTCAAGAAGATTTTTCCTTTACTCGGGAGAAAGTAATTTGTTTTTCCTTTTAAGTACTTACTATGTCTACCATCATTAACTAGAGTGGAGGAAACATCTTCTAAATTTTGAAATGTACCTGCACGTACATCACAGGGCAAAGTGATAACACTTTGGTAATGACTTTACTCTTGCAAGTCGGTCTTGGTGGTGTAGTGGTTACCATACTTGCCCCCTACACCCACATCGCGGGTTCGAACCCGGCCAGGACCGATGGATTTTTTCGGGGTAAAAATCCTAAGTATGGCTTCCTTCGGAAGGGAAGTAAAGCCGTGGGTCCCGTGTCGTACATTTGCGGCACGAAAAAGAACCTCAAGCCTGAATAAGAGGCCTCTGAGCAAAATTTGTCGGCCGTTTAACGCCTTGAGTTGAATGGGACGCTGATGACCTGGGATGTTAAAGAGCGTCCGTAAATAAATAACAAACATACTCTTGCAAGTTTAGAGGTATTATGTTATTCGTTAAACTCGTTGTAATTTATTGTATTTAATTCGTTAAAGCGAACGAGCGGTTCTGAACAACAAAACAAATATGGTAAGGAAAAAAAAAAAAAAATCAGTTTCCTCCTCTATCACAATATCTTATGCTGCTGTGCGTAGCATGCCTTTAACCATGACGCTATTCAAAACCAGTACTTAGAATAAGTTAAACGACTGTCTTTATCCCAATCTATGGAGGTTTAATCAATGGCGTGCTGACTATTAAGATTTCATACTATTGCATGATATTTAGAAACCACAGAGTTCTCTGTCTCAAAATGCTTATCTAGGACCCCTCCACAATACTTGCAATTTGTGTGGTTGAATTCTGGGATATTCATTATACCTACCTACCTACCAGTCGGTCCTGGTGGTGTAGTGGTTACCATACTTGCCTCCTAAACCCAAGATCGCGGGTTCGATCCCGGTTAGGACCGATGGATTTTTTCGGGCGTAAAAAATCCTAAGTATGGCTTCATTCCTTCGGAAGGGAAGTAAAGCGGTGGGTCCCGTGTCGTACATTTACGGCACGATAAAGAACCTCAAGTCTGAAAAAAGAGGCCTCTGAGCAAAATTTGTCGGCCGTTTCACACCCTGATTTGAATGGGACGCTGATGACCTGACATGTTAAAGAGCGTCCGTAAATAAACATAATCAAAAAAAAAAAAAAAACTACCTACCGGGTGAGGCATTTATAGTGTTGCAGTCATTTTACTCCGAAACGAAGGAGATGTTGAAAAATGCTTCAGACAAAATTTTAAGTGCTCTTAGAGGGACATAAGATAGCGAGATAGCGACTTTAATTCGTCCTTGAAATGAATTTCCCAATGCCATTTCAATATTTTTTTTTTTTCAAATGGAATGTTGTATTCTTTCCGGGACTGAAAGGAGTATTTAATTTTCTGTATAAAAGTACTAGTACATTTATCAGCTAGGAGTGATAGATGATGTGATATGGGATAAATAAAATAGCAAATGTTTTCCACTCACATTCACTTTACTGGCATCAATTTAAGTACAGTACAGTTATAACCATTATTGCTTGTTATGTTCACGTGACAAACAATTTCAATTCATTAAATGCCCGAAATTAACTTTGATGCATTTCCGAAAACGTACTTCAAAAGATCGATGAACACGTCTCAACATTTCTTCTCTGATTCTTGCACAAACATTCCTAATTTGTTGACGTAGTTTACCAGTTGTAGTTGGTACTTCTTCATAAACTTTATCCTTACTGTATCCCCATAAGAAAACGTCAGAAGAAGCGAGATCCGGGAAGCGGGTAGACCAATGGACAGGTCCTCTGCGTCCGATTCATCGACCAGGATACACTGTTTAATATTTCTCGAGCTACAGCTGAATAATGAGATGGACAACCGTCATGTTGGTAGTATTGCAATCCGGTCCACGAGGGGCACGTCTTCAAGCAACAATGGAATTTCTCCTTCCAAAAAAGTTGTGTATTTCTGTTCATTAAGTTTACCTTCAATGAAGTATGTTCCAATTATACGGAATTCCAAAATGCCACACCAAACATTCATGCTGCACTGCAGCTGATGCTCTACTTCCCGAGCCATCTTGGATTTTATACTGCTCAATAATGCATGTTTTGCCGGTTTACTTAAGCATGATTGGTGGTTGTAAAATGGTGGAAAAGTTACCGTTTTGAATTTGTAGTAGAGTCCATTAGCAAAATTTTATACGCTTCCGAAAATCACCCCTGAAGGGCTTGATGTAGGCTAATGGGATATGGGTGGTATTTGTGACGCTTAAAGTATTCGAAGAACATTCCTTTGAGAGATTCCCCAATCATGTTCCAGTTGACGGGAACTTGCGTGAAGATTAGCGGCAACTGCAGCTAATACAGCGACTTCCAAATTTTCCCTAGTAGCACTTTTCATTCGATGGCTTTTTTTTTTTTTTTTTTTTTTTTTGGGTGCAACACCTCCCGTTTCGGAGAATACGTTCTCAAGTCGTTGAAAATTTCTAACAGATGGCTGCCTCCTTTCAGGATATCGATCTCCGTATAAGTTGCAAATTACTCTATTGTTCTTATGAGCTTCGCCATAAATGTAAATCATATCGATCTTCTCATTGATCGTGTATTATGAATCCATGATTCATAATGAAGTGGAACTGACTGAGAATAATATCCTTTGAGGTTTGAATTGGCAATGATGAGCACTAGTTTGTTTACCGATGACAACAAACGAGCATTTGCGTATAAACAAATGATTTTCCTTCATAGCAACAACAAAATAAAAGAGAGAGGAGTGAAAGTAAGTGAAAAACATTTTCTGTCTTATTTGTCAAATATCACATCATCTATCACTCCTAGTTGACAGGTGTATAACTGTTATACTACAAATTAAATGATCTTTCCGTTCCGGAAAAAAAAACACACTATTCTATTTGAAAAAAGAATTGACCTTGAAATGACATTGGGAAATGCATTTTAAGGATGATTTAAGGTTGCTATCTTATGTCCCCTTATGAACGCTTCAAATTTTGCATGGAGCATTTTTCGATTTTCCCTTTCGTTTTGGAGTAAAATGGCCGCGACATCATAAATGTCCTATCCTATATGTGTGTATGTACATGTATGCACACACCGAGGGTTGCCCCAGTTAAGCTCGAACGTTTTTACTTACATTTATTCATGGTGAGATTCCCTTTCTCCACTACAGTTGTTTATTGTTTAAGGACGGTCGTTAACATCTCAGGTCATCAGTGTACCATTCTATTTAGGGCGTGAAATGGCCAACAAATTTTGCTCAGAGGCCTCTTCTTTCAGGCTTGAGGTTCTTTTCGTGCCGTAAATGTACGACACGGGACCCACGGCTTTACTTCCCTTCCGAAGGAAGCCATACTTACGATTTTTACGCCCGAAAAAAAAATCCATCGATTCTGGCCGGGCTTGAACCCGCGACCTATGATTTAGAAGGCAAGTATGGTTACCACTACATCACCAGGACCGACACTAGAGTTTTCTTTAGTTCGATATCCAAAGGCTTGAACCATGACTGTGCAACGCAATTTCCATTGTACATGATTGCGCCATAGAACAGGGAGGAAGATGTTAGCCCCAATACTCCTGGCAGACTTTCCAGAGACCGTAAATTTTGGTGGAACGTCAAGAAACTAGACACTGCTTCAGTAGACGAAATCCGCAGAAATTCCATCATTAGTGAGACATCTGGTGACTTAACATGGATCCTTTTAAACGGTATCACATTGATACCCATTTCTACAGCTTTCCAGTGCTAGTAGAATGGGATGACGAAAAGTGTGGCTAGATGCCATGTGGATTCAAACATTTGGGGCATCCTCACCACACAAGCGAGGAATATCTTCAGAAAAAATTGGATCCATGACATTGCTTTGACGGTAGGCTGCATTAATTTTTACATTTTTGGCAACTCTGTGAATGTTGTTTCCCCTGAGCACAGTAACTTGCAACCACCTTGGAAAAATTTTCTTGTTTTCCCGGATGAGGTTGTAGTGTTCTTTTGGCCCACTTAATGGTATTAAATAACAAGGGGTTTGTTTGTGTCATCTAGATAAATCCATGCTTCATCCAAAGAAACCACCTATTTTCACCTGGCAGATGGTGTTCATACAGTTTTGTTGCATTGGTGAAGAGTTTTCTAGCGAGTTGTTCTTTCAAGATGTGCACGCATGCTTTATGCTGCCGTTCTAGATCCAAAAGTTGGTCGGTTATCCTATAAAGGTCCCTTTAGATTTTCAAATATGGCTGGCAATGCTTCTTTATAACGCTGCTGCTCTCATCAGGGCTATTAGCCTTTTAAAATGTGCTGGCTGCGCCTTAAATCAGCAGTTTTGAAGCCATTACAAAGTAATAGGTGCATCAGCAAACTGCAGGCACATGCTGATTAACAGACGTGATAGCACATAGTATTTCCACTGGAAGGAATGTGGGCGATTCAAAATCGTTCAAGCTTAACTGGGGCAACCCCCTAGTCTTCATTTTATATTCCCTGCATGCTGACCAGGCCAGCAGCCAGGAGCATACATCCCAGCAGCCAACATCCAGCCTGCTGCAAGATTTGCAAAGTACTGAAAAGTGTTCTCTTTTCTCACAAAAAATGACATTCCTCCTTCCCAAGTTGATGAGCTGTAAGGTATGTACTTCAGTAACCTTGTAGGGGTGAAAGTTTAGCTATTTTATAGCAGAATGCGCTAGTGTATGAATGATCCCCACTTGTAGTGCCAACTTTGCAAGAGACTTTCAAGGTGATCGTTCTAATCCAGTTTTTCCTCTCTTAACACATGATGCCCAATCTTATTTCTTGCCCAACAGATACTGTCGTTCTCTTTACGCACTATTTTGTGAAGTATAATTAAGTCATGTGCAAGTATTCATTCTTGTGACGTGAGAGAGAAGGAAGAAACTGCTGTTTCTAAGGTTGGTACATCAGCGAAATTGGGATTTTGAGAGATAATAGTGCTGAGGCACTCCTTAACATTTTTCCAGTCGATCTCTGGTTAAAACCTTCGACGCCATGGCTTGTGTTGATTTCCATCAAAACGGGGTTATGGTCGGAATGAAGTGCAATGATCGATGTAAGGGTGAGATGGTGTGGGAATTACTTGATGATCGTAAAGTCTATGGCAGATGGTTGTCCTCTCCTAAGCAGATGGTGTGTGGTTTGCCAGGTACACTGTATTTGAAATTGTGGATACTGATCTATCAAGTGAATGATTGCACTGAACTTTGCATTTGCTCGGTAAAGAGATTTTTGGCATTAAAATTACCAGTCAGAATGACACTAGGATGTAGGGCTGATGTGAATAGGTAATCAGCCTCCATGAATGCTTAGGAGAATGGTATGCAGGTATCAACAGAATCTCCGTGCCACAGAGCTCAATAAATGTATCCGTGGCCTCTAGGGTTTGAAGAGGTGGGATGGAGTGGGCGATGAACTGTACTACTTCTAACAAATATCGCTGTGCCACCTCCTGAGCCGAAGCGATCTGTATGACAATTATAGCCCGAAAGATGAAAGCTGTTTACTGAAAATACTCTCGCTTCCTAGTATGGCGTCTAGGGCGTACCGAGCAGCAAAAATGCAGCAGTTCGTTGCTCTTTTCCATGAGGTCATTTGCATTCCAAATGCAAATAGGAATGAGGTGCCAGACCTAATTCCGTCCACCATTCTGAATCACCTGGTCTCCGTTGAAAAGAAAGGTGAATGCCTCGAAGGCTATCAACATCTTGTTTGAGAAAATCAGCTGTGTTTGGAAGAGAGTGCACAGATTCTGAAGCCGCCTGCCAAAGGTTTGACAACTACTGCAGCAACTCCAGGGCGTTCCCACTCTGTAGAGTAGTGTTGGTTGGTTCTGGGGAGGGCGATAAGTCCGGAGTGGAGTGAGTCTGGGGGGTCGTCAGCCGCTCCTAAGTTCCCCAGCTCGTGAGATTCAGTTGTATTGGTAGAACTAACATCTGCTCTTCCCGCAGCCGGAGTATTCCTCGAGGAAGTCCGCTGCCTCTTTGGTCGAGGAGAGGAGATTGGTGCTGTTTGGAATTCTTAAGCTACTGTGTTTGGATTAGGTTGATGTGAAGGAGTTCGTGCAGAAGTTGCACATCACAGGGCTGTCTCCGCGCCATTGCTGCGTATGTAGATACTCTTCTTTGTTTGTTTCGACATTGAGTTGCTGTTGGGGCCGGAGCTGCCATAGTTGAGGTCGAAGCCATGACTGCCGTGGTGCTAACAGTGGTAGTGGCAATGTTGCTCGCTCTGATATGGAAGATGCTCTGTTTGGTTTTGAGCTGCTATGCTCGGTCTTGCGTTATTGTTGAGAATCCTCAACCTAACTGGGCATCGGCCATAGCAAGTCCCATATGGTCACCTTTGCAGTTTGAGCAGGTAGCTCGTTGATAGATCCCGCAGGGATAGGGACCAACGCATCTAAGGCAGCGAGCGCTATGGGAGTAGAACTGGCTCGCATGATAGAAGCCCAAACAGCGATGGTATTGGGCAGGACAACTAGGGCTTCAGAATGTTGTCTATTGTGACGTCAGGGTAGTCTACCGGCTCAATGATTACCAAAAAGAGGAGAATGGGAATTCTACAAGAGGTTGGTCATCTTGAGTAGGCTTGGCGTGTGCTTTCACAACTTTTGGGATTTATATATGGGCATTGGAGGTCCGCAGAGATGTATCCCACCAGAGTATCCACTGACAGCTCTCTGGTTATAAGTCTGATGTTACCAACTTTACCTAAAGAGAACAAAAAGTGCTGATTTCCCCTCTTTGTAATTAAATTAGTAGTTTCTCATGGTCCTCAGCACATTTCACCTGGAATCTGTATATATGTCTCTTCCTAATCACCCTGCACTCCCCCATGAAAGTGAGCACAACCTCCTTTAGGAAGCCCATTACTCCCTAGAAGGAGTCCACGATGATTGGCGGTGTATGTTCCTAGAGTCCTAAAGAAGTAATAGGCACAATGGGGTTAACTTAGAAACCAATTAATTAAACTCTACTTACAAAACTGTGGACAAACACTCCCATCATCAGCTGTTCACAAATGATAATATATCCTACAATAATGTGTGTAAATTCAAATATTGATGGCTACCAAAAGAATATTAACGTGACTGTGATATGCCCAACCATACATTCATCAAGTTGACTTTTTGTGATGGGGAACACTCATTTTCCCAGTATAAGTCAATGTTCCAAGATAATTGTCAGCTTTATAGGATGATAACTTGAGATAACTTTCATTGTGTTTGCAATTCTTCAGAAGTTAGGGAAGCATAGTATAAATTATTGGTGAGTGCTGCATGATGTTTATATTCACATATAATAATTAAAATATAATTAAATAGTTTTACTTTTCTATCATATATTTCAAGTATTTTAAGCACATAAAAAATGAACTTTTTAAAATGTTAGCATCTAAAAATATTATTGTTCAAATGCATGTTTTTATATTTATGAATTGCATATATATTTGAAACGTCCATGCCTAGAACAAAAAATTCTTGTATAATTCAGGGTTACCTTTATTTGGTCACAGCAGGGATATGAGCAAGAGGACAGTGAAGGCTTGGACATAATAAGAGTGGTAGGGCAGGATTTTGCCACATGTTCAACCCAGATTTAGGGTTAACTCCTAACAGTCACAGTCCTACTGGTGGTCAGGGAGAGCCAGCCTGGTGCTAGACTTTGAGAGGTTTTAAACCAGTGTTTTATTATGACCTTCACCAGGGCATTTGCACATACAAATGTTTCAAATCCTAGTATAGTAATTGCTATTAACATGACTGTGCTACATACTGTAAAAAAGTGTTTTATCCATGTGAATATGGTTAATAAGTGTGAAGAATTGTTAGTTTACTTTTTTTATTTGGGTGCATTTTGCAAAAAAGTAAAATTTATCAGGATAAATTCTATGTTTTTAAAAGGTTTTGACTTAGGAGAGGTTATGTTAATTTATACATTATAACAGCAACTTGTAATTAAAGGTACAATCATCATACATTCATCAAGCATTATCAACAAAGTTGAGCCTTGATGCATTTATTACCTCATGCACTTTATTTAAGATTTCAGTTGTTCATAACAAATAAATATATCTTATTTATTTAAAAAAAATTCATAAGCTGCATTTAGCTAATTAGAACCTACAATAAAAGTATTTTGGTTACATCTAATCAGCTGTAAACAGCAAATGATAAATTTCTATGCCCAAAATGTTTAGAAATTGATCCTCAATGACCTTCTGCAACACAAGATTGGAAACATTGGTATCAGACCTTGCTCAACTTTATATTAGGTGCTCATGTAAGCGACTCAGACCAAATACACTATCTGATAAATCATATCTTTCCTAGAGATTATGAATGCATGAGCGTAAAACATATGATGATGCAATAAGTGTACTCAATTAGTCTTTACTGCCATGAGTGACCGAGGTCATTAAGGTGCGGACTCATGAGCAGGAGGTCTGGGAGGACCATCTGCCAGGACTGTCCTTTCTGACTGAGGTTTTTTCCAGGTTTTCCTCAGTCCTCATAAATGGCAAATGCCGGGGAGGTACCCTAAACTTAGGTCTGGAATGTTTCCTTCCTTAAAATAACCCTTTCCCAATTTATCATTTCATCAGTGTCCATCGCCTGTGGTACCTCAGTAATAAAAACAGGTATTAAACACCATTCATTTCAATTAGTCTTTATACTAAGCCAGTAAATTAAGTATTTGCACATTATAAATTATCTACCCATAGGCAACAACCAGGAAAGACAATGTTACTTGTAGTCTTTAAAGTTTTTAAGTGAGGACTGATGTTTTTATTGCTGGGCTGCTTAAATCAAGATGACCTTAGAAAGTTCAAATCTCCCTCTTGATGAGGTACATAACCTAGTTCTGGAGTCAGCTATAGAGCGGTCTAAGGTACATAACTGTCCTATGCCAGTTAACACTACTCAGAAATGTCAAACAAATGATTTTCCTGAAGATGAAACAGCAGTAGCATCTAAAATTGATACTAATATGTAGCTTCAGTGGCATGAAATATCATAATAGAAGCCAATGTCTGTTGATAGACCATTGCAGAGCCTGTTCCAAAACTGAGCACTTTGCAAAAGCATGTATATGAATTTAACATTTTAATGACAATCATACCACCCAGGTGAATGCCATTGCATCCCATTTAGCTTCTATTCCATCTTTCTTGTCCAAGACTACAGTTCTGCTTAATGGCCCCAATGTTCTTTATTGATACTGGCAGCTCAGTTTTATTTCAGAAAAACTTATAATTAAAATATTCCTTTTGTACTTATTTTTTATTAAAATGATAATCACATCATTAAGTTCATCAGTTCATCGACAATGCCAGGTTGAATTAAAAGTCATGGACCACTTCTATCCCAAGGTTACACTTAACATACTACCACATCTCTATCTGATATCATTTTTGAGCATGATATCTTAGGACAATATTCTTCGGAGAAATAACTTTTTGAGGCTGAAAGAACTCTTTTTGTATTTGTGCATTAGCAGTGGCTAAAACTGAATTTGTTTTGTAATCTTACACAAAAATGTAAACCAATATCTATTAAGTCTCAGCAACATTCACACTCTGACACTAAATTCAATGAGATAAAAATAAATAAACTCTTAAAAGAAGATATAACAGAGGAAAGCTTTTCACCCTGGAGAGCACAAAACTAGTCTGATAACCACAAGCATCATATGATGATTAATTATTTACAGGCTATAAATCATTACACTGAAGTTGGTGCTTACCCTTTGCCAAGAATTGAAGATATAATAAACAAGGTAGTAGGCTATGAAGCACACAGTTCAATTGACTTACAAAGAGTTTACCATCAAATTCCTAATTGTGACGAAGATGGTCTTTCACTGTAATTGAAGTCTGTGGTCGATTGTACTAAATTAAATTAATCATGTTTGGCCCCATGAATGGTGTTACAGCTTTCCATAAGACAATATTATCTGTAACCTCAATGAAATCGAAAAGAACATATTTATATCAGGATGATGTCATAACCTATTGAAAGAATTAGGAGGAATGTGATGAAAATCTCAAGAATTTCATGAAGGTAGTAGAAAAGTAGGGACCTACAATAAATTATGAAAACTCTACATTTCTTCTTAGGCCTATCAAACTATTGGGGTACCTTATAGGAAGCTAGATAGCTTGCCTGAAACCATTTTGAGAGCTTCCTGTTCCTATGGCTATGTTCTCATATTTTTCTAATTTTATTTCAAGATTTTCACACAAAAAATTTCAAGTATTACTCAGAACAAATTTCCCTTAGATAACAAAACAGCCTTTGAAAAGCTGAAGTTAGGAGTATAAATGTTCTTATTATAGCTGTAAATGAAGAAGCTCTCTTTACAGTGGAGACTGATGTTTCTGGTGCAACTTTGTCTCAACAGGGATGGCCTGTTGCATTCTTCAGCTGATCACTGAACAAATCAGAGCAATGACATGAGTCAACAGAAAAAGAAGCTTATGTCATAATGAAAGCAACAAATAAATGGTGTCTAATGGTGAGACATTTCCATTTCATTACAGACAAGAAGTCAATTTCCTTTATGCCTGACAGTAAAATGTGCGCCAAATCAAGAATGAGAAAAATCATGTGATGGGGACTCAAATTTGGGGACTCCAAATTCTGTAATTCTGCTATGGCTATGAGAGTATATATCATCCTGGTAAAGAAAATGAAGCTGCAGGTGCTTTCTCTAGAATTTGTTCAGTAATAAATCACCCTGAAGCTAAACTGAAACAACTTTCTGATAAGTTATGCCACTCAAGAGTGTATCAGCTTTATCACTGCCTTAGAAAATGCATAGAAGGTTACAACAGTCTGTAAAATAAGTGCTAAGCTCAAGCCCAAATTAATAAAAAATTGGGGAAATCTCATTTAAGAAACCCATCCATTTGAAAGCCAAAATATTGATTTTAAGGACCCATTGCCTTCAAGAGTAAGTAATTATTACCTACTCATTATTAAAGCAAATACTCCTGATTTTTATTTGCATTCCATGCCAGATATCACACCTGGAAGTCATTTTTTATGCATTTTCTGTTTTTCTTATATGGTCTATCTTTATTTATTCATTGTGATCATCGCTTCTCATTTGTATCTCAGGAATTGAAAAAATTTCCTCTCTCTCATGGGATAGCAACAAGAAGAATATCACCATACAATTCTCAGCCAGGCTGAGAAATATATTGGAGTTGTTTGGAAGACAGCAGAACTAGCACTGAAAACAACTATGCAATACAACAGTAGAAAGAAATACTAGATGAAACTACATTTAATCCACTCTCTTTATGTACTTCAACAAATGAGACATCACATAATGTTCAAGCATCCACATAAATTATGTCATGGTATATTTACTTAATTTGGATGACCACTCCAGGACCAGAGTTATTAAGGAGATTTATGATACAATCAAAATATGATCTACATGCGGACGAGGTCACCCTTTCAGAGTGGAATCCTGAATATGCTTACTTAAGACTTCCAGTTGGTCAGGAGATTACTTTTTCAACAAGACATCTTGCACCAGCTGGAGATTCTCTCTATGAAAGTCTACCTGAACATAACCCAAGTGGAACATCTCAGAATAGAGGGAAGTCTTGGTTGACCTATTCACTCCCCAGTCTAATTCCCAAAATTCAGGACATTCAGGAACATTCCTTGACATGCCAAGTCTATCTGAATCACAGTCATTCCCTTATTACTTTAGACAAAGTAATAAGGGAATGGCATAGATCTACATATCTAGAGGATTATATCTCCTAGAAGGGGGCGAATGATATACTACTACCTCTGAACTTTAGTTATTTTTAATTTTCAGTTGTTTATAAATAGCAAACAAGTTTATCTTGCTTATTAAAAAACACTAATTCTTGAGATGTATTTAGCTGATTAGAACTTATAATAAAGGTAATTGTTAAAAGTCTCTGTTAGAATTCCAATTACAACATTAAATACCATGAGAAGTTTTATGTTAAACAAGTAGGATCAGATCTTTACATTTAATCAAAATGCAAACCAATATTGCATTCTTTCAACTTTAATTTGTATGGTAATAATGCTTCACTGATGAAACAAAGAAAATATTTTGTTTTAATTATTTGCTCTAGGCTGTGATGCAGCATGGACTGTTCATGGCAATAATGACCTCAAATACTTTTCTGAAATAGTAAGTTTTAATTAAAGCAAGCAATTATTGGGAATTTCCTGAAACTATGTTTATATAACAGCATTTACATTCAATTGCAAGTTAATAATTTAAAGTTAGAAACTGTATTTCATAACAAATTAATCCAAAAATGATAAAACTTGGGTAAAATTTATTGATTGCTTAAAATTATGTTGTTAGCAAAAGATGCCCTTGAGGGGGCATGAGAATAGACTACGACAAATGAACAAACTAATGCATGCATTTTAGTACCACAAACAAAAGGCATTACAATTTAAATTTGCATCTTTCAATTAATCAATGTTGTTTAAACCCAAATATTCATTCATTTAATATTTCAATACAGTATTGACATGATTAAGTAAAACCAATAAATAATATGAATTCCTTATTACCATTAATGGAGGCAGGTGTTTGGCTAATCCTGAAGGTGCCAGCTCCATCCCAAAATAAATCAGTTAATACCCTGAGAGACACTATCCTCCTGATTCCAGGAGAGAACAGTCTCCTGAACAATTTTCCCTCTAGATTCAGCTAAAGTTTAATTAGTTTATATTCTAAATAACCAGATATTAATTTAATTTTAAATTATTATAAACCAAACAGATAAAATAAATGAACTAAAATCCCTGACACATGTATCAATACATTACGGCACCATTTCTTTAAAACAACACTACTGGGTAGAGACAATGCTGGGAGTTGTTTAGGATAACAATTTTGGCATTCCAGGTTGTAACTATTAATTTGGTTTATGTCATTTAATAACACAAGAAAAGATCACCTTTATGGTCTAATGATAGCATTGGTGACTAAAAATCCAGAGGTCCTGGGTTCAATTCCCAGGTCTTCTTCTTCCTCTTCTTTTTCTTTTCCCTACTCTGAGAAGGTGAATACCAGATAGCTTTAAGGTATCAAGTACTCAATTATCATTTGCACCAGCATAAATTCATTTCATTCATCCCTACAGACTTACACCTACAGTATTCAAATTCACAATCTGCAGATATCATAATAAGATCAATGCAGCCAAGTCATAATAAAAAAGAGTATGCAAATAAGCTAAACACCACCAAAAATGATATCAGAACTACCCTTCCTCCTTTTCAATGTTTTTAAACTGATCGTCATACATCTGCAGCAGCACAAACCCCTGTTTACAATACTCTTCCATTCACTATGTTTTTTAAATTGTTCAGTAACCAGTTTTAAACTATAAAGTTTTAACAGCATCAGTTATACATTTGCCATTTCCAAAGGTACTAACATAAATTTTAAGCAAACAAACTGTTCATACCATATCTCGATGCTCGATATCTGCCCCATGATCCAAAAGCTCCAAACAAATGTCTGCATACCCTTCTTTGGCTGCACACAGTAGCGCTGACCAGTTGTCCTTGAAATAAAAAGTAGGAAACAGCTGCAGAAATTATGTTTTTCAGCTGAAATTAGCAACTAATGCTATTACCTATATGAACAAATGAAAATAAATTAATAAATAAATAATCAGTTAGTGACCTTTAAGAGCATAAAAAATGTGAAAATCTGCACTGACCAATGTAAACTGAAGCTGAATCCTTAAATTTACATGGGAATGGCAGTAGATATTTTAAGAAGAATGACAGAAAATGCACTTGAGCAATGTCCCTTAAAACAAAGTATTTCAAAGGCTATCCTTCTTAGACCCAACTAATATTTTCAAACACCAGATTAAAGAAATGTAAGATTTCATCTTTTATTACATATTTTCTATGATAACAATAATTACAGAAGATTAAGCACACAAAGCAAAGGCTCAGTATTCTTTTATGTACATTGAAGCACACAGTGTTCTGGAAGTGAAGTTTAGAGAGTTCTTGGAAAATTTCAGGGACATGTCAATAAATAGACAATTTTCTTCAGTTCTTTGACATTCAAGAGAATCACAAGCTATGGCACACTGTGAAATTATATCTAATATTTTCACATGCAATGCAACACTTGAGAGAGAATTTAGTTTCTTAGTGAATGAAAGTATTCTTGTTGAAAACCTATATGAAAAAAGTATTATTTCACAGAGAAAAGTATATAATGCTATTAGTTGCAATGGCTCTATACAAGAAGTCTCCAAAAACCCAGAAGATGGTGACATATGTATTCTCAAAAATACTATGAAGACTCTCTTCAAAGTACTAGCAAAATCAGACAGAAGATGACAAAAGATGAGCTGAAAAATAAAAATTACAAGATAAAATAAAGAAATTGGAAGACAAAAGGAAAATTTATGTTTAAAGAAGGAGAAGCTATTGAAACTCTCATTAAGTTTGCAAAAGAAAGAAAAAGCTTCATTTTGATTTTAAAATATGAGTCACATTGTATGATTAATTCAACAAATAAGGGGCTTACAGTCATAAAAACATATATCTGGGCCACCAAAACATTGCACTTGACAGTTACTTGTCTGTTCATAAAATTCTGTCTATGCTGCTGTTGCAACATTGCAACACCCACAGTTGCTTAATGGCTGTTATTGTAGAGTTTTGCCTAGTAAATGTATATTAAGTTTATGTAATAATTAATTACTGTACTCTAGAAATCAGTCAAGACTGAGTGACTAATGATGCTAATCTATAATTTGTTCAGAAAGTGTAAAAGGTGGCATTCCATGTTTAATAATCTGTAGCATTGTCAACTGAAATGATAGCTGTGAAAAGCAAAGTTTTAGGAGCTTGAATATAATAACAAAATTCATATTTTGAGGTGTTACCCCACCAATAGAATAATTTTTATAAATTATATATTGTCACACCTTATCTATATTCCAAACTACAAAATTTTCACTTGAATTGCTTCAGATCCCAGTTCATCAACGGTTGCCTAATGGTATATCCAGGCTCAGATCCATCCAAAACATACTAATAAAGTATTTCAGTAGCCACATATATCAATTATTGACAATTCTTACAATTTACTAATTCTCTTATTTCTAAACTCCCTGCACTAATAATAATTTTATTCTATAACATTTTTTCAATATTACAAACTCATTTAATTTCACTCTTGACTCTATCAAGCCATATACCTCTTTCACAATAACAATATTTACCTTCTAATACATTATTTCTCCAACAATGTAATTCTCCAGCTATAATTACTCAATTCACACTACTCTAATTCTATACCCATATGCCTCAAATGTCATTCACTTATTGCCTGTCATATACATTTATTTTTAACTCTATACAAATACTCCTGTTCCTTGCCTGGAGCTTATCTGCAAACATTTTATTTATTGCTATCGCAGATCTTAATGGAATCCATTTTTCTTTTATCAACTACTTGCTCCATACTGTTGTTCCTGGGCATTCAGTATTTTCATTACCCGAACATATTGGACATGTATTCTGTTCAAGGTTTCTTCTAAACCCTTTTATCCTCCAAATTCCTAATCTAGACCTGCTAATCCTTCTTCTCTTTCTTACAACTGTCAATATAATCTTCATTAATACATTCCTGTTTTAGTTCCTGATATAATGTCAAATAACTTTTCTTCTTTACACCAGCATACAAAATTTGTCTATCTATACCTCAAATCTGGTTTAAACCATTTCCAAAAACCATCTATCAAATTAACTCTTCCTTGCCAAAACTGCCTTATACCATTCTGTATCAATTCATATCCCATCATCTACCTTCTGATAAGGTGGGTTCCTGAATTTTAAGCATTCTTTCCGGATATGCCCCTGTGGCCTTTGATGCAATTTATACAAATATTTTAATAACTTCTCCATCACCATTCTCTCCGACTTACCTCCCAAATGTCTAACAAAGTGCCAACATTAGCAGCATTTGGTGGAATACCCTAGCATTATTTTACAAAACATTAAAAATAATTTATCCATTTCTTTCCTACATCCCCCATACCTCTAATCCATACGTGCACCTCAATTGCACTAATAGACTATATACTCTCACATCAAGTTAATTTCACATTTGGAGCAAAATATAAACATTTCCTTATAGATTTCATTGTCAGTCTACCTTGTGCAAATCCTTTTATTTCCCAAATATGTAAACTCTGAAAAATCTGAATACTGTTTCCTTCTATAAACCACTTTCATTCTTTTCCAAATAATGATACAAAGGCATTAAATACCTTATTGAAAAAGGAACACTCCAATAATAATAATAATAATAATAATAATAATAATAATAATAAACAATCATCTTCATTAACTTCGGCTTCTTCCTCAGCTGTATGTCATCCCTAAATGAGTTTTAAAATTGATGATATTACTTTGGAATATCCCCATATTGTATAAATTCGGAAGATCTTAAATTTTTCTTTCTGAATAGAAATTGGAATAGAATCCAAAGGCAGAAGCGCAAAAGATTCTTGCAGTCATTTTTCAGATTTGTATTCTCCTAAATTCTTCAGAAGTACTGGTGCTGCAAATGTATTCCGAGTTTTCTTTTTGCTATTGAAACCAGATTATCTTGAGCCAGTTGACATTATTTCCAATATTGTCAACTTTTTTTTTCTTTATCATGTGAAGTCTCAGTTCTGTAAAATGCAGTACATCCTCCAATGAATTTAAATTACATCGTATTTTTTGTTTGTCATTCTGATAACAGAAGCCATTCTGATTGACCAAATATGCCAAGCAATTTTGTTCTTTTCCCAAATGAGGCATTAACAGAGTTATATTCTATTTGTGAGTGGCCTGTTTAAAAGAAATTATTGAATAAAAGGATATCAAGGTGCTCAACAGCATGTAGACACATAACATATTTACATTCCTGTTTGTCCAGTACACCATAAATGCCAGAAAAGAAAGCCCAATCCTTACAAACTGCATTTTTTATAGCAAATTAAAAAGACATGAGGCAACTTCTGCAGATCAAAGTTTGGCAGCTTTTTCACTCTACATATAGCATGTGATTTCTCTAGAAGTTGAACTATATACAGTTAGGTTGCACATTGTCAATCTTCTTTAGCATTTGTCTTGGTACATACAGATAAAATTCAGCTAAATGGGTTTTTCTCAGTACAGTCTCCACCTAATGCTGTATTTTCTAGAACTGGCTAAAAAGTTCCATTCAATGTAAGCATCCTGATCTTGATGGTAAAGTTATTTCTCTGTGGAATTCACGTGAGAAAATGTATAGCAAATATCTCACAAATTATTTTAGCATGTGGAAGAACAAGTACAATTCTGTGTTTCATATATTTAGATAAAATTACTTTTTTTTCAGGAGTGATATCACCCTAACATTTTTAACATACAGTTAGTTTTCCTAATATTTAATTCGTGAGGCAAGTGCTCTGAATCTTTTCTGGAATAACTAAGAAGGGAACTTTCGAAAAATGTTAATATGAAATATAATTCATTCCTATACAATATAGACTTACCCATAGTTTGTATGCACCACCTTCATTCATTTTTTAAAATGGTATTAATGTTCATTCCTTTTAAACAGCACTTGACTTATGAATGATTCAGACAAATCGAAAAAAGTAAGATAAAAGGCCTAACAAACTTACACCTTATTCAAATTATTTATTTGAATTTTTCCCCTATATGACACCAAATAAGATTTTAGTTTGTTTCTCTTTATTTTCCAAAAATGAACACATATCTAAGCACTTTATCACCTAGATTCCAAATTTCTTCATGAATTCCTATTTTTATCAGCGTCAGTAAAATTGTAATTGCATTCCCTTACACATGTTGAGTTTGTTTGTTTGTTTGTTTAACTAACACTCCAGCTATACAGAGTCAAAAAGAATGCAATTTCGCGCAACTACCCTCTGGAAGTGTTATTCGTAATGTACAATGTTGAAGTTTCATAACAGTTCCATCGTGAGCGTTAGGATTGTAGGCGAGACAAAATGGCGAGTGATCAAGAGAAGACATATTTCATGTTCCACTACACTTGTGCAACAACATTTCCGCAAGTATTATGCTGGTACTCCATCATGTCAAAAGAACAATTACCAATGGTATAAATTGTTTACAGAGATGGGATCTGTGTGTAAGCAGAACAACACCGGGCGGCAGCATGTAAGCGATGAAACAGGAGAGAGAATTCGGGAAACATTCACAAGAAGTTCGCGAAAGTCGACATCATGTACTAGTCGTGTGGTACAGTTACCCTAGAAAACTATGTAGTGTGTTGTTCCTAAGCGTTGATGTGCAAAGTTATATATTGCAGTTGTTACATACCCTGAAAATGACAAGTTTTATCAAGATATGCAGGCGGCTATACGTTTGTAGATCGGCTTGTTTTCTCGGGTGCAGCCATGTTTCATGTTAACGATAAAGTAAATCGCCATAATCTGCTGATATGGGGCACAGAACAACCACAAATCTCGGTTGAGCATGTTAGAGATTCGCCGAAGGTGTATATGTTTGGTGCTATTTCACAATGAAGTGTCTATGGCTCGCTTATCTTCATGGAAAGTACGTTGCGGGGAGAATGTAATTTGACATGTTGCAGCATTGGCTCATCTGTAATTTGACATGTTGCAGCATTGGCTCATCCTATAGCTTGATGAGGACTCCAGAGATTACATGTTTCAACAAGATGTGGCACCACTCCATTATCATTACGTGGCGCGAGGTTACCTCAGTGGACACCTATGTTGGATCGACTGCGCGAACCCCCGACCCTCTATTTCGCTCGTGGCCACCAAGTTCGCCCAATCTTATGCCTTGTAACTTCTCTGTGTGGGACTGGTTACATAAACGGCTGTATACCAGCCAACTCTTCTCAAAGATCTATAGAAGTTACGAATACTCATTGTTACTACTTTCCAAACCACAGATTGCAAAATGCTCTCTAGTATATGGGAAGAATTTTATTATCGTTTGAACATATGCCGTGTGACACGCGGTGCCCATATTGAATCATTATAGTACCTGTAAAACTTCCAGAGTTCTGCTACGTATTAATGCTGTGTTTGAATTTGTCATAAATATATACCCACAATGAATATGTTCCATTCATTTTTACTCACCCTGTATATTTGTGTTTAGCAGAAAAGTATGCTTTTCCTGATTATCGTTTACTTTTTATGTAATTTTTTTTCTATTTCTCAGGTTGTATCTATATTTTCTCTTCAGTTCAGCTTCTATTTCACATTTTTCATATAATCATGCTTTGTGTTTTATAGTCATGATCTGAATTATGAACTGAAATATTGTTCCCCTCTAAAATTAAATTATCAGCACTAACGGTAGTGATTATTATTATTTTCCCTAACGCTTGGGATAGGTATAATTTTGAAAATTTCTGCATTTTAGCTACATGATGATCTGAAAAATGCATTAAATCCATATTTACAAGGGAATATAATACATAAGTATAAAATGAGTAAATCTGTTTCTATTTAAAAAAAAAATAATAAGACATGCATCATTATTTGAATCGATCAAAGCTAAATGGTACCATGTCAGTTTTTGCACATTTTCAGAAGGGGAAAAAATGTTATATCTACAAATCACTGTTCACATTAGGAAGAATATTTTTTCCTCTAAAAAAATGTGTTGGCTGTTCAAACTAATTCTTTGAATTATCTTATTGAATGACTGACCACACACATGCACACGCGCGTGCACACACACACACACACACACACATACACACAAAATTTATTTTCCTAGCTCATCAATGAGTATGTTAGAGATAAACAGCATTGTTAAAATTCTTTATTTCAAGTGTGGTACCATAATAAGCACATATAAGAAGGTGCTCTGCATTATAGATTCAAATGTAAAAATACATTGCACGCATTTATAAACAAAACAATGGATCTGTACTTGTGTTATGAGTGACAAACACCGTAGAGCTATAAATGAAGCCATGATAATGTACAAGGTGATATGTTGCTGTGACCTAAAATACCAATATACATTTGTAGATATGCAGAACACTATTTCTATAATGGTTAAAGACAAACATTGCTTTGTTTTGGCATTAAACAGATTGGTTCCCCTAGTCAATAATGTTGATATGTCAACATGGCTAATTATGTAGTTATGTCATTAGAAATCCAAATCCAAATGCAACAGTGAACAGAGCTAATGCAAATAACAGTAATATTATTTCTAGCTAATACAGTTTTATAATGTTTTCTTTTTTTTAGTTTCTGATTAAACACTTTCAAGTTATACTGATTATTGCCTATTGTTTTATAAGTTATCCTTTATTTATTTTTCATCATTAACAATGCTTTTAAATGTATCTTACTGATTATATGATTACACCAACTTTGTTAATTTTCTCTGTTATCACAAGAAGATTTATTTTATGTTCTGTATTAAACATAAATAAAAATTATATAAAAATAGAAGTACTTAAGCATAAAGAAAAGAGCTGAATGGCTATGAGAATGATGGAGTCTGGTTTTGTTTTTTATTATATACATGAAAAGATTGGTAAACATCTATGTAGTGGTCAGTCTTGAAAATCAAGAAAATTGATTTTCTAATTTCTGGGAACCCTATTTATGTTCAACAGCATTCATTGAAAAATACATCCTATCCACCATGCATTGTCACAGAAATTTGATATAAAAACCGATTCATATTGTCAAAATGTACAGTCAATTCTGGGAGTGATTTTAATATGATCAAAAACAGTTTCTTCAGAAGTTGAAAATCCTTTGGTTGCTAAAACCTCAGTTGTTACTATGATATATGACAAAACGAGTTCCACTAACTGCAACATCAAATAACATTTGCAGAAATATCTCCTCTTCTAGGAAATATTTGTAATACTAAAAAATTTACTGTAAGCATGTTTGCTTTCCCCTATTCAAATAACTGTCTAAGTGGGATAATATAATTTGACAGAGGGTTCTGAAGGCTGGCCTTTGTTGCAAGCTTTCAACATCATCACAAACAGTAAAATGGTGTAAAAATATCACCAAGACTCAGTGCCTTGGAAATTGTTCTTGTGTTGCACAAATTACTGAATACTTATTTTTTGTTATAGACTGCAGAATCATTTGAAAAGTAAAACATGTTTCAAATTTTGCAGTAATTCTGTTCTGGAAAGCGCAAGAAGCTATTTTTGGAAATCATGAACAAGTACTAGTCATGTTTCATACATTCTGAGGTGAAAACAAAACTCCTATATTTCAGTTAATCATTTTCCTTGTAGTACCGTATAAATGGATGAACAGATGAGTTCCCATGGAATGACTCAGCTTTGCACAATAAATGAATAGTTCTCTGCAAAATCACATCACCACTGCTTCATTATGACAACGTACAATTTTCTTCTCTTGAATAATAGCAGATTACTGTTTAGTATTAAATCATGTTTTTTAGAGCTTAGCTTGGCTGAATGAATGAATAAATTTATTTTCACAAATGACATTAAAATTTAAATTTATACCCTTTTAATAGATTTTACTTAATTCCTGATCCCTTATCTTCGGCTCATCAGCAGGTTTCTATTGGAATATCTAGTAAACCTGGTTTCTGGTATTACATTAAAATTGAAATTTAATATAAATGTACCCCTACATATTACATCAAAATATTTCTACATACAAAATATTCTAACAAAATGGACATACAAGGCCCAGTTAAAATACATCAAACAGAAACAGTGCCTTCGGCAAATCCAAAAGGCACTATATCCAACAAATACACTAACCCCTATATTTGCCCATTTATAACTCACAATACTTCACACCCTAAGTTACATTTAATTAACAATTTACACTCCCTATACCACTAAATTTCACTCTCCTTATTGTTTCATTTCCTAGGCCCTATAAACTCAAACACTCGGTTATCAAGTTATAGGGCCCTTCTTGCTATATCTGCCCCCTCATACTCTAAAACATTTGCTATATTGCTTACTAATTTTTATCATCCATCTAGCTCCACTATCCTTTTTCTTGTTTTAACATTCAACACCTTTTTTCCTTGGTAAATTCGACCATCTCCCCATTTCCAGCTTCTCGCTAAGAAACTTGGGCTCTTCACAACCCAGTAATATAAGGCAATTATTATCTTGCTGACTACATAATGGACATTTATCCAACTTCTCCCTTACTCTTAAGCCCTTCAAATTTATAACTCCTGTCCTCGCCTGTGCAAAACCTTCTCTTGCTGATTCATCACAAATATCAACATAATTTTCCCTATTCCAAACTTCTTTCAATTCTCTATATACACTCAATGACATTTTAAGGTTAAAACTTGCAAATATTCCTTGCCTTTCAATATCTTCCATTCTTCAACCTAACTTCTTTCCAGAAACCCCTTCTTAATACTCTCCTGTTCCTGCACATGTTCCCAAAACCAATTTTTTCTAAATTTTCCTTTATCTTGTTGAGCCAAGTACCACCTTGATTAAACCTTTGCTGACATACCAAACATTGGTATAATATACTATAGTACACTATATTCTCTAAAGCTTGGCTGAAAGCTTAACAAAATCCTCTGTGGACTAGCAAATAGTTTCAAATGTTCTGAAACTGAATGCTTGTAAGTGATATTATTGATATTTCTTCAAAACTTTCGATATAGCTCCCTCTAAATCCTCAATGTTACCACTAATCACTTTCATCTAAAAGACATTTTTATGCCGGTGTATTATATATACATAATTCTGGATAAGCAACATTAGCATAATTTTAAAGGAGTGTCACTTCCTTGCAGGATTATTATGTTTAAATTAGCACCAGTAATCATGAGCTATACATTCTGATGTACTGTACACACACAGATATAGCTGCTGTAACTGCTGCTATAATGCTGTTCCTTGGTTTTAACTTGGCAACTTTTGAAAATACAATCTTTTCAGATATTTTCCTGGATTTAAACAGTTTATATATTTTTCCAAGATTATAAAAAATTAGGCACCTGTGAACATGAGATATACAACCATCCTTATCTCTGATTGAAATCCTTGGCATCTGCCTGCTGACTAAATCAATATAGTAAAATTGACTATGTGTGTAAATACTAAGTTGACTGTGTCATTAAATTAATGCTTTTCCTGGTTAGTATCCAGATGAGGACAAAATTACATTTTCTTAAAGAGTTTCTAAATAATCACTATTATGAAATTCTTTCTTTGAATCTTGTTCACAAGTAAGAAATTACTCTTTGTAGTCCTTTTATCCCCATCTATTTTGCAATGTTTCTTGAAACTCTTGTTTCTTCTTACTGACTACAGATTCACTAAGGGAAGTAATAGAAGCATTTACGGAGCTTAGAAATGCATCTAGTACCACATACTACAGCTGCATAATATGACTAGGACCTAAAATACTTTTCAAGTGTGTTTTGATTTCCTAATTTAATTAGTTACTTTTCCTCAAGTCTTTACTAACCCAATAATTTTTGCAAAGTTTTTGACTACTTATTCTACTCATTATATCAAATCAAACAATTACCTTATCACAAATCTAATTAAACTTAACAAAAGACTAAAAAAGCTTTACTTAAGGAAAAAATTACTTTAATTATATTTTATTATGTAATATATCAAATGAAAGTCCTATTCATAAAGCTTTTAAATAACCCTGTTCCAGGTGTGTCCCTATTATAGTTCTCTAATAATCAACATTAATGTATATGGAAGTTAACAAATTATAAGTTTTTAGGGCAATTTAAAATACCTATATCATAGAAATGGATGATTAGAATTTAAAAAACTATATACAAAAAAATTAACAAAATCCTTGACATCATGTTCCAAAATTATTTCACCTGATTTGACATTAACTTATCCTATAAAATTTTCACAGCTATAATTCCTACTTAATCCTAAAAATAAACATACTTATGTTAATAGTTGAAGAAGAAAATTTAATAAAAGTATAAAGTTAAGTTTGTGCTGCTATAATAACTAATATAACTTACCGCATCTTCCGCATTAACATCAGCACCATGATTTATTAATTCTCTTATGAAAGATAATTTTCCTTTAGTAGCTGCAAAAATTAGTGCAGTGGTACCATTCTGAAAACAAGTAATAAAAATTAATGTATCACAAACATTCAAAAGCTGCCATACTAGACATCTACTTAATTACATTAAAAATTGAGTTTATATACATTAAGAAAACAACACTAACTGCTTTTTGTCTCTGGTTATTTTCCAGATCTTGTACAGATAAAGAAATAACTTACAGAGAAAAATATGAATACCACCATTGTAACAGGAACCAAAAAGAAATTAAAAACACGATTAAAATAATTGTTTTAATATGAGAGTCGTTTGAAACGTTCTCGAAATAAAGTACAAAATGACAGGATAGATTGTTTAATTATTCTTATTTTTCAAAATATCCTTGACATTAGCATTTTGTCCAGCAATGCTCCAAAGTCTTTATATGATCACGAAAGTCTGATAAGCCTCAATGAATGGTTTAAGCTCATCAGACGAAAATTTATTTCCACCAAGAAATTTTCTCAGTTTGGAAGAGATGGAAGCCAGATGCAGTCAAATCAGGGGAATAAGGTGGATGTGGCAGCAAATTATACCTCAATTCATTGATTTTCGCCATTGCAACGACACATGTGAAAGCAAACTGTCTTGATGCGAGATGATTTTTTCTTTGATAAGCACAGCTTTTCTTGCATATTTTCGTCTTCAACAGGCCCAAAAGATTAGCAGTCAGCAGTCGCGGCACCAATCTTGCCAATAAAATTTTCAAGCATAATTCTTTCCTTAAAGTACAAAATAGGCGTTCCCCTATATACCCAAAATTTCAGCTATTTCGGACACCTTTAATCGGCGATCCTCCGAAACCACATCGTCCACCTTGTCGATCATTTCTGATATAATGAATTTGGGTCGCCCAATGCGTGGGTCATTTTCTAAGTTTTCACGGCCGCGTTTAAATTCCGTGAAATGATGGTGCAGAGTCCTCTAGGGCGTCATATCTGTATGAATTTCTATTGCACTCGTATCCTTCCTTACAAAGTACTTAATAACCGCACAATGCTTGATATCTGCCATTTTTCCCGTATACACACATCTGTACCGAACAGCTACCACTATTCTTGGCCAATCCATGTATTATTGCACAAATGTTTATATGGGAGATGGCGGGTTTTGATAACAAAACTGCTCCGGTACTGCTGCTGCAACCTGTGGGTCATTCCGAGAACTTTTCAAAAGATCCTTTCATTTAAACTACAACCATCATGTAACTACGCTTTGTAAAAATTGTGTGTCAACATATATTTATTAAGAAAATTATCCTATCAGCTAGAAGGATACACACTTAAAATGGTTCACTATGGATTGGTACACTTTCATATAACATATGGTATAGAAATCTGGGGTGGGACAAGCCTTTCTAATTTAAATAGAGTATTTATATTACAAAAAAGAAGTACAAGATGCATATTCAATTTAACTAGTCGCCAATCTGTGAAAGAAACATTTAGAAAACATCACATACTAACAGTCATATCGTTGTATGTTTACAAAGTTCTTTTATTAATAAAGTCTAAAATGGAACACATATCATTAAATACAGACGATAATGAATACAACACGAGGGGAATTAATAATTATCATATAGAGCATAAGACAAAAATGTCGAGCAATAAAGATCCATATAGTATAGGTATTATCCTGCATAATAAACTTCCCACTTTCATTAAAACTGAGCAAGGAAATTCTTTTCAGAATGTGTTGAAAAAGTATCTTATTGACAAATGTCTAAACAGATTAGATGAGTTATAACTGGGCAATGTTATCATTAATCTCCAATATGATTTGTTCATATCCTTAATAAATATTAAATGGCTAAAACTGTAAGGTTATTTCATTATGAATTAGTCCTGATGATCTAATTCTGTTATTAATTTTAGTCTAGAATGTAGAAGATTATATACAGAATGTGGTAACCAAAATGTAATGCTGTTTGTATATATGTTCGTTTCCTTTTTGGCTAAGTCAGTACTTGTAAATGCAGGTAGGTCTATTGATAGCCAACAAATTATTATTATTATTATTATTATTATTATTATTATTATTATTATTATTATTATTATTATTATTATTATTATTATTATTATTATTATTATTAAAATATTCATATGGATTAAGCCCCAAGGTAATTTCATTGTCTTAGTTATTTTTGGTAAAACAATGTATACAGTGTGTAATTTATTATTATTATTATTATTATTATTATTATTATTATTAATTTGAGTGTTTTTTATTTGTTTATTTAAGGACGCTCTTTAACATCGCAGGTCATCAGCGTTCCATTCTATTTAGGGCGTGAAACGGCCGACAAATTTTGCTCAGAGGCCTCTTCTTTCAGGCTTGAGGTTCTTTTTTGTGCCGTAAATGTACGACACAGGACCCACGGCTTTACTTCCCTTCCGAAGGAAGCCATACTTACGATTTTTACGCCCGAATAAATCCATTGATCCTGGCCGAGTTCGAACCCGCGACCTTGGGTTTAGAAGGCAAGTATGGTTACCACTACACCACCAGGACCGACAATTTGAGTGTTGACTTCATGTGTATATAACTGGTATAGAAAGCAATATTGAGTTGAAGATGGCTTAAATTTGTACATGATATACAGTTGCTATATAATTTTGTGAAAGTATCACTGGAACCATGTAAATTGTAGTTTTTTTTGACAAAGTCAGAAACTTGTGTACACAAGTCTATTGAGAGCAAATATATTATTATTATTATTATTATTATTATTATTATTATCATTAATCTTCACCAGTCCACTTAAGGCCATTTTTTCCCAGCTTTGCAACCTTTCCCCCACTCCACTCATTTCCCCTTTTGCAATACCGGTAATATTGTTGTGGCAGGGGTAGCACCAGCAATGTCTGTATTTCTGTTAGGTGAATAGTATCAAATGCCTTCAAATATAAGTGGCATTAGACAACAGTAAAAAATATAATTTACAACGTGTACAATTTCTTTAAATCGTAAGAAAACTGGAAAGAGAAAGTTGATGTCTTTTTTTAGAGATGCAGATAATAACTGCAGAAGCTTATGAGGTATCGGCCGAAACTTTTCAACGTATACATGACGAAGCTGAAAGAAGGACAGCTGAAGATGCAAAATCCCCACAGCCGTTTTTATCCTCTCCAATGAAAAATATCAGGGAAAAATAGTCACAGGCTTAGACAATTTTAAGAAGGATGTTATCCGATGTTCGGTGCGAGAGTTTTATCCAACCCTTAAAAAAATTAAGGGGGTGCTAAAGGAGAAAATAGATTATGGCGGCATAACTTCTCTATATAAAATATTGAGGAATCTGTGATTTAAATATTGGAAATGACCGTTGAAGTTTTTTCATGGAAAGGAAGTATACCGCTGTAGCTGTTTTTAAGAAAAATGAATGACTTAAAAAAAATATCCTCGTCCTATAATCTACATGGATAACCCAGAATCACAGCAGATCATCTGTTTGGCAGGATTCTAAAGGAAATGGGGGTCTCAAAAGTTCCTGTCAGAAAAGGCTCTCTTTAATAATCTGTCACGCGGGTCAGCAAATCATGGGGCCATAGGAGCAGATTTGTTTTTTCAATCTAAATATAGTGGTAACTACCACCAAGAAATGAACAGTGTGAAGTATTCAGAAAGGGTCATCAACTTGCTTATAAGCCTGGAAGAAGGGAGTGTCATTGTGATGGATAATGCAAAATACCATTCAACATTTACAGAAAAAATTCCTGCAGCAAGTTCTAGAAAGGTTTGCATTTTATCACGGCTTAAAAGCAAGAAAATTCCTCACACTCCAACACCACAAATGCAGAGTTGCTGACCATTATTAAACAACATGGCAGCGCCTATGGGAAATATGAGGTTGATGAACTGGCGTTGGAAATGGTGCATGAAATTGTAAGGCTGCCTTCCCATCACTGCCAATATAACTCCATTGAGCCCATATGGGCTCAGATAAAGGAGAAATTTGCTGACAAAAATGCCACTTTTAAAATTAAAGACATCAGAAAACTGCTGATGATGCCGTCACACGAGTAATGGTAGAAGACTGGAAGAAATGTGTTCTTCATGCAGAACATCTGCAACAGGAAGGCTTTGTGAAGGAATGATTGCGAGGATGCATCAAGAGGATCGTGATTAATCTACGACAAGAGCCTGAAGATAGCAGCAGAAAACATGACATCTATGATGATGGAAGATGTCGGCCCATTATGAAACTCGGCTCGGCGAGTCATTTATTACTTCTCTCTCTCTCTCACACACACACACGGAATATTGATACACGCGCTGTGTAATCTGGTCTCAAGCAGTGAGGGAAGGACAGCACTCCATCAGGCGGGGAACTGTAGAAAGAAACAGATATACGAGGATAGGTTCTTAAGTTTCCGGCCTAACTATTTTCTACGTATAATAAAGCCAAAAACTATATTTCGCTTTTCAATATAGTTACCCTTCATTTCATTACACTTCTCACATCTTTGAATTAACATTTCAATCCCCCTACAAAAATAGTAATGTTCTTGTCTGCATAATGGGCATGAACAGCGTCCATCACATTTTCATTACACATTTTCTTCTTGAATTTTGTGAAGAGCAAATAGTCATTGGGAGCTAGATCTGGGCTGTAGGGTGGACGGTTGATTTCCTTGAAGTCACATTTCTTCACAGCTTCCTTTACAATAAGAGATGTGTGCACAGGTGCGTTGTCGTAAACAAGGCGCACATCACCACTCAGCTTTCCTCGCTTTTTCTCTTTGATGAAAGCACGTGGTTTGTACAGTAGGCCCGCATAGTATCACCCATTTACTGCGGTGTTCCTCTACTTGAAATCAATGAAGAGTATTCCTCCACAGTCTCAAAAGACTGTGGCCATGATCATCTTGGTTGACTGAGTGACCTTGGCCTTTATAGAGGCGGTGTTTAGCCAGGTTTATGCCTGCCACTCCATTGCTTCTCTTTTGGATAAGGGATCATAGTTTCATCCCCTGTTTGCAGAACTTCTCTCTCGTTGCCACGGCAGAACTCCAAAAATACCTGACAACAGATGACTCGTTGCTGCTTTTGGACTGAGGAACGAAGTCTACCGTCTTGCACTAACCTTATTCATGCTTAAATTTTCATGAATAATTCGAAGGACTGGAGTTTAGAAAGGCCCAACTTAATGCTATTTCCGTAAATTTGAGCCGCCGGTCTTTCATAATTTCTCCTTCCACAAGAGCGATGTTTTCAGGAGTGAGCACCTTCACGGGCCGACCTGCACGCTCTTTGTCTCCAATGCTTTCTTGACTCATTCGAAAAAGTTTGACCCATTCTTTTACGGTAGAATAAGATAGAGATGCTTCCCCATATACACGGCCCAATCGTTGTTGAATTTTATTTGGATTAAGTGCTTCATTTATGAAGAACTTAATAGCAGATAGATACTCCATTTTGAACATGTCGCAATCTTCAACACATAGCCTTCTTTAGGCAAGTATATCTGAACAAGTGGACACAGAGGAGCGAAAGTTACATCTGCAATTATTTACTTTACAGATAAAGTATGACACCAGATAACGTCGGTCCTGGTGGTGTAGTGGTTACCATACTTGCCTCCTACACCCAAGATCGCGGGTTCGAACCCGGCCAGAACCGATGGATTTTTTCGGGCGTAAAAATCCTAAGTATGGCTTCCTTCGGAAGGGAAGTAAAGCCGTGGGTCCCGTGTCGTACATTTACGGCACGAAAAAGAACCTAAAGCCTGAAAGAGAGGCCTCTGAGCAAAATTAGTCGGCCGTTTCACGCCCTGAGTTGAATGGGACGCTGATGACCTGAGATGTTAAAGAGCGCCCTTAAATAAATCAATCAAAAAAAAAAAAAAAAAAAACAGATAATCCTTATCGGTGAGACCGAAAACTTATGGATCTATTCCGTATATATGTATATATATATATATATATATATATATATATATATATATATATAGCGAGAAAGGGGATTTAAATCCGTGACCTTGACTGGACTGGCCAGAATGAAACCACTATAGCAGGCCTGGAGAATGATAGATTAGCATGAGCGACTTCAATTCCCCTCCATAAGTTCGTGCAATATAGACATTTGAGCTTATCAGTGGCGTACATGTGTTACTAAGTTACATTTCAACTTATTACGAACACAAAATTAAACACGATACAATATGTAATATTTGTAGTAATTCATTGTCAAATTGTACAACAGCATTTAGATTTGGCTGACTTGAAAGCCTACTAAAACAATTAACGAATCACAAAGCTGAAATGCCTCCTAACATAAATCAAAGGATATGATATAGTTGTACCACAAATCAATGTTGATTTCATTTATTTACGGACGCTCTTTAACATCTCAGGTCATCAGCGTCCCATTCAATTCAGGGCGTGAAGCGACCGACAAATTTTGCTCAGAGGCCTTTTCTTTCAGGCTTGAGGTCACAAATCAATGTGATTTTCCATCTTCGAAGAGAGCAAAATACTTTTCTTTGCATGCAGGATTAAAAGTAGGAGTGCACGTCCTGCACCCATTGCGAAAACTGCTGCTGGAGCTGCGATGACTAGCGGGAAGAGGAGGCTTTATCTGCCAAGTAAAACATTACGCACTGCATTCGTATCCTCTATTCAAATACTTAAGATTTCGTCCGTCCATTCTCATTGCGTCAATGAAAGCAGAATATTAATAGTTGGTTGTCAGCACTTCCCTCTGACTAGCCATCTCTCCAGCTGGTTCGTTGTTTGTATTCCTCCCCTCCTCTCGACCTCATACACACACTCTTATTAATGGAAGGGCATGGGCAGACTGCTCTCCGTGAATGCCAGTCCCCCAGCCCGCACTATAGTATATAATGCGGGTGTCAAAAAAATGTACACACACTTTCACAGTAGATATCTATTTTATATATTCCAAAGTTGGACCGAAAACAAACAGTAATGTGTAGTATGATGTTCTGTAAATAGATGTGACTCGTATACATTATGATAGCGCTGCTACATGATAGGTAAATCAACAATGAACAAATGAAGCCAAGATTATCGTATGATGTTATGTAAACAGATGTGACTCACATTACATTATGCTAGCGTTGCTACAAACAAAATGGAGCTAAGATTATCGTTTTGAACATCGGAAAGCAATGTGAAGTGGTATTGGAAAACCGAGAATGTTGTTGAAGTTCAAAGGCAATGGAGACGTGTACAGAACAAAATCGCCGACGCGAGTAACTGCACGCATTCGAGACAAATTAGAGACTCGTGGTACAGTACGCGATGTTCACAAGGGCAGACCTGGGAGACCTCGCACAGCAACAAGCCCCGCGTCCTCGGCTATGGTTTTGTAACATTTTGAGCACTCGCCGCAGAAATTTACACAGCAATGTGCACGTGAGACTAGGATTAGCAGAACCAGCGTATGTCGTATTATTAAAGCAACAAAAGTTGAAGTTTCCATCCCAAGACTTTAGCATGTTTTAAATGAAGATGGCCCTGCCCTGATCGGAGAATGCCGCACTGTGAGTGGTTTCGAAGCAAGGTGCAAGAGGATGAGACAGACCTTCGTAGGGAAAGTTGTTTGGTCCCATGAGGCACAATTTAAGTTGAACGGAACTGTTAAACGGCATTACTGTCTCTACTGGTGTGCAAACAATACTCATGTTATGTTGGAAAAGGCTGTTAATTTACCTGGAAATAATGTTTGGTGTGTATTATCATCTAGAGGTCTAATTGGACCATTCTTTTTTTAAGGAACAGTAACTGCCCCAGTGTATCTGAACATGATACGCACATCCGTCTTACCCGCCATTCACACACTCTATGGAAATGGGGAATTTCACTTCCAACAGGATGGCGCACCACACATAACCACCCAGAAGTTGTGCCCCAAGTAACAGGAGTTTCAGAGTTATGATGGCCAAAAGCTTGGACGGAATAATAATAATAATAATAATAATAATAATAATAATAATAATAATAATAATAATTGTAGTGTGCCGTCCTGACATCTAGATGCCTATACCAGGACATATATTGCAGTTTCTATAGTTTATTATATTTTTCTTCTCTCTTACATTTTTTACATTATTTGCACAGATTACATTTATATAACTAAATAAACAAAAATAATTCACAAAAATACAAATTAGGAAAACAACCATAAAATAAACATACAAACAATTCTCTAACTGGAAGCCAATTAACAAAACAATAACTGTTAGCCAGCTATTATTTAACTACTAAATCATAAATTCAAAACTAAAAATGAAGCTAAAACTACCAAAACTAAAACTACCATCCATAACCGATAGTAACGGTGCTAGTAACCAGCAGCCCTAGGTAAAATTTTCCTTAATCTATATATTCCCTTTTATCAACTTTATTGATTTATAGATATTTATATTTTATAACTATTCTACTACACTTTATTTATATCACTTTCACCTTGTTCGCTTGTCCATTTTCACCTTCTATCCAAAATTACACCTCACTTAACTTTACTTCACTCCTGAGTGTTTAAATTATAACTGAATAAAATTGTAAACCTTCAATTTAAACTAGGCAATAACTATGCAATTTACTCATCATACACCATTCACTTACACTTTCACCATTTTTTAAACCTTCATTTCTTCCTTCGTAGTTTCAATACTTCATTCTCTTCTCTTTCCCTGTGGCTCTACAATCCATCATCTGCTCCTCTCTACTCCTACCTGCATCTTCACACACCAATCATTCCTGAATCCTCCCTTCTCTGTTTTTCCCCTTTGGCCACCGGTCTGTCCTTGTTGTTATAGTCCAATGGATATTATTGTACTAATGTACTATTGTTATTGTTAAAATTGCTAATTTTATACGCTTTCTTGTTATTGATCTGTTGATTGATGTATTGTTGTCATGTTATATTATTGTTTATAATTTCTAATTGTCTATAATTTGATGGTGTCATTATTATGGTTTATATGGTTATTATTGTCAATGTTTTTAGGTTATTGTCATTATGTCTGTTACATTCCCATCTTCTTTCTTCTTTGCAGTCATCTTCATACTTCTTGTTGTTGATGCCATATTGTTGTTTATTGTTACTATTATGTATAATTGTCTTTATTTGTGTGTAGGTTATTGTGGTCAAGTTGTCGTCAATGTCTGTTACTTCCTAATCTTCTTTCTCCTTCGCCACCTTCACATAACTTTACATCGTCCAGCTCTTTAAATCTTCTTCTATAAATTTTTCTTTTTCATTCTTTGCAGCCATCACATAACTTGCATCTTCCAGTTCTTTAAATCTTCTTCTGTAAATTCTTGTTTCTTCCTTCTTCACCACTGTCCCCATAACATTCACCTTCCAACTCTTTACATCTTCTATGGATCCTTTTTCTTTATTCTTCAATGCCATCACATAAATTACTTCTTCCAGGGATTTAACTTTTCTTCTATAATTGATGCTTTCTTCATTTTTCACTGTCTTTGCATAAATCTACCTCTTTAGCCTTCTTCTATAATTTCTTCTTTCATCATTCTTCACCGCTGGCACATATTTTGCATCTTCCAGTTCTTTAAATCTTATTCTGTAAATTATTTTCTTCATGCTTCACTACTGTCACATAACTTACATATACCAGCTCCTAAGTCTTCTATAAATTCTTCTTTCTTCATTCTTCACCCCCGTCACGCTATTTTCATCTTCCAGTTCTATGAAACAATTCCTCTTTCTTCTCTATTCTTATAGTTCAATATTCATATATCTCTAATCTCATCTAATATATCATCTTCTCCCACATCACTTCCTACCGCCACGGGTGGCCGAGGTCGTTCAGACGCGGACTCGTGAGCTGGAGGTCTGAGATTCGGATCCTGTCAGGACCATTCTTCCTAACTGAGGTTTTTTTTTCCCCCAGGTTTTCCTCAGTCCTCATAAATGGCAAATGCCGGGGAGGTACCCTAAACTTAGGCCTGGAACGTATCCTTCCTTAAAAACCCTTTCCAATATATCATTTCATCTCATGCATCATTAGTGTTCACTGCCTATGGTTCCTCAGTGGTAAAAACGGGCGTTAAATATCATTAAAAAAATTCAAAAATTACTGCCTCTTCCTTTACAGTCTCTATTATATTCATCATCCAATTTCCTTCTTCTTTTTCTATCTCTATATACTTTTATAGTTTATATATGTTTCGTTTCATCTCTTAGGGTAAGAATCCTCTTCTTTCTCTCTATTCTCTACTTACCTTATTATCTAATGGTGTCCTCTTTGTTATTAAGTTCAGTCATTATCCTCGTTACAATCGCTAACTTCTTCCTCCCTTATCTCTACCTCCTTTCTTCTTCCTTCATCCTATTGCATTATGTTTAAATTTAAGGTCTGTGTAATTTATCCCTATCATTGTTATGTGTGTTGTAATGTAGGTAATCTCTCAGATCTTCTTACCTCCTCTAATTGGGCTACATCAATCTCAATATTCTCTTAACTTTGGCATTTAGAGTACATTATATGATTGCTACTCTAAAATATTTTTGTGTACTGACCAAATTATTGTACAATCCAATTAGTTTGTATAAATCAGGAATAGATCTTAAGTCAGAATAACATTTTATGCGGATATATGTTTATTTATACCAAAATTAAGTCTCACTACTTAAGCTAATTGGAGAGAAAAGGGTCCATTTAATAAATGAAATACAAGGCAACTGAAATTATGGTCTATGAGGTCACTGTAGGAGTGTTGAAAAGGGTAGAATGAGAAAGACTTGTTTATATTTTAGTGAAATAGGAACTAATAAATTTGACTTAAAAATTTTTTTTGGAAAATCCAGAGATTGAAAGGCTATTGGTATGATGTTCACCATCCATTGATGTCCATGGCTTCATTTAGTCTTCTGAAACTAAGGAGTTGATATTTTGGGTCGCCTGCTAATGCTCTGCCGAATCTAAAAGCATGACTTGTCAGAGCTGTGGTTGTCAAGTAGTGCTGCTGCTAATCCGAATCTCGCACCATGATATCCCAGATATTCTCTTTGCAATTTCTCTCTGGATATCTTACCATACCAGGTTTTGTGGTGTAGAATTCTCTGATAAATGGTTTACAACTTTAATTTGATACCCACTCCTTGCATATATTGAATTTAAAATTCTCATTGTATCTACGCTAAATGATGCTTCTCAAAGTTTGCCATTATAATTTTCTGGGCATATTATTATATTCCTTTTCTAGATCAATGAAAATCAATGGTATATATTTTGATTTTTTCCTGCTTTTTCCCAAAATAAATCAGAGTAATGGTGTGATCTATACAGAATTTTTCAGCTGTAAGTTTCCTTTGTTCCTCTGAATTATATATCGTTCTCCTAAACAATTTTCTATTATTCTGGTAAAAGTTTTCAGTGTGGAATTCATTGGGACTTATTATATACAAATTCCACAATAATTCTGATTCTATATTCCTTTTTGTGAATTGAACTGATATTGCCTTTTTTGGTATTTCATCTCGTAACAATGGCGGATCTTGGCATAAACCTTAGATGAAGCAAAATATGTCAACTTATCTATTTCAATTGTGTTCTAATTCTGCTCGAACTGTTTTAATTGCAAGGCATACTTGAGATGTACAGCAGAATTTGAAAGTTTATGTAATAACCAGCTGATATTCGGTATCACAAAAGCCATCAGAATTCCATTCCGTCTTTTTTATTCCATGTAATTGATAATGCCAACAAAACAGTTTCTGCAAGTAACAATTTTTGCTCAACCACTCACATTCATTATGAACCTTTAAACGTTTGTTGTAGCATTTCACACCTTTCCTTTCCAGTTTTTGCACTGACACACTTAAGAATTGGCTTTGGTCTACCCATTAGTAACATGCCCCTTTGGTAGCTACCAGTCTATTGTGAAAAATGTGTTTGTACCACACTATACATTGTCATTTTGCAGATTCATTTCAAATCACTAATAAGTTTTTAAAAATTAAGTTATTGATGATTCTTTAATTCTACACCACTCACAGCAGCTAATTTTAATAAATGTACCAGTAACCAATCTATAAACAATTTCATACACTGAATAGAAAGATGATGGTAAGAGGATGAAAAACATTCCAATATCCAAGGGGAGGGGTGGTTTGCAAGGTTTGCATATGGTTTTAAGAGTGTCAACTGTCAATGAACTACAGAATATCCTATACAGGCAGCATTTCCCCCCTCAAAAAAATCAAGGCAATAGCTTCATTTAGCCTAGAAGCAGGTAGTATAATGCTGGACCGTAGCTGCACACTGTATGTCGTAGTACGTTGACACCATAGGCACTGCTCTGTTCGACCGGCCAGCACGTAGCCCGAACTAAACCCTATTGAACATCTATTGAAGATACGTCGTGTGTTTGTTAAACTCGCCGAGAACGATGATCTGAAATGGAACTAACAGCATGACAACAGACTGACAAGAAGATTCCGGCTCACACAAACTGAGCCTCCATCTAATGGTGTCGTTGTGAATATCGCGCCTCGCATATCGCTCACAAATGCGCCTATCATCCGGAGATCTCAGATTGATCCTGGTGGTGTAGTGGTAACCATACTTATCTCGTAAACTCATGATCACAGGTTCAATCCCGGCCAGGATAGATGGATTGTTCGGACGTAAAAATCCTAAATATGGCTTCCTTCGGAAGGGAAGTAAAGCCGTGGGTCGCATGTCGTACATTTACGGCATGTAAAAGAACCTCAAGCCTGAAAGAAGAGGCCTCTGAGCAAAATTTATTAGCCGTTTCACCCTGAATTGAATGGGACGCTGATAACCCGAGATGTTAAAGAGCGACCATAAATAAATCAAATCAACAACAATCGCTCAAATCGACACTCAGCATATTTAACAGGTGACTTCGGGTCTCAAATGCTGCAGTAAAGCGATGCCGTAAGCTGGCATTGACAAGAAACCTGTAATCTCGGGGCGAAATCTTCCTTTTTATGTCAGATAACTATCACTATGAATCGTCCCATTATGGCAGTAGCGTCATCAAATCAATTAGGGCGCAACCTTGACATTCGATCTCATTATTGTAACTAAATTTTGATAAGAGATGGCAAGAATAACCCTCCAAAAAGTGTTAATTATTTTTCTACAAAAGATGTAGTTATTATCAATTAGTATTAAAAATATTGCATTGTTGAGGGCTTGGCGCGAGAACGGCCCTCCTCTGAGAGAAGCCTTTGCCACACAAGAATGAGAGAATAAGAAAAGGCATCACATACGCTGTCACTAGGCAATTAATCCAGGAAAACTATGAACTTACGAGTCCAGTGATAAGTGTCTATTAATCTTCAAAATCATTAATCAACTTAACATTAACGCTTTTATTGGTAATTTTTGTTCTTTACCCGGTCAGTGAAATGAGATGGCTGAGTGAGAGAAATTGTAAAAGTTGAATTTGCTATGTAATACAAAAGGATTCTCTTGCTATAAATTATGGTGTATTAAAAGTTTACGTTATTTAGATAATGGTTTCCACATTTATTGGCACACCTTCACCGATGAAAAACAGCCTGGAAACTACTGCGATATAATGGATTTGTTTAGTAACCTTTGTCTATGAACCGCATCACCGCATTTTGTTAGTTATTGCACACAGTGTATATTCCCTCTTCGTAAATACTGATAAGCAGGTTCATTTAAAGTATGTCAAATGGCATTTGAATTTAGTGAAAGACCTTCAAAGTAATGCATTCAGAAATTGGATAAAATGTTAAGAGACAATAAAAGCTTAACAATCAAGAGGCGGCAAATTGTCTGAAGAAACAATAAAGGATTTAAAGGAGTTATTACTTACATAACCATAAAAATCATTATAAAGATTTTTCCAAGAGAATCTCCCACAGTCCAAGTGTCAAAGAGCAAAGGATAAATAAATTAAAAAGGTATGCTTACCACATACATATGTTCATGAAACTGAATGTGACAGACGATTAAAAACATCTTGATTTTGACAATGGTTTAGAGATTTTCTTACTCAGATTCCGAGATTTTAGATGTCACTTGTCTTACAGATGAACCACGGTTTCATCTGAGCAGACATGTAAACTATCAAAACATGCATATATGGACAACAGAGTATCCTTCTGCTGTGCATGCAGAGCCATTGCATTCATAGAAAATCGGAATGTAGTGTGGTGCAGCTGTCTTCCAAATGAATTATAAACATAGCATATACATGTATATATATGGAGGTATATCTCCAAGTATTCAATGAGTTTGTGAATCAGTTATCAGATGATGAACTAATTATGGATATTACCAACATTTTGATGCAAAATGTCACACTTTTCAAATGCCTGGATGAGAGAAACTGAAAGTAGTTTGGAGACAAAATTATATTAAAAAAAAAATTGGCCATTCAGACCTCCTGATCTAACACTTCCTTCTTTGGAGACTTTTGAAGGGAAAAGTGTACAAAATCCCACACAATCAAACCACCCAAGAGAAGCTTATACCAAGAGAATGAAGTCTTGACATCATAACTTTGGGTGTGGTATTTCAGAATTTGAAGGAACACATACTGCTAGAATGTAGGAGAATAGTAAGCATGCATTTTGGACAGAACCTTTTTGCAAATATTGAAGAATCTGAATAAAAAGGTACTATCTATTATCTAAATAACAAATGTTTATAGAGAGTAATTTCGGGGCCTCTGAAGAGAGAATCATAAGAATGATCTCACCACAGAGTATACCTGGGTTTAGCTAGGTACCAATACCAAAACAGATTATTACTTATTGTTATATTATAAATACCAGCTTCCTGTAAATAAAATATGCTCGCAAAAATGTAATTTTAAAGTCCAACTCTCTAACTTGCTCCAAATATAGGACTAACTATTTATGATTTCAAAAAACATACATTAGCTATAGCATTAATTGCAATCCAAATATTTGAGATAATATTCAAAGCATAAAAATTGAGAAATAGGATTATGAATAAAGAGGAATGGTGATAATTACTAAGAGATTGCATACTTTGACAGGAACAAGGAGGAGTGAACTCAAAATATCAAAGTAAATCCCTACAGAGGAAAACTGCAGCTCTTGACCAGGAAGAAATGTTCGTCATCCAAGAATCCAATGGAGCCAGCAGCAGATTATCAGGGACAGAAGAGACCAAAAGAGACTCAAGCCATGATAAATGTGAATACCTCATCAATTTATGAAGAATTTAGGGGTTATCATTATTTAGCTTTGCAGCTAGTCTCTGGAGCTGGTGTAACATACCTCAATCTTCTATGCAAATGACCATCCAAGGGAGTCAACCTTGCTTAGAGAATGGCTTGAGGGAGAATTAACAATGACTATAATGCAGTGTGGATGACACCACTACCAGCTAGTTCTAACACAGATAATCTTTTTTATCCCTATTCTCTGAAAATATACTTTTTATCATGATCATTATAGTATCACTATTCTTTCACAAACACCATACTTTAAGCCCCCAAACTCATCTCACACTAACAAAACATAATAAAATATAATTTTTACATTAACACTTAAACACCCATTTCATTCAAATTGATGGTTTAACTGCTCACTTAACTCAGTTTATGTTTATGATAAAAGAGAGAACATTTTGCACAGTATCACATTTCTCATAAGTGGCATTTTTATTAAATCTTCCTCTACCAATTCAAAATGGTACCATAAAAAATGGTTAAAATCATGTAAATAAACTGCCATATTTAATTTTAATATATTCAAGTTAATTTGTTATCCTAAATTCTATTTTTAACATGATCTGGATTTTAGTTAATGTAATTTCAAAAATCTGGTTTGGGTTAGTCTTATTCATGCACAAAAAAGAACACATTTCATCATATTTAAGAATTCAGTAACCAAATAAATTTACCTCATCCCTGTCATCCACCTGCACTCGTTTGTTCTCCAGAAAACTTTGCAGACCCACAAGATTGTCATCTGTGATGTAACTCACCAGGGAACGAAAACAGAGTGACACCATGGATTCACTGCTATGAAGATTCTGAAAATTTCATACACCAATTAGCCTTTTAGCACATGTAATAGAGGTTAATAAAATAGCTTTTATTGCTTCTATATTATTTAAAGTAATGCACACAAATAGTTATTAAGATAAATCACGGTTAAATGTTTTCCATTTAAGAATGTAATTTGTGTAATGAAATTCTTAGCATGAAGTACTCAGTATACAAGTTAGTTAAAATAACTGCATCACCTAAATAACTTTTGAAGCATGTGGTTCAGTGACATGTAAGTCTCTTATAATAAATGGAATACCTAATATATTTTTAAATTTTTAATAATGATCATTAAGAGCTTTTTCAAAAAGTACCCACACTAGACACTTATGCACAAATTTACTGTTGCTAAATTAAGAAAAGAAAAAAGTATGAATAATAAAATGCTTTTGTTTACTGCATTTTATCAGTAATAAAATATCCTTTGCTTATATCAATGGAATCATGACATCTTTTATGCTAAATAATTATATCTATGTTGGGCAAAAGTAAAGAATTCTAATTTTAATTATGTTTGCCTATGGAGACAAAGATCTCATTGAGAGGCAGTGAATTTATTTAATAATATGCATTCAGATTGCAATTCAATCTCGCATATAACTGTGACAAGGTTCATAAAGAAATTTACAAACTGGAAGTGTTAAGGATTTACCCAGATCAGGTCACCTGAAAAGTGCAGCTGATGAGAAAATTTCATTGGATGTTCTCTGTGTGCAAGAAAACCCAAAAGATTCTACTAAAAATTTGTCATTAGAATCAAATATAAGCCAAAACTCCATGATGAAAATCCTACAAGTTCCAAGTAACATTCAACTTTTGCAGAACTTTTAGAGAACGATCTAGATAGAAGAATGCAGTTTTATGAATTAATGATGGAGTTCAGTTACAACAGTCCATTTTTTTTGCCAAATTGTGTTCTCAGTTGAAGCCACATTCAGCCTAAATGGATTTGTCAACAGACACAACTGCCGATTCTGGTCAAACATAAATCCATAATAGTTAGAGGAGAACATATGCAGTATTCACAAAAATTTGAGTCTGGGCTGGTGTTGGTGGTGATTATATCATTCATCTTTTCTTCTTTAGAGAAATACTAAATGCTAATAGATATGATTTTCTTCAAAATTATGTAGTACCAGATATCTCAAATTTTTTTCCATATCCAGTCAACCAGAAATGATATTTATTTCCAACAATATGGTATTCCAGCTCACTAATCACAGAATGCTCATCAGCACTTATTTCAGGTTTTTACATAACAATGAATAGCTAGGAGAGGCCTGCAAAATTCTTAGATTTATGACCTTTGGATCTTTTTGTGTGGTCATTTTAAATCAGTAGCATATCAAGAAAGAACCAACAACTTAGAAGATCTGCAGTAGTGCATGATGGAAGCAGTGCAAGATATTCCTAAAAACCTGCTTTAAGTCATTTCTTAAATGGTTTCTATGACCGACTGGCACATTGCCAAGCATCTGAGGAATACCACTTTAAACACAGAATTTAGACATTGGGTTAGCTTCGTTTTGTTTTTGCTAAGGAAGGAGCATTTTACAATTTGCTATACATTTTGTTTTCTTGATTTAGCAACAATAAATTTGTACAGAATTATCTAGTGTGAGTACTTTTTTAAAAGTTCTTAATGAGTATTATTCAAAAATGTAAAAATACATTGGGTATTTCTTTTAAAATAAGAGAGTCAGAGATACTTCCAGTTAAACCGAAAGTATAAAAGTCTGCAATACCAATTTTAAAGTCTCAGTATACAGTTATCCCCACAAGCAGAGTTTCATGTCAATGAACCATGTGCTTCAAAAGTTATTTAGGTAGTGCAGAACTTTTAGCTAATCTCTCATCAAAAGACTTTTCCTGAAGTCTTTATTTTTGAACAGAAAAGCATTATTTATATGAAATATTTATTTCATAGGCTGTTGTCTACGAAATAAATATATGTAGTTCATTTATAACAATTTAATTTCTAACCATGTAATATAACAGAAAACAATATTAAGCTTAAACAAACTGGATTATATAAAGAAGCAATGCAATAAATTAATTGAATTCAATGCTAATTAGTTCAGTGGTTATAAAATTCTGCAAATTTTATAAAATTCTATAACTTAAAAAATGTGTGTTGCCAATATGCTTACAATATTTTCTGCATCCTGTTAAAATCTATAGCCATAACAGTCTACAAATATTTCTGTTTTTCAATCTATCAGAGCCTACTTAGGCCTAAAAACTCTCAAGTAGAATAAAGGTTAAACATTAGGACTTAAAGTGAACAAATAATAATTCTACTTTGCTGTTCTTCCTTAACAGTCATTAAAAGAGCACTAAAAAGCTTCAAGACACAACATTCTGCTAAATGTATGACTTAAATATTTCTATTAAATGCTCCCTCCTGAAATACTACAACTGCAGAAGGTTCAATTCAATTCATTTAGTTCAGAGCAGTGGTCTTTTGAAACTCCTGAGTGTTTTATAACAGTAAACAAAAATTGTGTAATGTTTACACAATACTTTAAAATGCAATTAGGTCACTTGAACATATCATATGTTTAGGGTTCTTTATTCTTCGTACCAGTTTTTAGTTGTTTTGCCAAACTTAAGAGAATCTTATAAATTATGAAAAATTACCAGATCATAACAGTATTGTGTAACAAAAGCATTTCTCAAAAGTATTTTCTTTTGATAAAATAATAAAGATGTAAAGCTAACACTTAAGGGCATCGAAATGGTCTTAAGAATTAGCTTTCTAAGCATTTCCTCTACCTTATATGAGTGAAAGATTACCAAGAGTAGGATTCCAGGCATTAATTGCATCATTATTGTGCTTCTGTTGATATGGTCAATGAACCAAGCTACCTTCTCATATATAAAAGATAGATAATAGATAATGAAAAGATAGATAAAAACTGAAAACTATCTTTATATTTTTCAGGCAGAGGTTGGTGCTACCCATGAACAGTGTCATGGGCACAGCAGTTTGGAGTGGCTGCTTCTAAAATTGGTTTTAGTAAATATAGTGGTTTATAAAAAGTGTTGATTATTTTGATAAATGCAACAGCTATCACAATATTCACATAGTTTTGCATTTAAAAACTTTGTGATAGTTTTACAGACATTTTTTTTTATTCAATATATCACATGCACACTGCTCAACCAATGTTGTTTAGTATACTTAATCAACCACATTTTTGTAATATGGCTAAATTTGAAAACAATACCTTATATTTGCTGTAAATTATTCTTAAAAACTGCTGTGAATTAGTAAAAAACCTATAAGGCTTTTATAAAATCTGTTTCAACTTATTTATTGGTTTAAGTTCTCTATTAGTATTTATCCGAATGAGTCCATCCACCTACCCTCCTACTTCCCCACCTAAATTGCTTAAACATTTTTTAAATTATGGGAAGAGGGGGGATGTTTGGGCATTTGCCCAGGGTAGAACTTTTTAAGGGACATTAGTTACCTTGATCTGGGGTGGAGAGTCACTGGCATCATCATTGGGTCCATTAGCTCTTAAAGCCCAACCTTGAGTGGGTGGAGAGTCACTGGCATCATCATTGGGTCCATTAGCTCTTAAAGCCCAACCTTGAGTGGGTATCGGATGAATTGGCAACTGCAGATAGCTCAGGGCTTACTTTTAGGTCTATCTCTGTATTGAATAGAGGACCATTGATCAACTCCCCAAGAGCTCTGCCTAGATGGACCAAGAGATTACCTTAGCTATTTGTGGGAGCTTAGAGCTCTGATGTTCCCCTTTTGGAGAGCTTTTCTGGGACCTCTGAGAAGAATATTAAGATGAACACTGCTAAGGCTCTGACCAGGGAATCTGAAGCTTGAACTTCACTTTAGGAGAACTTGCTTTGCAAGTGAGCAACCTCAAGTTGAAGAAAAAGAATCAATTGGTGCTGAGAAAAAGAGATGGAGAAGGTAGTTACAGAGATGGGGCCTTCTACTGGGCCAAGATCACTTCTGCCTCCTGCCTCAATGGTGATAGGAAAAGTTCCTTGTCAGGGTCTACCCTAGAACAACAATTTATGAAGCGACCTAAGATCCAGCGTGCTAAGAAAGTCAATTAAGTTTAAAAAACAAACTAAAAACTGTGCTCTGGTAGGCTATTATTTTAGGGGGCTATCCCAGCTGGCAGCTGGATCAGAATGACATTCAGAAAATCGAGGCAGCAATCAGTAGACTGGTGAATGGACTTCCTGATGAGGCAGGTCCTATGCTGCAGTTTACTGACAGCTACCTCAGTAGAGGGGCAGCCGTAGTGGTCAGAAAAAAGTATGTTCATGGAACTGGCTGTTCAGTCAGGTATTCAATATAGAATGGGGAAGGGAGCTAAGCTCACTGTTGTGGAATCGAACAATCTCCTCAGCTTCTGGGGAATTCTGGTTTGAATTTCTGGGCCCTCAGTAGATAATGTCACCATCTTTAGTTGGATGGAATAGCAGATATTAACACCTTGGGGTGGAGGGTGTATGAGGAGTCCTATTTGTGGTCTCTATGAACCCTACTGTTGCAGGGTTGTCGGTGTCAGTGGAGATCTTCTGGACTCATCTGGCTACTTTCACTACCATGAGTAAAGAATTGAAGTTATTTAAATTTTAATTCAACATCGCTGTCTTCCAGGAAGATTGAAGTTGTGTCTGAATTGATTATGGCTGATTGGCTTTGATGAACCTTTGATGAACTGCAATGTCAGACTGTCCTCAGCTGTGCAACCCTGCACACCATTATTCACGATGATCTGAATATGAAAAAGGTGTGGGCACATGAGTTTCATGAAACTTGATACAGGCACAGGACAAAAGGTTTGAAATCTGGTTTTGGCTTTGGAAATGCATTATAAAGATCCGGACTTTTTGAAAAGTAGGCCATTGGCAATGAATCATTGTGTCACTATCACACATAAAAACAGGCGTTAAACACTACTTAAAGAAACTATCACACATAAGAGGAGAAAGTCAAATCCACGCAATGGAAACATCCAGGAAGACCCTAGCACAAGAAATGTTGAGTTTCTCCATGTAAGGGCAAACAGATGACCACCCTCTTTTGGGACGCTTCAGGCATACTGCCTGAATGGATTGAATTCCTCAATGAACTACTATAAACAGCGAGGTGTGCTGCAGATCCTTACACACTTAGGGGACAGTAACAGTGATGATGATTACTATTATTGTTGTTGTGGTTGTTTAAGGGTGCAAAACTATTAAGGTCATTGGTCATTAGCACCCAAACACACTAAAACTGTGCCAATAATTAAATCATCTGTCTACACTAAAATAATGATCAGAAAACCAACGATATAAGCAAGTCCGCCTATACAAAAAACCCATTAACAAACAAGGACAAAAGAAATTCAATATAATGTACAAAGTACTGTTAATAAAATGCGCCAGCAACAGCTTAAAACAAAGCAGAGTTAAAACGCGCAAAAAGGAAACAGTCTCACATAAAATTACAAAACCATACGCTCCAGAAATCACAAAAATGAACAAAACGAAGCATTCGCTCGACAGCAACCTCATGCGCAAGCACCTCTTCAAGTGAGAAAGGCAAACCCTGGGAAATTGTAAAAAACCTCTAGATGATGACATTCAATTAAAATGAGAAGCACTATATAGGGGTATTCACAATTTGAATACACCGGAGCAGGTTCACCTTTAAAAGGGTGGCGGTGACTAAAACAACAATGCTCAATTCGCACTACTTCGTGAACTGCGAGAGAAGAGGTTCACCAATTAAAAGGGGCACATACATTTCCGAAGATTATTATTTCAGATCAAATGCCCTTAGCGCCAGTGTGAGAGAACAGCTCTGAGTAAAAACTGCCTAAAATCTCCAGAGTAAAAACGTGGCTAAATTGTGGCAGGGTTTAAAAGATGTGATTCCGCGGCGAAATCTGTGGCCTCGTTGCCTGCAATTCCCACATGACCAGGGACCCATGGTAGTGTTACGCTGGTGCCCGCGTCAACTAGCGGAAACACTGCCTCCTGGATCTTCTGTACAAGAGTATGGGAATTGTACAGGTTTCGAAAAGACAAAAGAGCACTCAGGGAATCAAACAAATTACAGTCCCCATCCGCTGTTCAGATACAAATAAATCGCTTGATAAATAGTATAAAGTTCCGCCATAAAAATAGATGTCGCATAGCAAAGACCAAAAGTAAAACTACCTCCATTAAACACAAAGGCACATCCAACACCTGTGTCAGTTTTCGAACTGTCGGTATAAATAAAACTGCATTTCGCAAATGATGAGACTATCGCGCTAAATGTCGACGAATATTAAAAGCTGCGGTCGAAGACTTGGAACAGGACGTAAGCCCATGCTAAAAGCCAAGGGGGATAAGAAGCTTCCCCGGCTAAGAAAAAAAGCAGGCTCTCTACGTCCTTAACATCTTCCGAAAACGAAAGCCGGGAGGCTTAGGAGTAAGAGCCCTAGCAGCGTAAAAGCGACATATAAAAAAGGCTCATTCGTGGAATGATCAAGTTGAGCAGCAATCAGCAACCATAACCACCAAGTAAAGTGTCCCTGCGATAACATAGCATTCTCCAGACTCCGCGCATAGGCTGGACTCAGGACTCGTAGGAAATGCTCCTAGTGCAACACGGATTTCAGGGTGATGAATCGGGTTAAGGCAACTAACTGAAAGTTGTACAAAGTCATAAACAATAGTCATAATGGATTTTGGATAGGATTATAGATCGGTATAGATGTAAAAGAACCAACCGGTCAGTCCCCAGGATGTGCCACATAAAAAACATAAAGACACAGAGAAGGTTCACACTGGCTTCTCAGTTGTGCTATATTGCGATGACCAGTTTCCTATCAAACACATGGAACCTTACTTCCTCTGCGAAAGACAGATCTAGGCCATGATGGAGAAATGGAACAGGATACTCCTTGCAGCACCAGAAATTCATGCAGAGATCTTCTCAGCAGAAAAATGGAATCCGTAGTTGACACTTCATGCATGAAGACGGCCTACAGCATTGCAGGCGGCGTTCCAAAATGCAAGTGCACTGAAAAGAAAGAAAAATTGCAAAGTCGTCGATGAATAACGACGACGTTATTATCCCTGACGGTAAACACTGTATGGTGGAATTAATAGGGATGGCAGTGTGACACCAAGTACTGAGCCCTGCGTACTCCGTTTTCCTGAATAAAATGAGAAGATAAAACAGAACCCATGCGTACATTAAAAACCCGGTTTTTCATAAATTCCTGAATAAAAATTGAAATCCGACCACGGATATGCCAATCATGAAGCGTTCGAAATATACTACTTCTACAGCAGGTATTATAGGGTTTCTCCAGATCAAAGAAGACGGCGATTGTTTGGAACTTTCGCACAAAATCATCCATAATATGAGTGGAAAGACACCAGATGGTCAACAGAAGAGGGATGACGGCGAAAACCGCACTGTACGTTCGTCAGAAGGTGCTGCGATCTGCACTAATCTCTGCCAAAATAGTATTATATTATATAACATAATAAAATTATGCTAAGTAATTTGGTTCTCAACAAAATCTGTAACAAATAATCAGGAAAAAACTTGCCAAATCGAAAACAAATATTCTAACAATCACATAAGTCGCCCCTTATTCATGCTTTCCATCACCTTGCATAGGCAACTAGAGAGGGAAATAGGAAGATGACTGGAAGGAAGGTGTGTGTGTGTGTGGGGGGGGGGGGGTTTCCGTTCCACGTTTTGGTATTAGAATGACGGTGGTTACACGCCAAGCGCAGGGAACCGTGCCGTCACAACATATGCGATTAAAAATCTGGAGTAAAAAGCCTTGTTTTCCCCTGATAGATGCTGTAACATAGCAAAATATATATCATCTGGCCTCTAAGCGCAATGCTGAGAAACACACTGCGCATGCTTCAATCCCCTGACTGTAAATGGGACATTAGAGCACTCCTGATTGTCGGAGGCAACGGTCTCGATTCAACTTGCACCTTAATTGTGCGAAATGGAGGAGGATAGTTAGCGGAGCTCGAAATACTAGCGAAAGTGCATCCTAATGTATTGGCAATATCCGAGGAGTGGAATTTACATGGTGGTTTACCGGGTATGGGCGAAAGCCCAGGCTTGCCCATAACGTGGCGTAGCTCATCTCAAGCAACAGACAAAGGCAATGAGCGTTAAAAGAAAAGGCGAAAGTAATCCAAGAAGCCTTTTTGCCATCCTTTAGTTTTTTTTAATTGGTTTATTTACGGACGCTCTTTAACATCTCAGGTCATCAGCGTCCCATTCAATTCAGGGCTTGAAACGGCCGACAAATTTTGCTCAGATGCCTCTTTTTTCAGGCTTGAGGTTCTTTATCGTGGCGTAAATGTACGACACGGGACCCACGGCTTTACTTCCCTTCCAAAGGAAGCCATACTTAGGTCCATCCATCGGTCCTGGCCGGGATCGAACCCGCGATCTTGGGTTTAGGAGGCAAGTAGCTATCCTTTAGTATTCAACGGCATTTGGAGCGCAACTGTTTATAACAAATCATATTTTCCAATGCAGGGTGGCGACCAAAAACTCTTAAAGTACCTCGGCGTGCACGCAATGCGTCCTGGCATTCATCGGTCCACCAAGGAACCGGAAGAGACCAGGAAACAGCCTGGTCTGCGGCTGTAATGAGTACCGTATTGTGGTGTCAATAGATATAAAAACACACCTGAAAATGTGGCGAGAGAACGGAACAGATTCTGCTTCGCTATTTCGGCGCGCGCTGGGACTGTACATCAGAAGAAACGACATGGTTCATATGATACGGAAAATGTCAGTGGAGTATAAATCAGCGAGGGCGTTTCAGTAAGATGTACAGAGAGGTGGAACAGAAAGATAGATCCAAATAAGAGGAACTGTTTGTATTACTGGAAAGAAAAGTGGGCTGACCTGTATTCAGTAAAGAAACATCATGGCGATCTAGAAAGTCGCTACCATGCAACTCCTTGCACACTCCGTGGAAGAACCCCACAGGGGATAGTGCGCATTAAAGTCCCCCAAAAGTAGGAAAGGGGACGGAATCTGGGAAAGAAGATGGCCTTGATCAGTCGCTGCGATAATAGCAGATGGAAGTATATAAATATTACAGGCAGTAAAACTAAAGCCGATAAAGTAAACAGTAGCTGATGCAGTCTGTATAGAAGACTGTAGACTCAATGGGGAAATGTATACGTCATCTCTGATGAGAATTAAAACTCCGCCACGCGCGGGAGTGCCGTCTTCCGACGGAAGATGGACTCCCACCGAAAAGTAGCAGCGAAAGAGAAATGAATCCTGTGGTTGAAGCTTTGTCTCCTGGAGACACACAAACGGAGAGTCAGCCGACCGTAAAAGCAACTCTAGTTCAGGTCTTCGAGTACGGAGTCACGTACACTCCACGATGCCATTGTAAATAATTAAGGGAATGTGCTTAACGAGACCTTTACTTTTTAACAAGTGCAGGACGAATAAGCCGTAGGGCCGATTGTTTTGCAGAAGCAGGCCCATCCTGCTCCATTACATCCTCAGAGGGCCCTCCCGTTGAGAAGAGTCAACCGATTCCAACATCTGGAAACGGTTGCAAATGGAGACGGTGGTGACCGCCTCGCGGGTTTAATCTCAGACCCATCATGCAATGGCCTCACTCCGGGCCTGGCCTTTACCAAGGATTACCGTCCTGTGCTATATGATAATAGAGTGGGAGTTACGCCATTACATATTCACCTTTTACCGCATCAAAAACGGGGGCATACATCGGATTAAAAACAGGGAAGTAAAAACAATTCAAATAAAATAGGCGAAATTAAAATGGTCAAATACTATGCGTTGAAATGTGGGAGCAGTTCGGGTGGTTCGGGATCGCTACGCCCCGTACCCAATAAGTGGGCCCCCGAGGGATCAGCAACGGTGAAAGGAAAAGTTGTCGATAGGAGTGTTCCTTCAAAATGACAATACGCGGCCCCACACCACAATATAACGAAAGTAAAGTTGGCATTGCTGGCGTTCATTTTTGTACCCCACCCAGTTTATTCACCGAATATGGCTCCGTTTGACTATGCCTTATTCGATAATATGGATTCGCTGTGAGGTAAAAAACTTGGCAACAATGAAGAAATTAGGGCAAGTGTCCACGAGTGCTGGCATAGTACTCCCAAACAATGTTTTCGCAACGCCATACATAATGAAGATGCAATGACGTTGGTAGGGAATTTACTGAGAGATCCCATGTGCACTGAACCATGATTGCATAATTAGATACAAAAATATTACTCTAAATCTTTTCCGAATGCTTCTGGTAGTTAACTAGGGAGCTAACTGGGCAACTTCATCATTTGCCCCATATTCTATTCCTGACTAGAACCTACCGCTATATTAGTTTTGATTAACGCGGGGTCGTCTGAGGCTGCTGGTAGACATGGTGAACCACAACGAACTAGGAGGCGTTGGGCTCAGCAATATAGGAAAGACCAACAGGTAGAAAAGCGACATAGTCGTCGTAATAAACTTTCTACTCGGGATGATGAGGAACTTCTTCGTGCAGAGGAAGAAGACCATTTTCATTTACTATCCAATCGAAGGCGGCTTGTCACTTTCCCGGTTCTTTACAGACGGTAAGGATCGCTGTTGGTTTAGGCAACTACTTAGCCTGCGCATAAGGAGAACCTCTATGAAGAACATGGCGTGGACCGTCTTGCATATGCCATAAGCGTTTCTTGTTGGGGCTGGATTTCATTCGAAGGTCCTGGACACCTTGAACGAATGGAAGGTTAAACGGTCACTCAACCGTTGACATTTCTCCCTTAAATATTGAATTTTCTTCCTGATTTATTTATTGCATTCAAAAGTTATTAATTAAACCCAGTTCTATATGCAACGGTGGTAAAATAAATACTCTATAATTTAATAATGATTAGCTTATCCCGATTATCCCACTCAAAGAAGAAACAATAAAATTGTTTAATGTAATGTAATGTCTCATCCGGATATATTAGAAATAGAAAGCCGGTGAATGATGACTGATGGCAACATTATCACAGACGTTTTAGAGCCATCTAATTAGCATAAGTCACCCGGAAAAAGTTTTGAAAAGGAGAGAAATTAGACTATATTTTAAGTTTACTTACCTACATTAAATAATGATATTATTACAAAAAGATGTTGGTTATTTTGGATTATGTATGCTTTGGTCTAGATGGATGGAGAGATACGTGCAATGTTCTTGCAAAAACGTTTCTTAAAACTAAGAAAATTATCAGCAGCACTGGAAGTGTTGCAGAATTCAACATGATCTCGCAAAATATTTTACATGGGGGAAAAAAACTGACTTCAGATTTGAAATCAGTGCATGTCAATTAACTAAATTTGCCTTTCTTCCTCATGAGCGACAAAACAGTTGTTTTGTGTTATTTAAATAACAAAGCTTGCTTCGTGCCTTGTCATTAGCAAAAGGTTTATAATTTCTTCATAGTCTAGTATCACTATCAATCAGATTTATTAGCAAGATCATCGAAGTGACGTAGTAGTAGTAGTAGTAATGGTAGTTTGGCATCTTAAGCCACAGAAGATTCTCATGATATGCAGATATCTACAAAGAGTGTTATGGGCAGGAAGAAAGTCAACCTGCCACATCCGTGTTTTCGACTTAAGAGACAATTATGTATCCTTAAAACAGGGACTAGGTTCTGCAATAAGATTTCAGCTTGCTCGACCCATAGTATCTGCTGTTAGGTGTGGGCCAGGTAGATACAAAAATGAACATCCTCCCAACATCCAGAACTTGCCAGTTCTTAAGCATATAAATACAATGATGGAAGGCACAAAAAAGTCTCCAAAGCGCACTCACTTCACACCCATACATGTTAATCTCTGTATACTATTAAGCTTGCTAACACAGCCATTGTCTCATAGCCTGGACATTAAACCAAGGAAGCATACACAACAGGGATTCCAAAATAAGTGTAGAGCCAATAAACCAGTTTAGGCTTAAGGTTCCATCTAGTACATTACAAAATAATGAAACAAAGAAATGAAATGGCATACCACTAAAGTAGGCCTTCCTCAAGGTGGTGTTTCCAGTCCAATTCTTTTTAATATTTTCATAGATGACATCAACATAATATTAGCTGAGTTTTCAAAGGCAAATATAGGACTGTTTGCACATGATATCGCTATATGGATTAACCAAAAAAATAAGCAGAATAGACAACGCTAAGAAAATGAAATGCAGAAAATTATCAATAGCATGGAAACATGGGCATCCACCAACAATATGGAAATAAACAATACAAAGACAGTTTTCCAGTTTTTCAGTCTTCAACCACTGGAGACAACTTAGAGCTTAAAATCAATAATGCACTACTACAAGCGAAAGAACATACTAAATATTTTGGTATAACACTTGAGAAAAAAACTTCTCGGAACAGATCAACAATACAACTAAGAAAGTGAAAGAAGAACAACATATTAAGACTAGCAGGAGTCAAATGTGGAGGATTCATTGTTCTCTTAAATGACATACAAAAGATACATAAAGCCCACGATCTATGGAAGTGAGATAATGTCCACAATAAACAACCAATTTAAAACTAAATTGGATACAATACAATCTAGGTCCTTAAGAATAATAACAGGAGTCATTAAAACAACATCAATTGCTACAATGCAAAGCATAACAAACAACCTGCTAATTAAAATAGAGCTAGATATTAAAATGACTATACTGGGGCAGAAATTAAAAAGTAATCAACACAGGAATAAACGATTTCAAATTCCTGACAGCACACACTGATTAAAAACACAACAGACTCTCAAAAACTTCATACAGAAAGAAGAATTAGACATTTTTTTAAAAATAAGCACTAAACCTGTCATTACACCAACTGATCTTTTATAGTATAGATATTAAAATGAAACTAAATCTGGATACAATGGTCTCCAAGAACAACCCACCTTAGGTATTAGGATTGATAGCACTTAGTACACTAAGCAACTATTATCCATGGTGTAAAGATGGATCTCTTAAAAATGGAGAAGCAGTTTTGGAATATACTGTGAAGAACTTTCTCAATATACATTTTTGGGACAGTATGCTAACAATTTTGATGATGAAATAATGGTTATTAGCGCAGCTTTACAAAATCTACTGTGTAGACCTAAAATAAAAGAAATGTTATCTTAAGTGACTCTAAAGCAGCACTATAAAGTATAATGAATTACAGTTACCCATAAACATACACTGTAAATGAAATAAGAAAACTATCATACAATCAGATCACAAATACAGAAATAGTTTTATAATGGAGCCTGAGCCATGTGGGATTGAAGGGAAATGAGATTGCCGATAATTAGCAAAAAAAGGAGCCACCATAAAATTAAAACCACCTTTTGAACTAGAACTTCCCTCTAAATTTAAATTCATAAAAAGATTAATATCTGAACAAGAACAACAACTTATCAAACAAAAACTTAAAGAAAACCATATGAAGATCTAAATATTTTCAAACATCTTTTATTAAAACCAAGAAAAATTGGAATGGCCCAATTTCACTTCCTTGTTGGGCATGATTGCCTGTCAGAACATCTCTTAGGATGAAATTAGTCAAGGACAGTCACTGCCCACTGTGTAAGGACGTGAATACTATCTTAAATGAAGAACATCTACTGAAATGCAGCCAATTAGATAGCAACAAACAAATGAAAAATAATTTGGAAGCTCTTTATTTTGGGAAGCTAGGGAAAAAATTATAAATGTCAGCGTCCCCAATGACCACTACCAACCAACCGACCAATAATAAAACAAAGACCACTTTGTTTCCAAACATGTCGAATTCATAGGCAGGCTCCAACAAGCAATTTTATTATAGTACATCACATAATTGATTGGAATGAATTAAAGGACGGCCATAAATACAACATCTGCTGGAATGTCAAAATAGCTGCTTCAAATGACAGGTTTTTCCCAATTAATATATTACCATTAATTGATATCATTGTATGATTCAGTTGAACTACACACTCTTAAAGGAATAAAATACATTTAAGTAATATATTACTACTAAATTTTTCATTAATGGCCACTTTGTAATTTAATAATGATTATGCTTATTCCACTCACAGAGGAAAAGACAAGATTTTGTGAACCTTGGTTACATTCCTCTAAGCATACCTATGACTTTTAGATCAGCACGAATTTGTTGACAAATTTCTAGATAGTTCAAAACCTTAAGAATAATTTCTATACTATCCTATGTCTCCATATTAACAGAATGGACAACTGGGACAGATGGATGTATATTCCAATATGGCAAAAGCAGGGCCTTCAAGCACAATCTTGATGAGTGTATGAATAGATACCATTATGATCTCTTCCCAATGCAACCATATTACTCTCCATATGCACACCAGAATAAATTGGGATATCTTACAGTGGCAACACACAGCAAAATTATTACCATTTCTATCTTATATCAGATGGAAGCTTTTTAAACTTGATACATTCTGCTACACAGCACTGTATAAAATGTCACTTCATTATTGCAGTATTTACCCACAATGCTACACATCTGCAAAGAATGAGATATTACAATACGCTACTTCATGTTATTTACATTAGAAACCAGCAAATTGCATATAATGAGCATTCTTAAAGGATAAACAACCCTTAAGAGTAATAAACGGAAAGAAAGGAGAAAATGATTCAGATTGATATATGCAATAGTGCTGGCAGCCTCCTCGCTAGAACAAACACTTCCACTATAGGGTGTGATAGAAATACCTCAACACTTCTAAGTACTCAGTATTCAAAAATAAATATTTTCATATTCTGTATCGAAAACATAATTGATATATTTTACATCTGTGAGGAATTCAACATTGTATGGTATAATTAGTGCTTTGATTCAGGGTTATAGAAGAAACCCTTTAAATCTAATGTAAGTTCCTAGTATGAATTTTTCATATTCATCATTTTAATAAAAACAAAACAAATTTATGTTTTCCATTAATTATACACAAAGAAAAAGAACAAGGGGGAGGAGCAACGAAAGGAATTTTGTCCAGGACATCAGCAGTTCCCAACTAGGGCTTTACTATACTTATCTGTAATAGAATGCTAAGGGAATATATATCTAAAAGAATTGCACATCTTCAATTAAGCATACATTTTAAAACTATACACCTTTCCTCTCAACTATCCAGCATGCATGTATCTTTCCACTCCAAAATAATCAAGTTTGATAAACATAGTCATTAATCTCTGTTTTAAATATTCAGTATCATTAATAAAAAAATAATATATAATTACTCAAAAATGAGTCTTGATTTACAGCTTTTAAGTAATGCAATGTACAGGCATACATAAATACATATAAAGCACTTAAAACTGGAATATTTTAAGCTGATTCCTCTCAAATATACTTGCATTCTCAAAAGAAAAATTGAAATCATGTACTGTAAAAATAGAAATGTTCTACAAAATAATGATCTTAAATAAAAAAATTCTAGACATTCAAATTCAATATAAATTTCTTTATTGTTGAAACGTTCATCTTCAAACTCTCCTCTGAAAGCAAGCTCTTTATGTAAGATTCAACCAATAGCATGCTTTTTAATTACAATCTCTTTTGTTTAATAATTTTATTGTGTTTTGTGGTCTGGTTCTTCTAGAAATTGAAGATAAATAATCCTTCTAAGGACTAACAGTTGAACAAAAATTCATTATTCTGAAGATTTTTCTTTTTAACGGTGTTGCTTTTTGCATTTTCTGTCAAAAATTTTTATCACACTGAATGCCTGAGAAGCAATTCCATTTTTCTGCCTCAAATAAAATAAAAGTATAACACCCTCTTAGCCACGGATACCAATAACACCAACATTGAAATGCAGTTTTGTTTCCAATTTTGATATCAATGTATCTTTATAAGCTCATTTTGTTTCATAAACTCAGCTTGAAAACTATTTAATTTGCTAATTAAAGATACCAGCTTCTCTCAATTTGAGCCAACACATTAAATACTACTTTCGGGCAGTACAATTAAAAATTTAACAAAAATACAGCAATACAAAAAATGCCCAGTTAAAAATCCTGCCATCTACACACTTCTAAGTTAAGATGACTAGCCTCAATTGAACACAAAATTGTAACAGCCCCATAGTAGCACTAAGAGGAGCCCAAGGGGGTATTAGCCCTTTCAGACTATTTTAGCCATCCATATACCACTTTTCAAAGATCTTTAATTTAAATATTGTAGTTACAAAGCTATTGACAATGGAGTGGTAATATGTCCTAAACTTAGTATTTCATTTTTACACTAAACTCCACTTACTTACATAAAAGTAAGACACGTTTCGGGAGAATATCTCCCATCTTCAGTTGCTCACTGAGCTGCCATTACTCAAAACGATGGCTAGACACCAGGATGTTCTCTGGCCTCTGTTGGTTGAAGTAGGAAATTGCCAAGTTCATCCATAGGAGGAAACTGGAAGTTTATTAGGTTTTCTCTATTTTTAATATGAATTTTTTTTTCCAAGCGGTAAACTCCAATGGGTTGTGAAGATGTTTCAGCAGTTTAATTTCCAGTTTTATTTCATGGTTTTTGGTCCAAAAGTGAGCTACTACTGCTGATTTATCCACCTGCTTAAACCAAATATTCCTAAAATGTTCTTTCCTTCGAATTTCCAAACTTCTCTTTGTTTTGCCTATGTAGCTCTGGTGACAATCTGCGCATTTTATTTCGTAAATTCCTGATTTCTGTTCTGTTGGTATGGAATCTTTTACTGTGCAAACTAATAAACTCTTGATATTACATCTGTTCTTCAGGGCTAACATTATTCCATGTTCTCTGAAATTTTTCTTGAACTTGTTGTGGTAAATTGGATGGTAGGTGAAACTTTTGAATTTTTATTCTTCTTTTGTGTTCTTCAGTGTGGAAACTTCTTTTATCCCTTTTTGTCTTTTAGATTCATTGATAATTTTGATCACTGTGTATTTGTTGAAACCATTGATTATAGCTGTCTTTATTATCTGTTGATATTCTATTTTGTACTCTGCTTCTGTGAGTGGAATATTCATCAATCTGTGTGCCAAACTGTGAAACAATGCATATTTATGTGGAATGGGGTTATAACTTTCATTTTTTAGTAATTTTCTGTGTGTGTTTCTTTTCCGTAAATTCCAAAATTCAAACAATCTCCATTTTTTATAATTTTTAAATCTACAAATGGCAGCTACCCATTTCTCTCTTCTTCTATGGTAAACTGTATAGATTCATGTTGCAAATTAAGAAGTTTCAGGGCATCTATTGAGTGTTTCTTCAGGGTGTCTAGCCATCGTTTCAAATAACGGCGGTTCAGTGAGAAGATGGGAGAAATTCTCCCGAAACGCTTCTTATTTTTATGTAAGTGGAGTTTAGTGTAAAAAATTAATACTTAAGTTTAGTATATCTTTAATTTACCTTTTTGTTCTATATACCGAAAATAAGCCTTATATATATATTTATTTATTTATGTTTATTTATTTATTTATTAACTCTCTCAAAGTGTACTGCTAACCAATATAGATGGGAATTACTATGGATGGAAAGGAAGAATCAGATTTGATAAGCATCAGGTCACAGCTGGGATTCAAACCATGGATCTTCAGCCTTCTGTGCCGATGTTCTATGTCCTTCATGACCTGGCTATGACCCAAATTTTTTACAATAGAAAGACATGGTAGCGCATTTGGTTAGTGCATTAGCATGGAAGGTTAAAGATCTGTGGCTCCAATCCAGACTGTGACCCAAATGTTAAGTCTGATTCTTCCTTTCGGACTAATATCCTACACAAGGCAAGTGTAAAAGAACTATTTCCATATTTTAATTACTATGAATATATATCATATGCAGTTTAGATAAATAGTAGCTAGTCTTTAGTAAGGAAATGACAGTTTGTTATTAAATTTAATAATAATGTTTCATCTTTCATTTAATTTAATAGGAAGAAACAAATGTCATTGAAGATTGATTTATGTCAATATTACTTGCAATATATTGTGTAATATACTGTAGCAACATCACTTGTAGGAGTCTGCCTACAACTTTGGAATTTTTGAAAGCACAAAGTGGTCTTTGTTTTCGACATGCAGCCATTCATTATTTGATAAGGTACCTATTTTTATATATATATATTTTTTTTTTTTTTATACTTTCCTTTACCAAAAACTGAACAGCACACATATAGCTCTACTCATAAGGTTTCATAACAAGTGAAGAGCATTTGACAGGAATGCTCATGACATGAAGGAGGACATGTGGGCAAATGGTACAAGAGTTCATCCTTATGCTTCATCCCAGATCCATTTCTAGTTAATCTAAAATTTTACTCACTTCTCAACACACACTGCTTGAAAACTAGCTCCAACATTTCTCCAGCTTCTTAAAAGCCAAGTTGTCCAGCAAACTACTTTTTATAGACTGTAAGATTTCATAATCAGACAAAAATCTCCTTCGTTAAAAGCTTTTCTTCAGTTTTGGGAACAGCCTGAAGTCTCTAGAAGCAGCTCTGGAAAGTAAGCAGGAAGTTCCAGGAATTCAAACCCTGATATTTTAACTGCAGTTATTGCTGCCCAGGACTTATGGCTTGAGACACTGTATTGTATTGTATTGAAGATAGAGTACATCTTGCCTGAACTTTCTACAGCATTTTTCCTTGATTGCATCTTATAATTTTAAAGTTAAATTTTCAAAATAATTACCTGTTACTATAGCTCCTTTCTGCAAATAATCTATCAGAATGACACCTTGTGCTCTTATAAAAACAGAGCGTCATTGTTCCTGCTGATGCTTGTACCATGGATTTCTTAGGGGGGGAGAACTCTAAAGCTATCATTCCCAAATTCAAATTTTTATTTCAGGATCATTGTGATGACCCGCTACTTATCAGTACACAACTTGTTACAAAATTTATGTATGCCACCCAAAAATGTCTTATGCATAGCTTATAAATGTAACGTTCTATAGTTTTTGAGTGGTGTCAACATTTGCAGGACCCATCTTGCACTCAATTTTTACCTTTTAATTGTTTAACTAAAATATATACACTATGATATGAGATGCCTGTTTTCTCAACAGTCACTGAATGATTTACAGGACTAAACTGACCACCACAGGTGACCGAGGTCGTTAAGACGCGGGCTCGCGAGTGGGAGGTCTGAGGTTCGAATCCCGCCAGGACTGTCCTCCCTGACAGGTTTTTTCCAGGTTTTCCTCAGTCCTCATAACTGGCAAATGGCGGGGAGGTACCCTAAACTTAGGTCTGGAACGTTTCTTTGCTTAAAAAAAACTACTTTCCCAATTTATCATTTCATTTCATGTATCACCAGTGTTCGCCTCCTGTGGTGCCACAGTAGTAAAAACGGAGGTTAAACACTATTCAAAAAAAAAAAAAAAGACCAAACTGTGCACTTTTATAAGTTTTCTTCAGTTTTTCAAGAACAGGACTATACATATCTTCACAGAAATTATCTACCACAATTAAATTCATGACACCATATTTTTTCTATATACCACAAAACGTAGACATTCTACCAAAGTTTCTGGCATATCTTGATGTATTTTACGAGACATTCACTTCATTTGCAGGAATTTAATAGCTTCCCTTTGCTTGACATGTTCCATTCAACTAGTGACTTAGCAATGATCATTTCAACAACTGCTATAGCATTATATAAAAGCTTGAAACTGCGCACAAAACATTTATACATTTCAGACATTCTTGTATCGTGAAATAAAATGTTAGATGAACCAGAAATGGTTTACAGGTGGAACATATAGATATACTGTCATAGTCTTCATTGCATTCCGATTAAACCATTTCTTAATGAATATCAAGAGGAGGATGTCAAGCGAGAGATGTTGCCCAAAAGCTTAGTTATATAAGGAGCAGCATTTCAGAACCACTTGTCATTCTGACCAATTTTGATAAAGAATAAGTCAATTTATGCACAACATTAGGAACAAAATTTCAATAAATATGTAGCAGTACCCAGAAGCCATGTATTGCAACAAGGCCACTGGCATGGAAGCCTATGACTATATTACAATACATACATTTCAGTACCGGGCTTCCAGAATGTTCTTATTGCTCGCACGAGGTTTTGCGTCTCTGCCAAGATCAGCTCCATTACCCACTCATGGTTGACTGCCTGCCTGTCCTTGAACTTCTGATCAGTCTCCAGTCTACATTCGTTCACAAAGACTTTAGAGCAACGTATTTTTGTGCGTATATATATAAGCTCGTCGCGTTCGTAAGGAATTATTCGCAAGTTTCCTGGGCAAAACGACAATTCACGATCTTATGTATAAATCTGATACTACTGGTTGAGTACAAAACAAAAAACAAGTGAAGACGCACAATTTTAAAAGTACACAAATTAGACGAAACTGACGCAAATCTTGAGCGTCCGCCAACAAAATCACTACCGACATTAGCACAAGTTGGGGTTTCTGCGTCTTCTGCACATACAGCAACAAAATTGTTAAAACTAAACCTTACAAGTGTGCATGTGTCTAGTGTCTACGACAAGGTGATCCCGTAACATGTGTGCGTTACTGTGTAGTTTCTTTCATCAGTGAATGAAAGATTAATTGCTCCACAGCTAGTGTTCTTTTCAAACGAGGCGTGGTTCCATCATAACGATCGTGTAAATGCTCACCTTTATTTATTTGGTTATTTATCCAGGCTCTTTAACATCTCAAGTCATCAGCGCCTCATTCAATTCTGGGCGATAACTTTTTCAGGCTTGAGGTTCTTTTAGGTGCCGTATATCTCGACACGGGACCCACGGCTCTACTTCCCTGCCGAAGGAAGGCATAATTAGTATTTTTAAGTCCCCCCAAAAAATCCATCGACCCCGGCCGGGATTGGATCCGCGGGTCTACGGGAGATGTAGGGTTACCACTAGACCATCAGTACCGGTGTTCTGAAAATGCAAATTGTATACAAGAAACTCCTAATAGGAAAATTGGATTTTGGTGTGTGATTAGCGCAGCCGGCTGTGGCATGTCCAGCTGCCGAGACGCAAAAACCTTATGCGAGCACAAGGAAGTCCTGCATAACAACTAAAAATATTTTACTTATATATTAAAAGGAGAAAACGGTGCTTTTCTGTTCTAAAATTGAACCTCATAGGGAAATAATAAATAAATGGTATATAAATCATCAGCAGTATAATATGAACAAGTAGCATTTTATTAACAAGGAAAAATTAATTATAATTTAATAGATATGTAACTATAATTATAACCTGAGTATTTATCAAAAGGATAAAATCTTATAGTACATTGATATTATAATAATTAGCAAAGTTTATAACTGTCCATAATAATTTGGACAGAAGGAATATGTCACATAGGGGAATAAAAACCTTGAGTGCTGCCATAATGTCAAAGGACAAAATACTACAATATGTTCATATTGACTGATACAGCATTAATAATACTCCTAGAGGTACTAAGTATTACATTCCAAGTTTATTAGTAAAATTTGTTAATTGCATTAAGTAGTTTTTTCCAAAGGTGTAGCTTGGTTTCTAAATAAATGTAGTAGTGGAGGAAAGTGAAATTTACAAATGTATCTGCCAATATTTATTATTTACAGAAACTTCAAATTCATTCAACTGAAAAAATTTAATTTAAAGGTTACTTCTCCTATGGGAGTATTCCAGAACTTGTACCCACAACCCGATACAGAAGTAAAGATGACCTCGCTCTCCTAACCTAAATTACATCTGCATGAGAAGATACCTGAAATAAAATTATATAATAAATTTCCTAATAATATTAAAAATTGTAATGGATACCATAAATTCAGGAAGTTCTTGTTCAATTCCTTATAGACAAGATATTGAAGAATATGTCAATTATAATTAACTGTTATGTTACACACTATTTATATATTATATTAATTTATAGCATATATATTTATGGGAAAACTGGTAGTTTACAAGCTGTCACTGTTTATTATAAATTTTGTTAATTTATACAATAATATGGCTTAATTGTGTATAATACCATATTGAGCTGAATAAATAAAATGAAATAACCTAGGAGCTGAAATACTTGATTTCATACATGTATTGCACTTTGTAATGGTAGCAATTTTCACTTTTCATTTTTAAATAACTTTATCAAGGAGGAATCGATAAAAACTGCAACAAACAATACAATTTTGCTTAAAGTCCACTAAAGGACATGCCAAATGGAGGATGAACTTCTAGTCCCCAACATATGTTTAGAATGATGTAAATCGGTTAGAGTATGAATACTTGTGTCTAACAAACATTTCAAAACACAATAAAAGTAATTTTGTTCTGGTGATAAACTGTGTGTCTATGAAAGTTTTTAGTGGTATTTATAAATAAAGAATAAGTTCTATGCAAAGTGTTGTACAAGTGGTTCTGACCCTTAATAATAGCTCTTAAAACAATAGCAATTGCCATTTCCATTAAAAATAAAAGCTCAACAATGCACTTTATTGTAGAAAATATAATATCTCTTTATTTTTAGTGGTACAAGCATATTATATTCACATGCGGGCTCTAGGATATAAATTCTTAATACATATGTATACACACTTCATTATCAAGAGTACAATAACACGGGACATTAACCAATGCTAATATAATGAAAATTCAAAAACTTCAACAACTGTGTTAGTACTGAGGTTTTCTCTATACTATGCACTCAGGAATCAATTAACTTGCAAGTGATTTTACAATATGTTAATACTTCACACTACCATAGCATACAAGTTCTATTTGCACTTCAGTATACTTGATATGTATGTTTATTTACAGTAATTTGCAATTTGTAATACTAAATGCTTTACAAGCTTGCTATTTACATATATGTTTGGTCATATTATTAATTTTTACATTTATATGACTAATCAATATAGTATCAGCTTAATTGTAAATATGTTTGTAAATGTGATCCGAGATTACAGTGAAGTTTGCAGTTAACTTAATTTTTGTTTTAATCTGTCCTTGATGCTTGAGAAAAATTGTCTGGTGTCAGACTCTTTTGAAGTCATGCCAGTGTTTAGGCCATTTTTCTGTACTCTATCCTCTTTTTTTGTTGCATAGTTTCATTTTTTGATATTCTAACTAACAACACTGCTTCTTGCTATAACTTTTTCCTGTTCATGCACTATTTCATTGCCATAATTATCTACATGAGCTTTAATCCAAGTAAATGTAATAAGAACATTTTCTTTCTTCCAGAGTTGCTCTTTTTCCTCTAACTCTATAAGGTATTTGTGGATATTTATGTTATTAATAGACATCAGATTTGTATGCAAATGCATATTTAGTTTGTTTTTACTTGTGATAATGAACTAAGCTTAGTAATATTTCATGTTTTTCTGTGCTTGTATGTAAAGTTTTATAGTGCATATAATTGTGTATTTCCCATGTTGCTGCAGATTTTATTATTTTTCATGCATAAAGCATATAATACAAGCACTTTAAAATGTTTAATTTAAAATTAATATTTAAACACATTAGTAATAAAATAATAAAGTCTTATTATGGAGACACCCTTAAGAGCCTCTCCAGTATGGTTGCAACAAAATCACTTGATGTTACTGGAGAAATCCTCATTCTATTTTCCTTATCTATATCATGAGGTTAAGGTCATGTTATAATGCCAAAAGAAAAATTGTATAGAAGTTAGCTTTCAAAATATTGGTGTAAAGAATGTGGAGATTCAAATTTCACTATAGACAAAGTTATTTACTGCGTCATGTGCAATAAACAAGTTGCATTTGATAAAATATTTCACACATCTACCAACCAGTAAATTGAAAACAAACAGAGAAAAAATACACCCATACAAACACTACTAACACAAGTCCTTCATCTTCGCAAAATAATAAATTTTGCAGTGATTTACATGAAGCTCTTATAGCCACAAACATACTGTGGAATTCACTCAGTAACTACAAGTTCTGCAGTTTCTTGGAAAAATATTGTTATAAAGCTATTCCTGACAAATCTACCCTGAGAACAAAATATCTAGACAGCCATTACCAATCAACAATTTTAGAAATTTGGGACCATTTAAAGGACTTTCTCGTGTATGGGGTAGTAGATGAAATTACAGATACCTACGACCATCATGTGGCAAATTTTCTTGTAAGGAAACTATGTGAATATGAGCCAGGAAAATACTTGATTTAAAAGGGTTTAAAAAAAACAAAAAATTCTACTACACTTGCTTTGTGAATAATGCTCTGAAATAACTTTGACCAGAAGGAGGTAATGAACACAAAATTTGGGTTCTGCTTTTAGATGCTGCAACTTACATGTTAAAAGCTGCTTCAGCATTAAAAGTCTCCCAACTCATTTACATTAGTGTATTGTGCATGCACTTCACAGAGTAGCAGAAGCCAGGAGGAAATGTTTCCCTGACATGAACAGTTTAATATCCAGCATCAAGAAGATTCAAAAATATTTTCAGACCTCCCATTACCCCCAGAGTCAATACTTACTTGGAGTATGTGGATTGAAGCTGTTCTCTTCTATTCAGATATCTTCAATACTGTTAAATAATTCATTGGTATGCTGAATTCAACTGCTGTTTTGCCAATTCAGTGTTCTCAGAATATTTTTAATAGTGAGTAATTGCAAAAGGACTTGGCTGTAATCAAGATATATTTCAAAGTTATAGAAGAAGTCGAAAAATCTGTTAGTCTTTAAATGAAGCTTTATCAATTCTCACAGAGGTTTAAAGTAAACTTGAGAATGCTTCTTTAAAGTGTGCAGGAAAATTAAGTGGTAAATTGTGTAGTGTTTTACAGAGAAATCCTGACTTTAAAGTTGTGTGTTCTGTGAAGAAATATCTTTAAGATGAAAATGTAATGCTTTCTGAAGAAATTTCCCCAGAGTTAGTAAGCGCTTTCAAATTTTGCCCAAAAACGTATTTTCATGGAGAAAATAATCATTTTATATTACAATGGCTGGTACGATGTCTAAGGAAGAATGTACATTGTAAGTACCAAAAGTATAAGCTTAAAGTTAACAATTTTATTACATGCATAGTGCACATTTTTGAAATAATACAGCACATTTTAAAATATTTTGACAGCATAAATGCATGTATATTTTAGATGTTTTTGTGCATGCAAATCCGATGTCTAGTTATTAAGAGATTATAATGCAATTCTATTCTCAGTATGTATTGTAGCTTTTTTAAACAGTTGATGTAAGTTGGAGACTTTGCAATATGCCAAGGGCTTTAAATATAACCAGTTACTCTGCTAAATTATTGCAGCATTTATTGGCAAGTTTATATTTTAGCTGTGGTTCTGAGTGTTGTGATTGAAGATGGCTATGCCAGATCCAACCACATACTTATTTTTGCTGTGAATATTTGTACTGGATCTTTTTTCCCCTTTAGCTGATTCATTACTTTGACTGCTCTATGTTGCCAATCATTTGACTCTTCTTAACAGCCTATGTTACTGTGTTTTCTTCATGAGATTGTATAACATAGCACCTTCACGGGCCTTTTATTACTTTGGGAGCTAATTTCATCACTGTGCAGAGAGCTTCACTCCACTGTAGTAAATGCTTTAATTCCTCTCTCCACCTTCCATAGCTGATATCCATACTGCAGCTTCATACAGCAAAAGAGGCAGAATTGCATCTTTGAAAATTGTGCTTAAAGCCAATTCAATTTTGCTAACTTTGATCAAACATTTATTAGACTGTTCTGTTCAAGCAGAAGCAGCTCCTTATTTATATTTTTTTTTCTTCTGGAAACCAGCAGTATTTTAGATTTATTTTTGTTGAAGGACATTTAATTCATTCTGGTGCATTGAGCAATTTTATTTAAATCTATGCTAGCAAATTTTTCAGCTTCTTGCATGTTTCCCCTTTAATTGCTAATATTATATGTACTATCTACAAAAGCTATAGCTTTAGTCCATTCCCCAAAGTCCAGTTGGGTGCTAATGACCTTAGCAGTTTTGCGCCCTTTAAACAATAATTATCATCCAAAGTCCAGGTTAAAAAAGGAACTGTATTACATGTTTCAAACTCTGAATCCACAGCAGAAACCTTGTGAGCAGCCAGTACTTATGTTTAGTTATTTGAAAGTTGTTGGATTTCAATATTCCTATTCTTTGATTAAAGTAGATTTAGGATAGCTCTTATAAGTTTCTTAGACAGCTAAATTGTCTTAAGGCCACCAGGATGCTCAATCACCATACTGCATGAAATGATTCCCAGATATTGAGAATTAGTAATGAAACATGCCCTACTTGTAGCTCTCATTCTAGAAATTTCTTCACAGTCACTATCAAATAAGTGTTACTTTTGTATGGAAAGCAGCCAAATTGGTCCGAATGCAAGTTATTGTTGATGTAGACATGATACATTATTCTATTAATTAATAATTTCTCTAAAACTTGGCTTTCCACATCTATTAGGCTTATTGGCCTAAACTTGCATACTTCAATAAAATTTTCTTTTCTTGGTTTTAAAATATGTATAATTTTTCTTTCTTCCACCATTTTGCTATTAGGCCTGTTTAAGTATTTATTGTATAATGAATACATGAGTTCTTGAAATAATTTACAGGCTCTTTGGAATATGCCACCAATATCATCTTCTTCAGGTGCTTTGGTAATTTACTCCCACTAGAGCATTACTAATTTCTATGTGAATAAAGGTGCTTTCTGCTAATATTAATTCTGAAAGCAGATAAATTACTTAAAAAATTGTGCATATTGCCCAACTATGTCTGACAACATAAAGCACACATTCCTTCAGCTAATTTTACACTTCTAAGAATAAATATTATATTTCTCAATGTGCATCTTTTGGTAGTTGGCTTTATTTATGCTATAATATCAAACTATGAATAAAATTCTATAATATTATCAGAAACATACTATTAAAATATAAATTTAGTAACATTATTTTAAGGAAAAGGTCTATTTTGTTATATGTTCTGATAAGATCAGTCATACAATCTGATTACACATAATTAAATATGATTTAAGTAAGAAAATAAAAGCTTTTCATTTTAAATATATTTCCATGAAAAATAAATGTTCAGTGTAATTCTTAACATGTGTTCAATATGTTTATTCATGACCACAGGCTTATACATACTATTAAGGTAAGTTAACAATGTAGCTGTTTAACTGCAAAGGAACTATATAATTGCAGTAAATCAAATTAATATTCTGGCAGTGCACTAACAATTTGGTAGTTTGCATTCTGTACGTTACTATGGGTATCAGGAATTATGTAGCATTCACAAAGCTTCTCTAGGGTTAGTTTTTGGGCGGGCTTAGAAGATTAAGACCATCCTGACTGACCGTCTGAGAAATTCGCCGAAGACCAAAGCTGAATTTGCGGCCAATGCTGCCTCCGGAGTTGCCATCTGCAGCAGGTGCCGTGATGGAGAAAGTGGGCAAAGGCAGATGTAGATGTGAATTTTGAGTACTTGCTGCTGTCCATGTGGCTGTTGAATCAGGTATTTGCAGATGCAGGAAAGAAGTTGCTCTATGACGCCCACGTCTTGAGGTTCCATTCCAGCAGATGCTGCTTTCGGATAATTGTACTGGTGTTGGGGCTTCACTATCTGGTGTTGCACTCATTTGGCTAAAATGTGTTCATGGAATTGTTTTGCTTCCATATGATAAATCACTCCCAAGTACTCTAAAGACATTACAATGGGAAAAGTGTAAAGTTCTATCCTTAACAAATCACCACCTTGTGCCTATACAAAGAGGTAGGAATCCTAAAGAGTAATAATAAATTATATAAATATTTTTATAAGTACACAAAATAAGCAATTATTTTAACTGCAGCATAGTGTTATACATAACTTTGATTCCATGCCCTTCAACTAGATTACATTCAAATGATTTTTTGCAAGGCAAAGGCCAAAGACATTTCCCATTTCCTTCACATATCCCATTTTCATTATTTACTATTTTCTTTGCTGTTTTATATTATTTATATTTATGAATCAATCTTTAGTGTCCTTTCAAATGTTCATATCCGTATAACTTAGAGGAATAATTATATATCATGTTTATAATGGTTGTAAACTGTTAGATCATGTACATATATTCAGAATTAAAAATAAAACACCACCACACATATCATGGTGTCATTATAGAAGTTCATATTTTAGGTGCTATGAGTTAAACATATAAATTCAATCACAATCTGTAAATTAGAAAGTACCAACCTGCAGCAGGAATAACAATATTTAGGAATTTAAACTATTATTAAGAATATGTGTCCATTAAATTGGCATAGGAGTTCAAATACCAAAGTACACTCCAAAGGAGGTAATAAGCAAACCCATACCATGGTTTTCTTACCAATAATGTGGCAAATGTGGTAATGCACTTCAAACACTTTCAAAAAACTATATCAAACAGCAATGGCACTTTGGTGCAAGTATGGTTTTCCAAGTGTGTCAAGCATGCAAAGTCTATTAATCTAATCTGTGAGAGTCCTGCTATTCACATTGTTCTTTTAGTTAAAAATTCTTTTTATTTTTCTTCTTTGGTTCATGATTCTCATTATAACAATCTTCATCATATACAAAACAGAAAATGTCACATGCTATGGACTAATGCTATCAGAGTATGCTGCTAGACTGATAAGCTTCTTGGCTAATTCCTTTTCAATTAAATGAACAAACTAATTTTGTTAGAATATATCTATAGCACTGGTCTATAATAAACTGTTTTTAACAATAAAAAATTACATTGATTTTAAGTGCATGCTGAATTCAAATGTGCTTTAGCAGTTTTTCCATCAGGCTGGATCTTGCCGCCAACCCCCCCCCCCCTCAGGCACATGTTTAAAGTTATATAAAATTAGTATTTACAAAACTATATAATAAAAATACAATTCATTTTCTCTTAGTTAAATTTTTAATTAAATGAATAAACTAATTTTGTTAAAATATATCTATAGCACTGCTCTATAGAAAACTGTTTTCTGTTTTTAACAATAAAAAATCAAACTGAATTTAAGTGTATGTTTCATGCTGAATTCAAATGTGCTTTAAGATTTTTTCCATCAGGTCTGTTCTCCCCCCCCCCCTACTCGATCCCAATGACATAGGTTTAAATTTATATAAAATAGTAAATGATATAAATATAATTCATTTTCTATAAGTATAATTTTCAGGTATATTTCATCTTTGGAACATTTCTCTCCATGGTGCAGCAACAATAATCAGTGAATTTTGACTATATTTGGCTTGGTACTCTTTATCCATTATGGAAATTTGCTGATAAGCCCGCTCACCATAGTTTGCTGGTAAACTTATGATTTTCTCAGAAGAAGTCTTGCTGAGAGCCCAAGAAGTTAAGTTTTAAAAGTATGGCTTTATATGAATTTACAACGCACTAACTATGAGTGTGAATGCTATATAAATACGAATTTCATAAGTAGAGGTAAGTAATTTTCATTTAAAACATGTATTATAAAATGGCTCATCGTTTACATTGTGCTAATTTGCTTGTAATCGAATATGAACTTTCAACTCATAGCCTCATATTTCTTAGTCCAAAAAAGACATGTATAGACTAAATTATGAAGTTATCTATGAATAACATAGGAACTACTTAGTAGTTCTTTACTGTAAGTGGCAAGAGCAATTGTTAGGTGCACAACCACGAAGGGATAGTTTACATGAAATTATTATTGGCTTTAAGTTTTAATGTGCTAAAGTACATATTTTGCAATTTTTCTACCAATATACTGTTGTTTATTTGTAATTTGCAACACACTACAGCTTTAAGTAGGGATCAATTAGTACAGTCTTGTATATACCCTCCCATGCCAATGTCTATAAATCTTCCAAGATAGTGAATGGATGAATTAATTAATAATTATGTAAATGATCCTGAAATTTATCACCTACTATTACATGGTATTTCACCTTTTCAGGGCAGGGAAAAACTTCATTCATGCAGCTTGACCAGGCAGAATTTACACCTATGACAATTTTACAGCTAGTTAGAACCAATGCACTAACCAACTGTACCATGGGTAAGACCACTAAATCATTTATAATTGTCTTGTATACTTGATAAATGTTCACAGTATTGTTCACAAAAAATAAACATGTTTCAGAAAATGCTGTTTCATCTAAGAAGTATAATGACCTTGTATTGCCAAAAATCCTTCTTTAATGCATGAACATACAAATTTTAATCTTATTGCTGCAGTGTCACCTCTTTGCATTAAAAATTAGATGCCTTTCTGTACGTGAAACCTAAATTTTACAGAATTCTTTAAGTAGACGAATTAGTATCACTGTAAATAAAGTTTTGCTTTCTGAAACCTGAATAACTTTTTGTGCAGTTGGAAAGTTGCCTTGGTCATAGAAAACAAAAATTCGTATGATTCTCGAATCGTTTTGTTTACTTTTTATAAAGGCATAACTGAAACCTGTCCTTTGCTTTTTCTATTTCATAATTTTGTTAAGGAAAAAAATGAGACATTTGCTTTATTTGAAACAATATGAACTTTTTCCTTTCTGTCTTTGCTCTTTATGCTCTATTTATAATTTGTGAAAGTATATTTACAAAGGCAATTCGAAAAGTCTTTGCCACTCTTTTTTTTTTTTTTGGCCTAAAATATTAGTGCGATTTAGAAACCAATATGTACATGCTGTGCAACCAGTTGTTTTTGGGACAGCATTAACTCTCCATTGTTCCGCAGCAAGGCGCTACTGTCAGCTGACAAAGATGGGTCGAGTGCTCAAAATGTCCATGTCGTATGAGCAGCGAAATGTTATTTGTTTTCTATGGATCAAGAGACGAACACCCTTTGATATCTAAATGAAAATTGTTGATTTGGATTATTTATGAATCTCAGGTCATCAGCGTCCCACTAAATTCAGAGTTTGAAACGGCCAATAAATTTTGCTCAGAGGCCTCTCTTCTTTCAGGCCTGACATTCTTTTTCGTGCCGCAAATCTACGACATGGGACCCATGGCTAGTTTTACTTCCCACTGAGCGGCTAGAGCTCCCAATCCCGAGCCACTCCGGAACGATAGCGGAGAAGGGGAAGGTAGGTAACTTTCACAGATATAACTAGACAATAAGGCTCTTAAGCACAATGCTTGATAGTCAGACGGTTAGAGAGTCATGCTATGGTTGTGAAGGTGGTGAGTTCGAATCCTCACATACTAACGCTTTTTTTCCCCTGCCGGAGTTAAAGGGAGAAATGCCACTCCTATAATCATTTACTCGCTAACACAGTAGCGCGTACACAAATTGATATTTAAGAATTTTTTCTATTGGAATCGAAGGAAATTTGCCACCATTTCAATGATTTACCCGCCCCTATCAATTTATATTTATGAAATGGAGACGACCGCAGGTTGTTAGGCCGTAGCGAGCCGCAGAAAACCATTGGGTCTATTGGTTTCTAGGATTTATCACAGGTTAGCGTTAATGTTAGTGTGTGTGTGTGTGTGTGTGTGTGTGGTGTGTGTGTGCGCGCGCGTGTAAATTCCAATAAAACAACTCGTGGTAAAATTACAGTGATTTGTCCCCCTTATCAACTTGTATTTACAAAAAGAAGGCGAGTGTAGGATGTCATACCGTAGCGAGTTGCAGCAATGCGTCCACCGGTTTCTAGGATTTACCTGAGGCTAGCGTTAAAGTTAGTGTGTATGTATACCGAGGGTGCCAAAAAATGTATACCCACTTTCACAGTAGATTCTATTTAATATACTTCAAAGTTGAACCCAAAAACAATAGTAATGTATAGTATGATTTTCTGTAAAGATGTGACTCTCATACATTATGATAGCGTTGTTACTTGACAGGTAAATCAACAATGAACAAATTAAGCCAAAATTATCGTAAATCAACAATGAACAAATGAAGCCAAGATTATCGTATGGTGTTCTGTAAACAAGTGTGATTCACGTTATGCTAGCGTTGCTACAACAAAATTGAGTCAAGATTATTTGAACAGCGGAAAGCAATTTTGAAGTATCCTAGGCACTGAATAGGCGAAGAGATCCGATTGAGTTTCCACCACGTTCTCCGAACTTACTCCGTCGGACTTCTACCTATGGGAAATTCTTCAGGGTGTTGTTTATAGTAGAAAACCTACTGCACTGGTAGCACTTCGGGAAGAAACTGAAACGGCATGTGCTGCAATCGTTGACACTTTCGCAAATATTGCTCAATCAATAGTCCAAAGTACTCAGTAAAGTGTCGACGCCAATGGTGAACATTTTGAGCAAGTGTTGTAACTGTAAAAGTCTAAAATAATTAGTGCTCATCATTTTCTGTTTGTGGAAATTCAGTTTTGTTATGCAAACAGTGGATTTTTTTTTTTTATTTTTTTATTTGCTTGAAGCGAGCACACTTCACTCTCTATACATTAATTAATTGCGAATTCCAATAAGCCAACGCGTGGTAAAAATTTCGGTGATTTACCCGCCTCTATCAACTTGTATTTACGAAAAGGAAGCGAGTGTAGGCCGTCAGTCCGTAGCGAGGTGGAGCAAACCACTGGGTCCACCGGTTACTAGGATTTATCCCAGGTTAGTGTAATGTGTGAGTGAATACATGAATTAATTGCGAATTCCAATAAGGAAACGCATGGTAAAAAGTGAAAAACTCGGTTTTGTTAAAAGGAACAACATTTTGCAGCCAGAAAGTTACGAAGGTCAACGCATAGGTTTTTTGATGAAGATAATGTATTACCTTCATCAAAAAAGTAATATATGCAATATTTACACTTTCACAAGCAGTCAAGCAAACAGAGAAAAATACTATTCCTCTATCTCCCGTTTGGCACCGAGGAGTTCGCCTCTCGCCGCTGTCGCTCGGGACTGGAGCTCTTGCAAATCGAGAATTTCTCGAAGGACAACTCCCACCCTTCGAAGGAAGCCATACTTACACAGGAAAATACAGCCGACTTACTAGGATAAATGTCTCACTTTGAGATGTGTGCGATGATAGTGTTTAAGATTTCAATAATGGCCGCGAAGATCTAAATGAAAATGAGCTGTCGGTGCGGCCTCTATCATCGCTCACACAAAAAGCATTGCCCACGTATATGCAATGGTGAAAGCGGATCTGTGAACGCACAGATCACTTCCATGAAGTTTGCATTTCTTATGGCAGTGCTTATGATATCGTTCATGACTCCTTGGATAGGCAAGATTTCATACCTAAGTTTTTGGATGATCTGAACAAAGTAAGAGAATGATGACGTCACGGAAACATTTGCAGCGTTACCCAAAGTATGAAAGGTTTCTGGGTCTCATTGCCTCTGAAGATTAAACATGGGTATTTCATTTCACTCCAGAATGAAAACAGCAGAGCATGATGTGAAAACATCAAAGTTAGCCTGTCACAAATTACGCCCAACGCCATCAGTTGGAAAGTTGATGCTCAGTCTTCTGGGGTCGCCGACGACCACTTTTTCTGGATTTCATGCCACGAGGTGACACTATCAACGCTGAGAGTTACTGTGGAAACTCACGTCTGCAAGCTGCCATCAGGAAAAAGCGCCAAGGAACTCTCGTATATAATGTGTTTTCCAAAACAATGCCAAGACTCGTGTGGCAACCAGGATCACCGCCAGAATCAGTCATTTTGGCGGGAGATTATGGAGCATACTCCATATAGTCCCAACTTTGATCCCAAGACTGCCACGTATTCGATCCAATGAAGAAATTCCTGGCAGGAGAGCGGTTCATTTCTGACGACGAAGCGAATACTACTGCACGGTGGTGGTTCCGCGATTAACCGACCGAATTCTACCACAGTGGCGTCTCCAAAAAAGAGATGCGATGGGACAAATGCCTGAAAGGCTGGGGTGACTATGTGGGAAAATAGTCAAAGGTACTTAGAACAATTTCTGTATTTCTATTTCGCTGCAAGCTTATTATTTGGGCTGAATAAAAATAGTGGTAAGGCCTTTTCAATTTGTCCTCGTATTTTCAGCATACGCATCGATCGTGGACACCTCACCCCTCTTCCTTACTCCTCCCATTACTGTACTGTAGAGAGACAAAGGCATTCCAATTTTAGTTTAGCAATAGTGATTAAAAAAGACAAAATGCATTTGTTAAAGAAAGGGGGTTATAGTTTGGCACAAGCTGAAGGACACTATGGGGCTCCACTTAAAACATCGTGGTACTGCCATGGGTGGCAGAGGTCGTTAAGGCGCGGACTCGTGAGCGGGATATCTGGGATTCGAATCCCACCAGGACCGTCCTTTCTGACTGAGGTTTTTTCCAAGTTTCCCTCAGTCCTCATAAATGCCAAATACCGGGGAGGTGCCCTAAACTTAGGCCTGGAACGCTTCGTTCCTTAAAAAAAATCTTTCCCGATATATAATTTCATGTATCATCTGTGTCCAACGCCTACGGTGCCCCAGTAGTAAAAACAGGCGTCAAACACTAATAAAAAAAATAATCATGGTGGTAGGCTCAGCATCGAAAACGAACATCACCACTCGCATAGGGTGTAGCAGCAGGAGCAGCTCCTTTAGGAAGTTGCTGATTTGCGCTACCCCCAAACATTTCGACCTTTAATTTCAAATCTATTGCTATATGCGCGTTTATGCGTGAAATCCCATCTGTAATGAATTCTATCTTGTGCTGATATCTGTATTTGCGGTTATTATTTGCAAAGCAATGTCTCGGTAAGCTTGTGAAGAAATAATACTTCATAATATTGCGGGGGATGAGAGGAAGCGGCAAGAGCCTCTTGCTCATATCATTAGGTGTATACACTTTCGTCACCTGTGTTCCCAGGAAAGTTTGCCTTAAGCTTTATTCAATAAATTGTTGCTGCATTAAAAAGTACATAAAAATTTAAAAGACTATATATATATATATATATACACACACAAAATAGTGCCCAATGTACGTTTTAACTATATATATATATAGTAACGTACATTGTATATATATATATATATACACACACACACAAAATAGTGCCCAATGTACGTTTTAACTATATATATATATATATATATATATATATATATACACACACACACACAAAATAGTGCCCAATGTACGTTTTAACTATTGAGGCATCACAGGCGGTGGACACTGATGATAGTCATGAGCTGAAATGACAAACTGGGAAAGGATTTTTTTTACGGTAGGAAGCTTCCCAGGCCTGAGTTTATAGTACCTTCCCGGCGTTTGCCGTTTATGAGGACTTGGGTAAACCTGGAAAAACCTGTCAAGGAGGACAGTCCTGGTGGGAATCGAACCACAGACCTCCAAACACATACCTCGCTGCCCTGGTGTTAAAACTTGCAATAGAATAATATTCCCGCTGACGTCACGAGCGTTAACCAATAGTAGCGCGGTTCTCCGGAATGGCCTACCTCATTCTAATTGCCTTGGTGACAACCCTATTTGAATTATTATTGCTATTTTTATTATTAATCATTTTTGTTAAATACGAAAACAAAATAAGAATTTAATAAATCAGCTTTTTCTTTGTCCTCTTGTTATGGTATTCCCCTGGGGCCTCAAACCATACTTTAGTCATTGGCTATACGTTGCAATAGTCAGGTGCCATTTATTTTATGACTCCAATGTTGGGTAGCGGACAACTTTAAAAACTATTATAGCAGGTAATTTTACCAAGCTACAGATATTAGCATGTGTAAGTGTTACAGGGGCCTTCAGAAGTACTTCAATCACTGCATTGGAGACCCAACAGGATATCCATTTACAAGCGGAGGCTAAGCTTAATGCATATCGCTTGGTGCACACAGGGAACTGGAGAAGTAGCTTTGCAGCAACTAGACACATCTCCATTCTAAATTTCCTGGATATTCCAGAACTGAGGATGAGATCTGACCTAATGAATACCCCAATATTGCAATTTTCCTACATTTAAGGTAGCTCTCGGATCTCGAGAACACTAGATGGAATGAACCATGCACATTTATATGATATACTTTAGCACAAATCTTGGAAAATATTGCACAGTTTTTCAGGCAGAAATATTTGCTATCCTGAACTGTGCTTATAGAGGACTTGAGAAGGGTTATTACCCAAAACGAATACTTTTCTCGGACAGTCAAAGTGCCCTAAAAGCACTTTCCTGCGAACAAGTGAAATCAAAACTGGTATAGCAGTGTCAAAATGCCCTGTCTGTCCTGGCATCTCGCAACAATTCCAGCCGAACTGTAGTGGGTGTCGGGGCATCAGGGCATTAATGGAAATGAGAAAACAGACCAGTTGCCAAAGAAGAGTGCTGACACGCTTTTTTTTTTTTTTTTTTTTTTTTTTTCCCTGATCCCGGGGTTGGAATCAATACATGTACTGCTAGATCGCGCTTAAAACATCGATTGGAGTAAACAGCCACTAAGGTGGCAAACCCATCCTGGACAAACGCAAGCTAGGAAACTTGTCCTAGGTCCTAGCCTAACATAACTATACCCATATGTCTTCTAAATTCGACAAAAGAGGAATAAGGAAAGTAATTGTGTTAATTGCTGAACATGGTCCTTTCAGGAAATATCTGCGAAAAGTGCAACTCTATAAAAATAAACCCAAAGGTAGAATGTGTAAACAGAATGAGGAATCTGCCTCTCATGTCCTATTTGAGTGCTCAATCCTGGTAAGAAAGAAATTTACTCTTTCTATAACCAGGGAATTCCCGGAAACGGATACCAACATTGGAACCAAAATAATGCAACTTGTTCAAGGAATAGATTTTAGGGAAACAATGAAGGCGTTTCTTCCAATCGGATAGCACAATAAGCCTTATAGGCTGACGTGCCGGAGGTTGTTCAAATTCCATTAAGCCCCAGACATCTATCTTGTCCTATGTTGTTACTTTTTCCTTCTTCTTTTTCATCCCCAATCACTCGACGGGTAATTTCCTCGCTACTTACCCTTCTCCGCCGTATATGATTATAAAACCTACCCCAATTTTCAATGCCATCTACTTTTAGTATTTGTTTCAGTAAAGTTTATTGTGATTCCTTTTTATCACACTGCAGTTCTTTAGTCAATTCAATAACAGAGTCTAAATACTCTGATTACGTTTATTATATGCATTTTCTTTAAGTAACGGATATGTTCAGTATGATTCTTTGAATGAGGGCTATTTTTTTATTTTTTTGCGAGGAACACATTTCATCAGTAACTCAAAAATTATGTCCTTAAATTTATTCCAATGTCCTGCAAATTTCCTCCAGTCCTTAGAAAATTATATTTTTCTTAAAAAAAATCTGTAAACTCTCAATTTGTTTTGTTTAAGTTTCAACCGCAAATGAATTTGATCTTACTAATTTATTAATTTTCCAAAAATAAATCAATATAAAACCCGAAGTAAATAAATGTTCCATACAGCAGAAATAGAAATAAAACAGAAAAAAGAGTAAAAATAAAATAAATTTGTAAATACTAATATTAATAATTGTGTTATATACCACTCATATTTTGAATATAGTTTTGCATATCTTGTGTTAATTACAATATGTCGGGTCATATTGACCTAAACACTATCTATATATTAAATTCGAGCAGTGCAGAGGGTTAAATGAGTAATTATGAATGGAAAAGGATGTGATGCAATCAATTTTTTCCATCACTGTACTACAGAAGTATGTATGTTTTTTAACTTCAGAAACAGCGATGAAAGTATTAATCTAATGTGTGTGAAGGAATAAAAGATATAAGTGGAAGTTGTTATTGTTTTAAAGTATATTTATTCACAGTTTGTAGTCAAAGAAGCAAAATTGTTGTATATCATGAGGAAGTTTAACACACATCTGAAACCTGTTTCATTAAACTGCATTTTTCGGGTAAAAAAATAACATAATTATCACTAAACAAAAAGATTGGCATGCATTGAAGGTTATCATACTTCTAACACCCCAGATAATGATAAAATTGAAAATTCGAAAGCACACTTGTAAAATATTGAAAAGCATTATACTCTTGTAGAACTGAAAAAATGTATATGAACAATAAATTAAGTGAACATAATTGTATGTATACTATGCAATAATTACACATTAGTGTGACAACTCTTATAACAGACAAATATCAATCACAATCAAATTTCAGGAAATGGACTCACAATATTCAAACATTCGTCATTAGTCTGGTTTTTGGAAACCTAATTATGAAGACACAAAACAAAAGTTACACTGCTGTAAATCTGATTTTGTGCATCCAGATATTCACGTCTTCTTTTGTCTTCTCTTTCTTTATATAAAGCCTCTCTATACACAGGAGTGAGTCTTGAAATTGGAGGAATAATGTATTTTTAATTATTTTTGGACTTTTCTGCAAAGAAATATATCACAGAGCCTATTGAATCCTACAAATATTCAAATATCTGCGAATATGTTAATGAACATAATATTTGCAAATATGCATTACAAGTACATCATATCATTATTACATTGAAATACTTTGCACCAATACGATAGCATCCGAAATTAAAACACAAAAATTGACGAACTTGAATATGTAAACATCCGAATTTAAGCGCGTTATCACCTCGTCTCTTTCTTGCATTATCCTTTCATCTACAATATAAGCTGGTCGTTTTCTGTTCTTTTTAAGCTGTTTTAACGTAGTATTGGAAATCCAGTTGTTCCCAGTGTTTGCCATCTTAATAGCATATATATGTTTTTGAACGCAGCATAATTTTCAAGTCACTGTTACCAACTGCACAACCATGATATCCAACTACACTCTGTGAAATTATGCAGCCTTGGATAACCAATGGTTTTCCATTATAATTTGAATGCGGTAAAAATGAATTATGCAATTTTTAGTAGCGAATCTTTCAATTTTAAATGCTTCAAATCAAAATGCAGAAACATTTTAAAGTGCTATGACAAAATAGGTCAAATAAAACAAAGCTCTTACCTTAAAGAAAATTTCTAGGTGTTATTTTTTCTCATTGCTTTTCTTTATAGTAGCGTTTATCTGTTAAATGATGCTTTTTTCTGCAGAATAAACTGTCTTAATACCGTAATAGTAGTATTTATTTTGTTTTCAAACAGTTCAAAAGCAGTTCCTGCAGACATTTCTACGCCCCTCCCCCCCAATTTCTCCCTGTTTCACCCAATGAAAATACATAACACTTTATTGCCTCATGTTCCCTCCCCCTTCTAAATCTTCTTTTTGGCCACAGTAAATCACTAGAAAATGTTCCAACCTTTACAGCATTCGATTAGCACAAATATTACAGGTACTTCTGGTTAAGGTTTAAAAATAGTTAGCCTTATTCATTTGTTTTTCTAATTATCATGTGAAAATTTTTAAAATGATATTGCTTATATTTAATGCTTGAGAATAGGTCACCTTATTCATGTTTTTGTAATTATCATGTGAAATTTTTGATAATGCTATCGTTTATGTTTTTCAATGTAATTTTGTAATTTCGTCATTGAAGACTAAAAATGGAGTCGAAGAAATAACTGTTCCTATTTAACGACTATCATCGAAGTAGAGAATGGATCAACTTGTTCGAGCTGGATCAGTAGACTGGAGGACGTGATTCCATCAGGTGTTGGAGTGGTCGGCTAATTGAAGATGAATTTGTATGTACGACATGCAATATTTTAATGTCACTTATTCATCGCTCTGCAGAGACTGATGAATATATGTGGCGTAGCTCAGAGAGCACATTTCTAGCTCCTCCATCCAATTTTTTCAATAAGGTCAATATTATTAAATTCAATTTTTAGTGTAATGTGCTAAATTTGATAAAATATAAATTTGTTTGTGAAGAATTAGCCAAAAGGCGTTCATTCTTCAAGCAGTTAACACGCGTTGACTGCGATTAACATGAGAAAATTTTGTTCAACTACATGGACGGTTGGCTTCTTATGGTTGTCATCATTTTATTCCAATTAGCCATTAAAGTAGTTTCTTGATTAAATTGTCTATTGGTATTTTTTACCCCTAGATGTTCCAAATACAAAAAACACAACCGCCCTTTAGAAAATTCTGGTTACGTAACTGTTTCCAAGCCAATATTAGAAAATGCTCGATTAAAAAACAAAACAAAACAAAAAAACTTAATTTCCATGACTTTGAAAACATGTTAAGCATGCTGATTATGTTAACATTGATTATTATTTGAAACATTTGCTGCAACACTGAATGGCAATGACACACAGAGTGTTAGGAAGAGGTACAAAGATTTCTCAATTTTGTTTTTGTCAAAAAGTGTAGCATAGGTTTTTTGAGAACATAAAAAAATAAGTTTTAAAAACCAGGCATATCTCAATATAAAAATACATACATATATATATATATATATATATATATATATATATATATATATATATTCTAGATTTAGTACAATATTCATACAAAAAATGTTAGCAGGGTGGGAAACTGCAGATTATATTGTAAACATCTGTGTGGAAGTGGCTGCAGTTCAATTGCGCCCTCATACATTTGGAGTTTAAATGCAGAATATATAAATATATACCTATTTACTTTTGGGGAAAGGAGCTGCTATACAATTGTCAATAAATTGAATGGCCGATGCTTGCGCCTTACACGACAGTCTCTTTGCTAAAGTTAAATTCTCGCTTCGCTAGCTAATCAGATTCTCGCTTCGCTAGCTAATCAGATCTCCACTGGTTTATCCTGTATTAATATTGCAAGCCCTTGTTTACCTCATGCTTGCACCGCAAAAATTTATTGTAATCATGTGCTAATTAATAATCACATACTAGACAAACACGATAGCAAATTTCTAAGTCTTCAAGATGACAAATATTTAAACTGGAAAACACAGAGTACCTATATTTTGTAAAAACTAACATGCAACCTATGCGCTACGCTTACTGTTCATATTAGTTCTGAAACTATCCTCAAATTGCATATTACACATATTTTCCGTGGACTATGAAATACGGTTAATATTTTGGGGAAACTCAGTCGAAACGTATTTTTATATTACAAAAGAAGGCAATAAGAATAATATGTGTTACGAATAATATAAAATCATGTAGAGATTTATTTCGGAAACTAAAAAGTTTAGCACTTCTTTGTAAGTACTTTCTCTTATGAACTTTTACATTAAAAATAAGATACCATTTCACTAACAAGATGCAAATACATAACATAAACATTAGACAAAAGAGTGATTGCCTAGGGTCATTGCACATTTATGTTATCAAAAGGGGGTTTATTATGAATGCATCAGAATACATGACGCTCTCCCAGTTACTCTGAAATTACCATTATACGATAATAGGGAAAGATTTAAATCAGCTTTTACACAATATCTATGCAATAAGACATATTATACAGATGAATAATATAATATTCAAATAGTCATTGTATAACATAAAATATGGCAAAATATCACTGTATAGCATATGACAATGCATGAAATGTACTGCTCTCCTTTCTCTTGTATTGCAGTTAAAATAGTTTCTTACATGTACAACTGAGCACGTATATTTATATTCTTAACACGTTTTTCATCCCTTTAAAGATATCATTAATTTAACTTTGTACATTTTTACTTACTCCACCTTTTGCAATACATATACTGTAGTGTAAATCAATCTTAATTTTAATATTGTTACCGCCTTAATTGCAGATGTGGTCCATAATTACTCCGAATATTTTCCATTATTTTTATTTCGTCCAATTAAACGGTTATTGCATACACAAAAGCAGCATTTATTTTAAGTTCTGTCTATATTTCATATACTCCTCAGAAATGAACTGCGTGCAGGTGACGCCACAATGCTGAATACTGACTTATGATCTATTCAATGTCGGGCTATATATGTCGCGGAAAGCATTTTGCCACCAGCTATTAAATTGCAGTTTTTTGTACAATATTTTAAAAGGAATTCATGAACATGTTAAATATAATAAAACTGTGCCGCAAAAAAAAAAGGTAAACAATTAGGAAGCATTAACTAAACATACACCATTACAAAAAGAGAGGAGATAAAAGTTGTTAACTATCCAGTTGCTTCGGACATGCGCGCTTTAGTTTCTTGCAATTGCTTCGTGACAAGATTAAAACAGCAGCGCTGTATAAATGTTTCATTTCTCTAGAAAATGAGTTCTACAAATTTCTGCAATAATTTGTTTATATAATATATAAGAAAAATAATATAATACAATTAACACTGTAACTAAATCAACAATAATTATAAAAGCAGAAAAAGATAAAACACTAACAGAAAGCCACACTTGTAATCGCTATATTTCGAACCACTAGAATTCTTCTATGGCAAGAAGACAAGTATGTAATATTTATACATTATTTTACTATGAGTCTCAAAATATTAATAGTTGCACACATTTCTCTTTATCTACATAATTAACACTATCTACATTCTTGCACCATTTAACTTATGCCTTAAATATTTGCATAACAATGTTCTTTAGTATCTTCGCCGATTGACTTTGAAAGTTACTAATAGCACAGTTTAAAAAGTATTAAAATCCTTATAAATAGTATATTCATTGTTGATGCATCAGTAATAAGAAAGTTATTTACCACCATATAGTACATCTACTGCATATATTTTCAAATAATTGCCTTCAAATGATACATTTAGTTCATTTTAACCTTTTGCTTAATTTTAAGTTATGTATTTAACAAGAGAATTTTTTCTCAAATTTAGTTTACAGCTCAGAGCACCTGTAATATTTAACCTGCTTCAATTTTTATTGTGTAACAATTTACATAGTTACTGCACATATTCAGGCTGTGTTCCAAAAGAGATTTTAGCAAACCTAATAATTTGTTACAACCAAAAACAATATTATAATGAATTCGCTGCACTGCTTGTTAAGCATAAACTTAGTGAAATACCTATTAATTGCTGCATATCTGAGGCTCCAAATTATTCGAAGAAAAATACTAGCTACATTATATTATACAGCTAAAGATGATATATAATATTATATATGGCTATATATTATATTTAATAAATGTATAGCTATATTTATATAAACTATATATATCCACACAGATCAACAAATAAGTTCTCCCGTTTGCTTTTTCTTCCCCTCCCGCATATAGTCATGTCTTACCCTTTTCAGCTTCCTAAATTTTTTGTCCTCTTCTTTTTTCATTTTCAAAATCTGCACACGCCCATCGAAAGCCAATAAAATATGTTCCAATGGTTTCTAATGCGTACTACACGGTTAAGGCTGTAGGTAAGCACTACCACTTATGCAACAGCAAGTTCCTTTATCTCTAAAGCACGTGCTCACTTGATTTTCGACGAGGAAATAATTTAGCAGGTATTATACCTGCGCAGGAAGTCCTCTAGTCCTGATCATGCCGACTCAATTGGCCAACTAAACGCTGCCGTACGCTTCGCCACGAACAATTGACTGCGATTGTTTTGTTGTTATTTTCCTTGCCCAACAGCAGGCATTACGTCACAATCATGTCTCAAATATTGGGAACACTACTGTTCTTCCTTCAATTTCTGTACCATATTCGTTGTATCGCATGATATTTAAAAACCGTATCCACTTTATCTGCAGATCAGGTGTGCCGTTGTTATAAATTTGGGTTTGGGCGTAGAGTATAAATACACGTATTTTCTTTTGGGGGGGGGGGAGCGGGCTAGCTAATACAACTGTCGGTAAATATAAAGGTCGATTCTTGCGCTTTAGACGACAGTCTCTCTGCTAAAAGTTAAAAGTTCTCGCTTCGCTAGCTAATCAAATCTCTATTGGTTTAGCCTTTTATTAAAATTGCAAGCACTTCCAACTTCCTGTTTGCGCCGAAAATAATTCAGTTGTTTTTTCGCGTTTCTAAAATATTATTAACTAGTATTAAAATGCCATAAACATGTAACTTGGCTAAAAAAATTTAAACTTTTTATATGGCAAGATTATCAGAGAGAAAAACATGCGACCAAAACAGCAAAATGTCTCAAAATCTCGAACTATAAGATGGAAGAAATAAAAATATATCCCTATTACACAAACAATCTGAATATAGAGAAAACCTGCTTCAAAATGTTTCTGCCTCTTATAATTGTAATTTACTGCTACGTAATTGTATGTTTTTACGCAAACATATTAGGCATAAAGAAATATTTTATCAAAGCAAAATTTAATACACACATTTTTAATTACTGATTTTGGAAAAAAAAAATTGTCCGGACCTGCGCCCCAGTGGTCACTTCAATTACAGCTTTGGACCCTGTCTGCGTGTTCAGTTGCCTAGGATATCAGTGCATAACCAACTGTAAAAGCGGAGAGAGCGTTCGAATCGTATCTGGGTCAGCCTGTGCGAGATAACTCACTTAAATGTCTCAAAGTTCTTCAACGGCAATACTTAGATGGCCTGATCCGACTTCAAAGGGTTTTTTCATCTATCATGCGGGTTCTTGGTCTCCTAACTCTCCTTTCACCAGTAGAATTATGATTGAGAAGTATTTTTTCCATGCGTATGTAAATTGTCCGGTATATATTCATTTTTGTTTAGTGAGCAGTTCTCAAACCCAGAAATAAGTCATTTTGGGTTAATATTTTATTTTTATTGTGCTCATGACCGATCCACACATTCTGAAATCTATTTTACTTAATATCTACATTTTTGTATTTTAAATAGATGACTTTGCAGCGTAGGTGCTTAAAAGAGTCTTCATCTATAATTTATGTATTAATTACAATTTTGCATTTAGCATTGTTTGGCCCTATGTTGCTATTCAGATTTATTTAATTGTGTGTTTTATTTTATTTATTTATTTTTGCTCGAAATTTCAAAATTATACTTCATCATATATATACTGCTAAAATGTTTATATCAAAGCACCAAAATAAATATGAATACAATTAAATTTTGGGCAGTTTATAAATAGATTGAAGAATTGTGTAAAATTATAATAGGCATTCCAACAAATTTTATTTCACAGGAATAGAACTACAAACAAAGTATAGATTGATACAGAAAACGTGTGTTACAAGATTACATTGCTTAGTAATTGATGTTTCTATGGTTATTTCAACACTCACTACCTAGTGCGTCCTCCGTGAGCTGCGATGACTTCATAACACCTTCGTGGCACGCTTTGCACCAGCCTCCTAATTAAGATTTGTGGGATTCTCTCCCATTCTTCAATGAGTGCATTTGCTAGTTCTACCAGGTTCTAATGCACAGCAGGACACTCGCGAACTAGTTTTACCCACAAATGCTCAATCGGATTGAGGTCGGGATGCATGCAGGCCTGAATTTGGCATTTTTGCAAGACATCTTTGGTATTATGTGTTGTATGAAATTTAGCATTATCATGCATTACAAGAAAATTAGGGTCCATGCCATAAGCAAAGGGTACGACATGTTTAAGTATAATATCATTAATGTAAACACCAGCATTCATGCGCTGTGGAACAACAGCAAGCTCTGTTCGAGATTCAATGGTAATGCCAGCCTAAAACATAATCGAACCGATGCCGATTATGCTACACTGCAACACTTCAAACGAAATCTTGACTCGTCTGTGAAGAGAACAGCCTTCCATTGGCGAAACTGCCAGTTCAGATTATTCTGGGCAAACCTCAGCCTGACTTCCTTGTGCTGACATGAAAGGGGATTCTAGATCTCAACCCTGCATTTCTGTCTGTTTCTTACAGTCTGATCAGAAATCATCACTCCAGTTGATGTTCGTACATCATTTTGTAGATCTCTTGCTGTAGATTTGCGTCTACGCAAAACTGGTAGGAAAATACATTATACTGTACCTCTGTTGTCTTCTTACGCCTTTGTTGGGGCCGCCTCTTGTATCCGCCTGTCTGTATAATTATATCGCCTCCAAACCCCATGGATGACTGAAACGCCGTAGGGAAGATTCCTAGAGACAAGCGAATGAAATCGCCATTTTCAATCCACGAAGCTGCTCATGCAACTGATGTTTCAGTGCTCTATATTAGCCTCAGAGAACACGAAATCAAAATTTCCTACCACAGATTGCTGCAAAACCGGTTAAAAAAAAGTCAAAGAACGCTCATTTTAATTTCAACAGTTCCTCAAACTTCACTAATTTATTCAGAGAAAAACTAACATATCCTAGATCTATATTCTAGTTTTAAACAATATTTGAAACATAATATATGACTTAAAATGACATTGTATCAATATTTATTTTGGGGCTTTGATTTAAACAGTGTTCCTCTAATTTTTATTAGCAGTGTATTTCTGAAAATTGTGGGCTAAACACTGTATTCCATTTTCTGTTTTAGCAGAAATAACTATTTTTCTGATGATCACATTATAATTATAATATTATAATTTGCTCGTCAGAAAACACCAAGTTTAAAAATAAATGATTTGACTTAAGTCCATTTACTCTGTCATTCATCTATAGCTGTTTCAATATAGTTAACGAATAAAGCTGGTGATAACGCACAGCCCTATTTAACATCCTGATTGACTTAGCTTTCTTACTTATCCTGCGCGCAATATAAACCTGTATTTCTCTGTTACTATAAAGGTTTTGAATTACCTAAAGGTATTAAATGGTTGGGGAGGATTTTAGCATACATACATCTCACGGAGGTTTATTACATTGTACTCTATGAAAAGCTTTTTCGAAGACAACAACAAACATCAAAATGAATTAATTTGCTTATTGCCATTAAAGGCTTACACACAAAAATAAATTAATAAAGATTCGTCGCACGCACACATCCTACAGCTTTGTGATATCCTTTGCTTTTGTGCTATAACTGATAAAGTTTCAGTTAGCTTTCCCTGTTTTCTAATTATAATCCTTTTTTTTTTTTTAAAGGTCTGGTTCAAAACTGGACTTCTAAGCAGGCTTTTAGTGAAGCACGCACATTCTGAGCATTTACAATCCATCCATTTTTGCACGTAATGAACATAAAAATGTAGTTTATATATACACACAGAGTTATTCTAAATGATTGTATGGGATTGGTGAATTTTTTTTTAGAAAACATGAAAACCATGCCATTTTTATTGTTGCAGTAACGGTTAGACAAACTGTCAAAGTTTTGTTTTGCATCCACTGTAGTGAAATCAGTTAGCACCAGATGGCAGTAACAGCAGTGTTTAACAAAATGGCGGTTACGGTAAGGAGAAAGCTTTTTGTACTCTTCAATATCAACACCGATCCGTTACCACAGTCCAGCGCCATTTTCGGACAAAATACGGGAAGGGACGTCCTTCCGACAATTCTATTCGCAGATGGTACGCACAATTTATGGATACAGGTTGTTTGTGCAAAGGGAAAAGCAGTGGGCGTCCCGCTGTGTCAGAAGCGGATGTGAATCGGATTAGGGACATTTATCTCCGTAGTCCTAAGAAATCAACTACCAGATGTAGCAGGGAACTGCAAGTTCCTCAGACCACAGTATGGCATGTGTTACGAAGGCGCCTAAAGCCATATCGCCTACAATTGCGTCAAACTCTAACAGCTAATGACAAAATCCTACGTTTCAACTTTTGCATGGCACTGCAGGAACGTTTGAAGAAGATGATGGTTTTCTTGACAGATTAGTTTTCAGTGACGAAGCTGCTTTTCATGTGAATGGAAAGCTGAACAAGCAAAACGTTCGCATTTGGAGTACAACGAACCCCCATTGTTATGTGGAACATGTGCGAGATTCCCCCAAGGTAAATGTGTTCTGTGCCGTTTCAAAAACGAAGGTCTACGGCTCGTTCTTCAATGTACAGGGCTGACTTACCTAGATGCTGTTACCCCAGTTGAGTGACGACATGGGACGATTACGTGCTGCAACAGGACGGTGCGCCACCTCATTTCCACAGGGGAGGTCAGAGCATTTTTAAACCAAGAACTTCCACAACGATGGATGGGACGCGGAACGGAAGGTGATCTGATACTTTTACCCTTTCCACCACGTTCACCAGATCTTACACCATGTGATTTCTTCCTGTGGGGATATGTTAAAGATCAGGTATTTGTTCCTCCTCTACCGGTGGATACTCAGGAACTGAAGTAGCGCATCAGGGCCGCCCTCGAAACCATCACCGTTGCCATGTTGACTCGTGTGTGGGAAGAGATGAATTATCGAGTGTGTAAGAGTTACAAAAGGCGCACAAATCGAGCATTTGTAATGTATGTAAAAAAAAAAAAAAAAAAAAAAAACTACAGTACAGAATAAAACAAGATTCATACTCCTGTGTCAAATGCACTGAGAGTTATGATTTTTTGTAACCCTGACAATCATTTAGAATAACTATATATATCGCTCTTTAACATCTCGGGTCATAAGCGTGAAACGGCCGACAAATTTTGCTCACAGGTCTCCGTTTTTTCAGGCTTGAGGTTCTTTTTTGTGCCGTAAATGTACGACATGGCATCCACGGCTTTACTTTCTAGAATTTTTACGCTCGAAAAAATCCAATGATCCTGGCCGGGTTTGAACCCGCGATCTTGGGTTTAGAATGCAAGTATGGTTACCACATTACACCACCAAATGAGGCTTTCACTCATATAAAGTGAATAAGTGGCGATATTTTGTCAAGATTTTTTCGGTGTAATGTGCCTTTTTACATTCACATCTATAGCGTTCTCTTGTACTTTCGAAAAAGTATTCATATTCACAAGCAATAAGTATCAATAACCCGTTCACTCTTTTGTCTTTTCATGGCAATACTCTTTCTAAAGCGAAGAAACCGCCACGGGTGGCCGAGGTCGTTAAGGCGCGGACTTGTGAGCGGGAGGTCTGGGGTTGGAATCCCTCCAGGACTGTCCTCCCTGACCGAGATTTTTTTTTCTAGGTTTTCCTCAGTCTTCATAACTGGCAAATACCGGGGAGGTACCCTAAACTAGGCCTGGAACATTTCCTTCCTTAAAAAAATATCATTTCACAATAATTAATTTCATTTCATGTATCATCAATGTTCACCACCTGTGGAGCCTCAGTAGTAAAAATGGGCGTTAAACACTATACAAAAAATAATAATAATAATAATAATAATAATAATAATAATAATAATAATAATAATAATAATAATAATAATAATAAAGCGAGGAAATATAGGAAAAACAAAATAAACTTGGGAGCGAAAATACGCTGCATTCACGTTCTTTGTTTCCGCTATTCAAAATTATCGTGCGTCTCTGGATAACTAGCTAACAAGCACATCTCTGTGTTTTGCAATTATGAAAAATAATTCATAATTACTCTTAAACAGAGCGGCTTCACGCAAAAATGTGCATATTTTCTGCTCTTTCTTACATGCAAAATTGAAACAGAACCTGCACGTGTCAATGCTGAAGCACAGCACATACGAGGAGGGTAGATCTATAAGTTTCCGACCTAACCATTTTCTAGGTATGATAATGAAAAAAAAAACGATATATTACTTTTCAATATAGTTATCCTTTATTGCAATACACTTCTCACATCTTTGAATTAACATTTCAATCCCCCCCCACAAATAGTCAAAAGTCTTGTCTGCAAAATGGCCATAAACAGCATTTATCACTTCTTCACACTTAAATTTCCTTCCCTGAAGATCCTTCTTGAGTTCTGAGAAAAGGAAATAGTCACTGGATGCTAGATCTGGGCTGTAGAGCGGATGATCGATCTCCTTGAAGCCACATTTCTTCACAGCTTCCTTTGCAACAAGAGCTGTGTGCACAGACGCGTTATCGTGAACTCAGTTTTCCTCGCCTTTTCTCTTTTATGGAACCATAAAGTCCGTACAATAGACCAGCATAGTACTCCCCATTTAATGTGGTGTTCATCTCCTTGAAGTCAATGAAGAGTGTTCCTTCACAGCCCCAAAAGATAGTGGGCATGATCTTCTTGGTTGACTGATTGACCTTGGCCTTTAGAGGCGGTGCTTCACCAGGTTTACGCCAATCCATTGCTTTTATTTTGAACAAGGGATCATAGTACAGGACCATAGTTTCATCTCCTGTAACAATGGTTTTCAGAATTTCTCTCTCTCATTTCCACGGCAGAGCTCCAAAAATGCCTGACAATAGATGACTCGTTGCTGCTTTTGGACTGAGGAAAGAAATCTAGGCACCCATCTTGCATAACCTTATACATGCTTAAATGTCATGAATAATTCCAAGGACTGTTGTTTAAGAAAGACCCCAACCTTGCTGCTATTTCTGTAACGTTGAGTCGCCGGTCTTCCATAATTTCTCCTTCCACAAGAGCGATGTTTTCAGAAGTGAGCGCCTCCAAGGGCTGACCTGCACGCTCTTCGTCTTCAACGCTTTCCCCCACTTATTCGAAAAAGTTTGCTTCATTCTTTTGCGGTAGAATATGAGGGGAATTCTTCCCTATATACACCGTCCAATCGTTTAATTTCATTTGTATGAAGTCCTTCTTTCGTGAACTTAATAACTAGAAACTCCATTTTGAACATTTCATAATGTTCTACACATAGCCTTCATTATGCAATTATATCTGAAAAACTTAACACAGCGGGGCGGAAGTTATAACTGCATTTATTTACTTAACAGATAAGGTGTGACACCAGATAAGGGTTTTGTAAAGACGATAATATTTATCGGCGAGGCCGGAAACTTATGAACCTACACGCGTATATTTTAAGTGCTTATAATAACTTAGGCGGCAATCATAGCTGGGGACTTTCTGACTTCCTTTCACTGTGGCACCAATTTGAACCGACCGGCCATTACGCGTAGAGCGGTCGGCGAAGGAAAAATAACCTATTATCCAAGATTTGTTTGTATTTTAAGGTGTTATATACAAAAAAAAACTATTAACTGTTTTCAAAATAAATAGGAAATTCATAAATATTCTTAAATAAAAGGTAAAAATTAACGGAACGTTGGATGTGTAAGCCCTCCGCCCGATTCTCCGGGACGTATTTTAAATGAACTACCTAGATAACTTTTGACGGAACCACAGTTCTCAAGCATCCTGTATTTGGTGCGCAAATCTGTTTCGTTTTCCGCTGTTTTAACTCCCCTTTTTACACTTCTCGCCACACATTTTCAATAGAATTCAAATTTAACGAACAAGGAGACCAAACACCCGTTTTGATACCTTGCCCTGCAAGAATTATTTGAAATCTGTTGACAAGATTATTATTCTGTTGGAATTCAATGATACTATGAGGGAGCCGGTCATTCGCTCCAGTCTGCGTCACTTGCCGCGGATATCATGCAACTTCGTCACGCGACTGTAGCCGCTATTACAAAGAGCGCTGTATCCAGGTGATCCGGGTAAAGGAAAAGCGTTACTTTTACGAGGCTCGTATAAACACTTTCAAACTCGACCACCCGCAGTACCTAAGATCGACACATACAGCGCTGTAGCCTCTTCTACAATTCAGAAGTGTGACAGGAATAAGCAGACCTGTAACCTTATTTTTACTCAGGTTCCCAAATCACCGCTTCGTCGAGCGTTCTACCGTGATGCCCAAACCGGTAGTATTTAATGTTCCAGATATAAAATTCAAGACGAATTATACACGGACTGACTTTTGGAAAACATTCACTTCTGATGAAAAGAAGACTTCGAGCCGTCTCATATTCGGAGGTCAAACTCCCATGATGGGTCTGGGAGCAAGCCCGCTAGGCAGTCATCGTCGCCGCCCATTACTATCTTCAGCCGATTCCAGGTTTTGGAATCGTTTTCTTCTCAGTGGGAGAGCCCTCCCTCTGAGGATGTCATGGAGCAGGATGCGCCTATTCCGGCTCAAGCACCTAGCTCCACGCGGCTTAAGAAAGGACGGTTGATTTGACCTGCACTGTCGAAAGTTGGATAGTTGATAAATTACCTCAGAAGTAAAAATGATGATGAAGAAGAAGAAGAAGAAGAAAGAATGAAAGAAAAATAAGCTTATCCCTTTAATATTTCCAATGGCTATAATTTCGTGGAATATACGTGGTTTCCGTAGTCGAAGACCTGAGCTGGAGTTACTTTTATGATCGCTAACTCCGCTTGTGTGTCTCCAAGAGACTAAACTTAGAGCACAGGATTAGTTCATTTTTCGCGGTTACTCTTTGAGATTCGTCCTTCCTGCCGAAGTTGGCACTCCCGCGCATGGCGGAGTTTTAATGTTAATCAGAGATGACGTGTACAATTCTCCCCCGAATCTCCAGTCTCCTGCACAGGCTGCAGCAGCTACAGTTTATTTTTCTGGCCTTAGTTTTACAGTATTTATTTACATACCTCTGTCTGTTACGTCGCAGCGGTTGTTCTGGAACATCTTTTATCCCAGCTACCACCCCCTTTCGTACTTTTGGGGGGGCTTTATTGGTACCATCCCCGCTGCGGCTCTGCCACGGAGTGTGCAAATGGTGCCTGGTAGCGAGGTTTTTTGATCGCCACGATCTTACTCTACACAATACTGGTCAGCCCACTTTTCTTTCTAACATTACTCACAGTTTTTCACATTTGGATCTGTATTTTTGTTCCGCCTCTCTTTCCGCGTACTTTACCTGCAACGTCCTTTCTGATTTGCACTCCAGTGGCTATTTTGCGTGTCAAATTCATATGTCTTCCCACGTACATTCTCAGCGCTTGCCAAAGTGACATATTGGAACAGCAAATTGGCATCTCTTCCGCTCTCTGGCCATTTTTAGTGTGTGATTTTCCATCTATTCACGCCGTAATCAGCACCTTGATACGGTCCTCATTACAGTCGCAGATAAGAATATTCCCCGGTCGTCTTCCCACCCCGAACCCTTGGTGAACTAACAAATGACGGGACGCATTGCGTGCACGCCGAGGTGCTTTGCGAATTTTTCGTCGCCTCTCTACGTTTGAGAACGTGATTCGTTATATATTACAATTACCACATCTCATAAAATGCATTCTTCTTTGAAAAATGGATAATATCTGTGTCACATAACTAAGGTTTTTCACATAGAATGAGCAAAAATACACTATACCACTTAGCCAAACCAGTTAAATCACATATTTTTAAAAAGATATTTGATTTTCAAAAAGCCTTGATGAAGTAACAGAACGGTCGATATAAGTTTTAACTGAGTGTGAAGCGAAACTTGCGTTTTTAAGGATAATGGAGTGAACGAAAACACACACATGCACTTATCCCAAGCAATTTAAAGTTAAAAATATATTAAATGTTTGTATACAGGGTGCAGTTCGGGAAAAATGAAGTTTACCTTTGAGAAAATGAAAAATGTTATGCTGCAAACAAAAAAATATTTCCACGCAATGATTAACCATTACTACGGTGAATAGAGCGAGCAAAAATATATACGGAAGTACTTAATTCATGCAACTTAAATGACTTATTTTTATTACATTGTTTGAAAAGCGCCTTGATAGAGTTACTGAACGGTCGATACAAAACCTTATCTGATTGCTAAGTGTAACTCGCTTTTTTACGCACAATGAAGTGAGCGAAAACACGCGCGCATGCTCTTATCCCGAGTAATAAGAAGTTAAAAGGAATGAAATGTGTGTATGCGGAGTGCGATTCATGAAAAATCCGATTTAACTTTGAGAAAATAAAAATGTTACGTTGCAAGCAAATAAAAAATCACACAATGGTTTGCTATTAAGAAAAAATTTAATCAAGATGTTATACCTTGAAGTGACCGAGTTCGAAATCTGTCTTAAAGTTCAATTATTTAGGAGTCTGCATACAACCCCAATTATAGACGCTCAACTATCACAATGAAATATTGCATGAACTTTTACATTTTAATTCTATTTTGGTAATGTTTTGCAGAAATAGGCATTAGAAAACATTACAACTCGGAATTGTAACGTCTTCACATTGCACGCAAAACAATATCTTTTGTAAAGTGGCAAAGTGCTGTGGCATTAAAATTGACATTTTTACTTTTTTTTTTTTTTTTATTGAAGGACGCTCTTTAACATCTCAGGTCATGCGCGTCCCATTCAATTCCGGGCGTGAAACGGCCGACAAATTTTGCTCAAAGCCCCTTCTTTCAGGCTTGAGGTTCTTTATCGTGCCGTAAATGTACGACACGGACCCACAGCTTTACTTCCCTTCCGAAGGAAGCCATACTTAAGATTTTTACGCCCGAAAAAATCCATCGATCCTGGCCGGGTTCCAACTCGCGACCTTGGGATTAGAAGGCAAGTATGGTTACCACTACACCACCAGGACCGACTGAAAAAATTGACGTGATATACTTACGGAGAATAGATGGAAAACTTAACTTAGCATTATATTTTTATCTTTAAACCAACACAACTAAAACTTTATGTTTGCATTAGACTGGATATCAACGCAGGCACAATCGCCAACTGACGGAACAAACTTCTCATGTTCATATTACGTATATGAAAATGGACATATCATTAGAAATAGCTCTCAAATTTTATTTTTTATCAAAGTTTTAGTTGTGTTGGTTTAAAGAGAAAAGTATAATGCCAAGTGTTAAGTTTTCAGAGTATCCAACTCTACCGTAACGAATATCATGTCAATTTCAATGGCACATGCTGGATAAGGCTTTGCGAAGCTTCTGAAGCCATTTTATGTAATGTGAAGCCGTTACAATTCTAAGTTCTATGTTTTCTTATGCCCATCTCTGTAAAATGTTACTAAAATAGGAACAAAAGGCAAATTTTCATCCAGTATTTCATTAATACAGATCAGCGTCTATAATTGGATCGTACGTGGACTCCTAAATAATTTAACTTTAAGACAGATATCGAGCTCGCTTACTTCAAGATATAACATTTTTATTTCATTTTTCGTAATAGTAAATCAAATCATTTGTGAAAATATTCTTTTGCTTGTGAAATAACATTTTCAATTTTCTCAATGTCAAATCTGATTTTTCCTAAATCCCACTCCGTATACACACATTTTATTTCTTTTAACTTTATATAGTCATAATAGCGTGCGTTTACTTTTGCTTGCTGCATTATCCGTAAAAGAAAAACAAGAAGAAGAAGAAGAAATTTTCACTTCCCAATCAGATAAGGTTTTGTATCGACCATCGAGCATTCCCCTTGTTTTTACGAAAGTTTTTACGGCAAGGCATATTTTATTGTTTTCCCTCTTAAAAGCATTTATGAATTCCAGTCTTAAAAGGATTTTTCTGTTGTCCACTTATGCCCGAATATCCGAATATATGTAATTGTCCGGGTTGCCTGATAATGTTTTTTTTTTTTTTTTTTTTTTTTTTCATTATATAAGAATTTCTGTCTCTCTTAGGGTAAGGATATGTGGAAAATCAATCTCATTGGTTGAAAATCAAGTAGGCGGGGCATGCATATTAGAAAAACAATTCTCATTGGCTAATGGACTGTGCATGTGATAATCATAAATCTTAGGAAGTTTTTGATATAAAAAGTAAAACAGGATTTATTAAGTGTGTATCTGGTTGTTGAAATAGGCATTATATTTTTCTTTTTAGGGAGTACAGCTATAGTATTGTCAACTCAGGAAGAGATGCGTAAATAAGTGTAGTAATTGTTTTGACAGTTATAAGTATACCGAAGTCCACACGCTGAGTTGTATTTGGAAACCATAGCAAAAACTCTATTAGATATTCCTGTGTCAGACTCTACGTGCTTGTAAACCATCCAAGTCCGTGCAGACCAACTTATGAGTGTTGTCGTTGTATTTTTAATTTAAAAATGTCAAGTATACTTCAATGTAATCTGTAAAAATCATTCTGAAAAAAACTGTTTGGAGCAATTTATTGGATTGCCATTTAATAACGTAAGAAATGACAAATCAGAATGAACTTCATCTGTCAGTGTTAAACTGACGACCATATGTTTGCAACAGCTCGCACTTCTTCGATCCGCGCACTCGCTCTCTCTCCCTCTCTACCGAAATGCGCAGATTTGCTCCTGAAATGGAGTATAATTCTGTTATGAGATGTTCTGATTTTTTTTAATAGCTCCATTGTAAGAAAATGTGCCTTTGATCGTTTTTCCCTCGGATCCTTCATATACTTAAAACAGCATATTTAGCGCGGTTGTTTACTTTGAAAAAGGGAGATAAGAGCAGCCGCGCCAAAATTAAGTATTTTTATTTTACTATCTATATGTTTACTGCAAGTCTAAACTATTGAATGTAAAACCGATATAATAAGCACTAACTTGTGTTATAAAAGACCCTGAAAACGATGCCATTAAGCGACAATACATTGCCGGCACCTGCGTAGGAAATTCCTATATTTCATCTAACTTTCCTTGGGTAAGAAAAAGGGTTAGGAACAAGTTTCTTGTTGAGAGATTCTGTCTTTTGTTACTTTTTAACAAGTTGGTGAAGAGTTTCTCTGCCTAGAACATTATTGCCAGAATATTTTCTTACGAACAGTTTTACCCTTTTTCTGCAAGAATCCGTTTTCACGCAATTATCGCATATAAAACCTATTCTTCAAGACTATATTTATGTAGCGGCATAACTAAAGAACAATTTACATACAATGACAGCATCGTGTGACACAGGAACGCAAAACTACTTAGTAACAAAGTCAAACTAACTGAAGACTGCTACCTGTACAAGCATATGCCCTTTATGACTGATCTCTTCCAGTACGCAGCCGTGTTGTTGGCAAGTAACTCAAATAATCCCACTGAATTATCTGCCTGTGTTTATAAAGCAACATTAATTACATTCTTTTCCTTTTATATTAGGATTAACAGTTAGAAAAATTATTTATTAGTTCTTTTCTTTTTCAATAAATGAAGGATATTTGTTTTCTTGGGTGACCAACCAGGTGAACGATGAAGTTGCTTACCAGCTTTCGTGTACATACATTGCCCTTATTAGGCACGATGCACTTGAAGCTTGCCGGAACCTGACCAATATAAAAAACGTATGACGTGGGTAATCTTAAATGATATCAAGTTTATTAACTTGTTACAAGTATTTATAAGTAATTTATGTTTTTAATTTTTTCATTGCAATTATTAACTGAGAAAGTGAAATAAAAGTGGTTGATAACTTATATCACTGAAATGGAAGCGCCTGCTGAACCGTGCTCAGTTCAATATTGTTTCTAAGCTCTATCAGCGTAATAAGTGTTTTCATTAAACATTTCAGCGCAAATCTCATTTCTTTGTGGTTCTCAATTATACAATGTGATCTATATTTTAATTTCATTTTTTTTTTTCCGTTTTACTTGAAACAATGCTCGTTGTCATTAGATAAATGTTCGATCTGGATTCTAGGAGACTACAAGGGCAGACCACTTGCGGTCCGCGGATCACAAATTGAGAAATGCCAATCAAAGTGAAACTATATAAAAAAAAACTGGGTGACTCAAGATGCGGCGAGACAATTCTTATAGTTTTCTGCTGTATTGCGATGTGCGGTTAGTACCTCCGTCCATCTCAAAGTGCACTTGAATGTAATGAATGATCGAAATTCGAAGTCTCGAATATGGAATTCCTAACTTGTAGCAAACAAACATAGGTTGTTTTAAGTGAAACAAGTAGTCAATTCACTGTATGTCAAATCACTCAGTCCACATCCTCAGATCTCTATCAAGTTTGATGAAGATGAAGATCTTGTAAGTAGTTTTTAAGTAAATTGCACGAAATGGGCCAGAATAGGCAACGTACGGCCCGACGTATGTAGGTGCTAAGAGGAGGTTATTAGGTACGCCTAGGGGTAGATTGCGGGTGACTCGAACCCATTTAAAGTTGTGTTCTGAACTTTTGCATAAATGTATGTGGGCCATAGCATTGAGGTCCAACTCGGAGTACGACCCGCATACAATTACGTAAAAGTACAGAACACAATTTAAGATCGAAGGTTCGAATTACACCCCAATCCTACCCTCTCGCATTCCTCATAATCCCTTCCGAGCATCTAGGTATGTCGGCACCATGTTGCCTATCCTGGCACATTTCTTGTAATTTACGTTTTCCGCGTTTACACGGTAACCCTTATTTTTGTTTATTTAAGCCCATTTCACGCTCTCCGATAAAAAAATCTTCCAGTTTTTGCCTATTCTTTCTATTTTGAAACAAATTATCCTTATATTAGCGTATTTTAATGAATTTACCCCTTTTCCTCAGTAATTCAGCCTAATTGGGCAAACGTTTATTTTTAATATTAATTTTTGTTTGCAAATGTATATCAAAAGAGTGAATACTTTTGATTGCACCATAACTTCTTTTTGGATATTGTAACCAATTGTTTAATTTTTCTGCAAAGATGGTATATTTTATTACTCTACATCCTTTTTCTGTTTGTAAAGAAGTGAAAATACTTTTTGAATGCAACACAAAATCTCGTTTGCGCTGCATAACCTTTATTGCAAAGTTAAATATTGTAGCAAATTCTATTTCATTTATTTTCATAAACAGGCATACTTTAATTCTCAACATGTGTTTTCGGTTTGCAAAAGATGTGAAAATGTCCGTATTGCAACATAACATGTTTTTGCACAACATAACTTCTCTTTACAACATTTTTTGTTGCTTTCAAAGTTAAGTTTTGTTTCTAAAATTTATTTGTTCTAATAGAAAATCATGGTGTGAAAATATTTTCAATTGCAGAAAAAAAAAATTGCCCAAATTACTACCTTTTTCCAGAGTAAAATATTGTAAACGATTTTGTTTATATTTTATTTAATTTCAGTGCATCGTGGCTTGTATACTGGGGGCACCGCAGCTCTTTTTCAGTTCTCCGTAGCGTAATATTTTAATTTCAATGGAGCAGAGCCGTTCTATCACTTTATAGATTGCGAAGATGTTATAGTACTAAGTTTTAATATTTTCTTTGGCATATTTCAGTAAAACGATGAAACACAAATTTTAAAATGTTCAGTGTCCTATCTATAATTCGAGTTGTGCGTAGATTTCAAATTAAACAAACTTGAAGCCTTGAACTCTGGTACTTCAGAGTGAATTTTTTTTTTTTTAATTTTGTTTCCCTTCGCAGGAAAATAAGAGGATGTATCATGTCTACTTAATGCGATGTGAAGATGCACAGTTCCAAGTTCTAATGTTTTCTTTTTTACATATTTTATATTCCATCCATATTTATCTACAGACAACTATGGTGCAAGTTGCAACGCTCGATGTATGTTTACTTTAAAATTATGAATTGAAATTTTGTTGGACTGTGTGATGTGCAAAAAGTTTTTTGTTCACAAGGTAAATTATTGTTTAATTACAGTAGATAATGTTTAATTTCATTAGGTACTACTTTTATTCTATTTCCAAATTTTTATGATAAACCTGTGGGAAATATTTCTAAATACGCGTACATTTTCATTAATACAAGATGTCCGTGAGGAAATTTTTTTTTTTTGTCACGTTGATGACATTAATACCGTGCTGCCCTGGATGATGTCCAGTCTCATGCCAGCATAAAGTTATAATTGTCTTGGTTTAAAGATAAAATTATGTCAAATGCTACATTTTCGGAGCACCCATATTGGAGAACAGATTATGCAGCTCCTATTAGTGAACTTCTAAATAAAATTCCTACGAACTACCAGTTTATGAAGAAGTTTGTACAAAATCGCGATAATACAGGGTTCTGAGCAATTATTCTTCAGAATTTAAAAAGCAAATATATTACTGAATGTAATCTTGGAGAAAATACTGGTACTTAGATTATAACCGAAGCAATATTACAAGATGGCTATGAACAACAAAAGACAGAAATTCAAAGAAAACTTAGAACTTATCAAAAGTAATTGAATTTATTTTGGAGAGTCCTTTATTGCGAGTGAGGTGAAGCGTGATTTTAATACATTGGCAAACGTGTGAATTGGTTGGGCATTAATTATTTATAGCTGTTACAGAAAAAGTAATGTAAAACCTTCTGATATAAACATTTTATTTGCAACCTGATAAGAATGAAGAAATAAACAATTTGTTTAGGAAAATTAATAGCGCGATCATCAACTAAGATAACTTGTAAGAATAGCAGCTGTTTTTTTTTTTAAGTTAGTTCCTTTATATACACCCGTTTTCAAACGGAAATTGACGTACTACAAGACTTCTAACATTAGCCCATTTATGTAAATATAGTTTAACTCCCGTATTTGCAATGTTTAGTTGAAGTGAGCACAAGGAAAATTAATAAATTTTGCGATCTCTCATTATTGAGAGCACACACCGTACTTTGGTTGAATTCAAGCTTTGGGCATTAGATAATTTTAATACAGTTATATGCTTTATTGTATCTAAAGTATTTCAAAAACAGTATAATTGTGTATAAAATTATATAAATGAATAAAAACTTCTTTTTCTCAAAGTTAAATACTAAAAACAATTAGTTTTAATTTTTTTTTTTTGCAAAAACAGGTATATTTGATTTGTGAATATGTTATTGAGTTGGCATTCAATTAACAAATATTTAGACAAGTTGCCATTTGGCTTGCAGAGTAACTATTTTTATCGATCCATTATTAAAAATGTCACAATTATTTTTACACGTTTTTGTGTAATTTGTATTTTCTAATTATATATTAACTAAGAAAGATAAAATGGTCACAGAGTATTCCACAGAATGATCGAAAAAACAGCATATTTTTCTACTAATATTTAATTGTGATATTATGTTCATTGTGTATAACTGGATTTCACGTCGACTCTGAAATTATTAAACAAAAATTAAGACTGGTGTCAAACTGCTGTACGTCAGAATGAAATACTTTCGTATCGGTGAGGTGGAAGAGTATAAGAGAGAGATAAAAACAAGTAAACGTGAAACGACACAAAATAAGACTTACAAGCTATACATAAGCATATTTTTTTATCAATGGAGTAATATGTGAGAATGTAGGACAAGGTACAAAATAAGTTTATTGCTGGTTACAATCACGGGCTCGTCTAGAGATTAGTTTACCCTTCTGTGTATGCGCCTCAGCTCAGCCCACAGGTCTACCGCCTGAGGGCGTTAAAGAAGTGAAAGGTGAACATTAAAAACAACTTTAGTGAGTGAAAGGAAAAACCTATTATGACATTTAACCCCTATAACATAAATTCCTTTAAAATGTGTGCGAGTGGAAATACGTTCCGTAGTCAATGGAGAACATTGTTAACACGTTAGCAAACTACTATAAATGCCATTAGCAGGTGAAGATAAAAAAAAAAAACAGCAAATAGGGCATAACGGAATTATTTTATGCATGCAACATCACATTAGTAATATGTATCACGCGATGTCTACAAAATGATTTTTTCGCACAACTTACTTTTAAATATTTTTTGTTTGTAATATTGTTGTCGTTTGTTAAAAGTCAATGGCAGTGTTGATTGCAACATAACATTTTTACAACATATCTTATTTTTGCAACATGACATCCTTTTGGAAACTTTTTTTTTTTTTTTTGCAATATAACATCTTTTCTGGCAACATCTTTCTTTTTTGCAACTTTTTTTTTATGCAAAGTTAAACATATTTTTGTTTCTAATATTCGTTGTATGTTAAAAAGTAAATCGCAAAGTGAACATATGCTTTGATTAACTTCTATTTTACACAACATATTTTTTTTAAGTTAAACATTGTATACGACACGTTTTCGCTAACAGGTGCGTTATATTTATCAACATATTACAGGAGTGGTGTTCAGTACTTCGCGGTCGTATATATTGACTTTCTATTTCCACCACCAGATAGTTATGCATTGTACTTTATTTCCAATTGTAAATTTCCTCGACATGTTCTGACAGGTCCATTTTACCTGGCACCGTGGCGCCAGACATCTTAAGTAGGTCTCGACTTGTCTAATGTATGCCTTCGAGGTTTGCACTTGCGCCTTTGTTTGCACCAGTCGCGTGACTTTCCCTCTGACGTTCTTTAATGAATATACAGGCTCGTCTAGCTTGGTAGCCGTCAGGAAACCGTGCTCGAACCATCTCCGCGTCAGCTCGTTTGAGGCATATCCTAATATTTCTAAATGCTATTTTATATTTTCACCACCTTTTTCGATGGATTTTTTCGGGCGTAAAAATCCTAAGTATGGCTTCCTTCGGAAGGGAAGTAAAGCCGTGGGTCCCGTGTCGTACATTTGCGGCACGAAAAAGAACCTCAAGCCTGAAAGAGAGGCCTCTGAGCAAAATTTGTCGGCCGTTTCACGCCCTGAGTTGAATGGGACGCTGATGACCTGAGCTGTTAAAGAGCGTCCTTAAATAAATCAATAAAAAAAAACACCTTTTTCACAGTTTATTTTAGTAGAGTTAAAACATATTTCACACCACCATCTATCCAAAAATATTGTTAATAAGGTAAATTAACAAATATTTACACAGTTTAACATTTTGCTTGCAGCGTAACTATTGTTATAGTTTCTATGTTAATTATTTTGACAATTATTTTTCAATTTGTTTATTCCATAGGTAGCATGTATTTTACAACCGCACAACATGCCTACTTCCTCATATTTTAAGCTTTCACTCAGAATTTCACCATTTTGGATAATTATATGCATAATCAATAAAATAATGGATACTTGTGGACCTGAAAGTATGCTTGCCCCGCAAATGTTAATTATATTTTATATAATCAATAAAATAATCCTCTTCTGCCCGATCTATGCAAACCACGAATATGAAGATTGGTAAGGATGTTACATGTCCTGCAATTGCCTGCCACACCCCTGAAGGTGGGTAAGGAAGTAATTAATATTTTGTATAATCGATAAAATAATGTCCCTTCTCCGATGATCTTTTGTCATGGGGATTGCATACCATGCCTCTGAAGGTCGGTTAGGAAGCATCCTGCAACATGTCGCGGGGATTGAGGTCGGTCAGAAAGTTACACGTTGCGGCATTGCCTACCCTACCCCTGAAGGTCGGAAATGCAGCTACCTGCAATAAAGATCACCGGTAAAGAACATACACTACTGTCGTGTAAGAAGCCAGTAGTCTAAGATGCCGCTTTGTTCCATTTCATTCCTCTAGCGTTGGATGGCAATGTTGCTCAGTTGTTGGCGTGCGGTTGGTCGTAGTGTGTGCTGTGCACGGGAGTTTCTCCAAAGATATCGTGTTGAATTGGAGGAATCCTGGAACATTTATTGTAGACAAAGTAGGGTTTAACTAGTTTTCGTTTGTTGTATTACGTATGTAATATTTATTAGGAACGGATATATTTAGCATAGTTAAGGACCACGTGGATTGACTATCCCGTGACCTAAGTTGACATCTCATCTATAAAAAATAAACATGGCACCTTTCCCTCGTCACTGGTGTTAAGATGCAACCTCAAGAAACTAAGTATAGTTATGAATATTTTATTTAAATATAAGCATGTTTTTGACAAATTATGAATCGAAATTACTAAAACGAAGGCTTGAAAACAGAATGCTATACATAGGATGCCATAGCTTGGATTTCAAATAATTGCTATTATCTTAATTAGCCTTCAATGAAAAATCCCATTAATTTTATGAGACAGGATAGGAGAAGTATAAAATGAATTACTTGCGAGAGCATATGAGAAATGCACACACCAAGGTTTGTATTCAAACATTAGAATTCTACGTATAATAGCTCTCTCCCTCAGCCATATTATAAATTGGGACCGCCACGGGTGGCCGAGGTCATAAAGGCACATTCTGGTGAGCGGGAGGTATGCGGTTCGTTTTCCGCCAGGACTGTTTTCTCTGAGCTTTTTCCGCGTTTTCCTCAATTCTCACAAATGCTGGGGAGTTACCTTAAACTTAGGTCTGAAACGCTTCCTTCCTTTAAAAATCCTTTCCCAATGATTATTTCATTTCATGTATCATTAGCGTCCACCACCTGTGCGCCTCAGTAGTTAAAACGGGCATTAAAACACTTATAAAATCTCAATTATATTTTTCTGCTATCTCTGCTACATAATATGTATTGCCCAGTTACGAAGAAATAAGCAAGTAGTAGTGTTCGTGGCCATCCTTCATAAGGACTGATTTTCAAATTGTCATTTCCAGAATCAGAACTGAGACTGCTTCCGCCTATGACATTTCATTCTACACTCTAAGATTCAAAATCTTTAATTATGCATTGTCCTACTAAGAAGTCCATTAACATTTTTATTTTAAGTGCTACGATGGGGAAAAAAACTGCAATGGTACGTTTTACAAAGATTAACTTAAGTAACACATTTTCTAGAATTTTTTAATAAGTGTTTAACGTCCGTTTTTACTGCTGAGGCACCATAGGCGGTGGACACTGATTATATGTGAGATGAAATGATCAATTGGGAAAGGATATTTTTATTTTAGGAAGGAAACGTTCCAAGCCTAAATTTAGAGTACCTCCCAGGCATTTGCCATTTATGAGTGAGGAAAAACCTAGAAAAAACCTCAAGTCAGGGAGGACGGTCCTGGCGGGATTCGAAACTTCTGACCTCCCGCCCACGATTCCGCACCTTAACGACCTCGGCCACCCGTGGCGGTTTTTCTAGCAAAAAAATGTAATGAAATTTTGAATATCAACCGATCACAGCCCATTATCGCAGTAAATCTATCGTAATATTTTACCGCTTGTACGTGCATTTGTCTTCTTAGTGTCGCCAACTCCATTTCCTACAGTCGATCGATTCGCGTATCACATTTGAGACAAGTAAGAATCCAGAACGAACTTTCAAATTGAATTGTTTATATCAGAAACGCGCCGTGTGAGAGAGAGTGTGTGTGTGTGCTAAAGGCGAAACATGCTTATATGATGGTATACGCAAATTTTGTTGCACATATCAAACACCGTCAAGCATGACGTTTAATTTCGTGTGTAAGTCAGAAATTAGTCCAGCAACACTGTTTGACCGTTTTCTGTAGTAAAATGTATTTTTGTTACCCAGTGTGATAAAAAAAACATTCTTTATAGTGACGTTCCATCAGGACAAAACAAGAATCACACAGTTGTTACATTTTTTATGGATCTTTATAACAAAAGGGGATTTGCCAGTTATCACCCACACTTCCCTGTTCGTATTCACCGCGTACAAGACTTTGAGGCTATAAAGCATCTGCTGAAAACATTTATGTTTTTACACTACATAGCTTATGGAGCTTATACTGAAAGCCAGTAAATGTTTTATGTTCACAAAGATACCTACCATGATATCAGAAGTTTCAAAACATGGTGGACACATTCATTCAAAATGCTTACTAACTCAGACAAAGCGTATGGTAGAGGTGTTCCTAAAGACTAAAAAGTTTCAAGATATCCAAATGCAAACAATTTTGTTACAACGAGAACACTCCTGGAACCATTCCATCAAATTTCACTCTGCTTAAAAGACATCGTGCTCCTGACTTACCCACCCAGATGGCCTACCTTTCAGGAAAAGTAAAGTTTGTAAATATAATTTATGCTTAATTTCCAAAATATTTCTTTGGCTTACAGCAACAATATTCTTTCATTCAAAATTCTATCAAAAATGTAAAATACATTTTAGCATAAATATTAATGGACACTTCATTTATATTTAGGTTTGAGTTCTAAATTTCTTCGTTACTGATTTAAGTTCAATATCAAGAAGATACAAGACCTAAATACCCTAAAATCTAATGGAATATGAAGACTTTTATGACCGCATTTTACAATGGCCTACTACGGAGGCAGAATGTGCTATGGAGTTTATGAGGATTGACTAGCTTCTGTCATGATGAGTAAACATTGCTGATTTCGTCCTTTTAATTATCTCTTCATTAGTAATGTAGCCTAAAACTAATTACTAATATTTTCTGTTTCTACAAGTATGCGTTTTAAGACAAAATCCTAAAAAATTCGAGTATTATGCCATTAAATTACGTTTGAACTACTCGTTCAAAAAATTAAGTGCAAAATATATTTTTACAGCAAAGTTAAAAAGCGCAAAATAAATATATTTAGATAAAAAGGTACTGAAACATACACTACTATATATATATACAATATATATATTAAAACCACTCAAAACGTTTAATCTAACAGTTTACCAAAATTGGCAAACTTGGCGCTAACTGCTTTCTGAAATAAACAATTCAATTCACGAGACATCAATACATATGCTTTTAAACCGTACCAACAGATTAACGAAGAGCATTATTTGGCATGCTTTCGCAATAAACAATTTGCTAATATCTGCTTCCATATCTCTGTATACTTATTCCCAATTATTAATTATATCTGAAGAAAATACAAACCACTTCATTCATTTTGATAATTGCGTTTTAATAATTATTTAATTAATGTGTAAGGTTTCAAAGTTGTTGCTTTGGCTTATTTAGGAACGCTCATTAACATCTCAGTTCATCAGTATCCCATTCAATTCAGGGATTGAAATCAAATTTTGCCTCTTCTTTCAGGCCTGAGTTTCTTTTTCGTTTCCATGTACGACAAGGGACCCACGACTTTACTTCCCTTCCGAAGGAACCCATACTTAGGATTTTTATGTGCGAAAAAATCCATCGATCCTGGCCGGGTTTGAACCAGGATCTTGGGTTTAAAAGGCAAGTATGGTTACCACTACACCACCAGGATCGACTTTCCAAAGTTGTAATTGATACACATACGTAATAACGGTTCATGTCAAATTATTTAAGATTGTGAAAATATATTTCTATATGAGTAAATGGAGTTGCAGTAACTGGCCTTGTCTATTCCAGAACCACGATTTATGAATAGGTACGTTTTTCAAATGTCACTTTGAAGGTTACATACAAATAGTTATTTTAGCAAATTTTAAGTGTATATTATTCGTGAAGTAGTCCTAATACATTTCACTCCATGTTTTAAGTTTCCTATGGTCGCGAATTTATCACTCATCTTAAAACATCTTGTGATCATTTGTGTTTGTGGTGCGTTTCGAGTGTGCGCAGAAGATGGAAGTAGAATGAAAAAACGTTCGTTGTATACCGAATGACTATTTTTATAATTTTTAATATTCAGTGAATTTAGAAAATAAACAAAAATACAAACATTAAAGAAATTAAATGTGCGAGGAACAGCAGCGGTTTTTAAATCGGTAATCATAATATTATGAAGTTCAGTGTTCCATATGGTAACACTACACCCTTTCACTACAAAATGTGTGTCGGTCCTGGTGATGTAGTGGTAACCATACTTGCCTCCTAAACCCGAGATCGCGGGTTCAAACCCGGCCAAGATCGATGGATTTTTTCGGGTATAAAAATTCTAAGTATGGCTTCCTTCGAAAAGGAAGTAAACAACATTCCTTTTGCTTCCAAATATTTCATTAGTAGCATTATTTTGAGAGCTATTCTTCGGTTTGTATAATAGTTCAAAGTAATATTGGAACTGAACTGTCAAAACGAGATTAGCATTCTGTGCCGTTTTCCATTCGAAGTTGTCGGTACCAGTAACGAAATTTTCTCGCCATGCATATAACCACCCTAAACCCAAAATCGGGGGTTCAACCCCGGCCAGGGTAGGTAGATTTTTTCGGACGTGAATATATGTAGTAAGTATGGCCTCTTTCAGAAGGGAAGTATAACCGTCGATCCGGTTTCGTAGATTTATGGCATGTAAATAAACCTTAAGCCTGAAAAAGAGGCCTCTGAGAAAATTTTATTGCTCGTTTCACGCTCTGTATTATTCATGAGACGCTGATTCACCTGAGATGTTAAAGAGCGTCCGTAAATAAATCAAATCAACAAAAAATTCAACATATAACCATCATCACAAAGATCACACAGTAGGCCCTGATGGTATAGTGTGGCCATACTTGCCAAGATACAAAAATAGTGTCTTCTTCTTCTTCTTCTTCTTCTTCTCCTTCTTCTTCTTCTTCTTCTTCTCCTTCTTCTTCTCCTTCTTCCTCCTTCCTCTTCTTCTTCTTCTTCTTCTTCTTCTTCTTCTTCGAGTAAAAATATTAATTATAGCTTTCTTTCGATGGGTCGTTGGTCCAGTGTCATTGATTTATGGCACATAAAAGACCTTAAGTCGGAAATAAGTGGCCTCTGAACAAAATTTTCATACCCTAAATTGAATGGGACGTAATGACCAAAGATATTACATGGCGCCCTTAAATACACTAAGTTACACTAAACTAAAGATTACAAATGAATGTAAAGACCAAATATATAAAATTAACGACAAAGGGAGAGGCAGATTGAACATATTTCATTTTCGAAACTTTTGAAGCGAGTAACGATAATCGCTTTCTACAGAATCCCATTATAGAAGAATAAATAGTTATTTAAAATCGGTATATATGGCTACATGTACATTTTTGGAGAAAATAGTCATTTCTCTGCAATTGCAATATACGAGGGTACGTAAATACATTTTCCGGCCTAACAATTTTCTAGGTATGATAGAGAAAAAAAAAACTATATTTCACTTTTCAATTTAGTTACCCTTTATTAGAATACACTTCTCATATCTTTGAATTAACATTCAAACCGCACCCTCCCCACCAAAATTGTCAGAAGTCTTGTCTGCCAAATGGCCATAAACAGCATCGATCACTTCTTCGCCACACTTAAATTTCCTTCCTCGAAAATCCTTCTTGAGTTTCGAGAAGAGGAAATAATCACTGTGAGCTAGATCTGGGATGTAGGGTGGATGGTCCATCTCCTTGGAGCCACATTTCTTCACAGCTTCCTTTACAAGAAGAGATGTGTGCACAGACGCGTTGTCGTGAAGAAGTCGCACATCACCACTAAGCTTTACTCGCCTTTTCTTTTTTATGGAAACACATAGTCTGAGCAGCAAGCCAGCATAGTACTCCCATTTACTGTGGTGTTCCTCTCCTTGAAGTCAATGAAGAGTATTCCTTCACAGTCCCAAAAGATTGTGGCCATGATCATCTTAGTTGACTGAGTGACCCTGGTCTTTAGAGGCGGTGATTCGCCAGGTTTATGCCACTCCATTGATTCTCTTTTGAACAAGGGATCATAGTAGAGGATCATAGTTTCATCTCCTGTAACAATGGTTTGTAGAACTTCTCTCTCGTTGCCACGGCAGAGCTCCAAAAATGCCTGGCAACAGATGACTCGTTGCTGCTTTTGAACTGAGGAAAGTAATCTAGGCACCCATCTTGCACTAATCTTATTCATGTTTAAATGTTCATGAATTATTCAAAGGAGTGTTGTTTTAGAAAGGCCCAAACAGGCTGCTATTTTTATAACTTTGAACCGCCGGTCTTCCATAATTTCTCCTTCCAAAAGAGCGATGTTTTCAGGAGTGAGCACCTCCAAGGACCGATCTGCACGCTCTTCGTCTTCAATGCTTTCTCGACCCATTCGAAAAAGTTTGGCCCATTCTTTTACGATAGAATATGAGGGGGATGCTTCCCCATATACACCGTTCACCGTCCAATTGCTGTTTAATTTCATTTGGAGAAAGCCTTTCTTTTGTGAAGAACTTAATAACAGCTCGGAACTCCATTTTGAACACGTCACAATCTTCTACGCATAGCCTTCTTTATGCAGCTATATCTGAACTGAACACAGCAGAGCGGAAATTACAGCTGCAATTGTTTACTTAAATAAGATATGACATTAGATAAGGCTTTTGTGAAGGCGATAATCCTTTATCGGCGAGGCCGGAAACTTATGAACCTACCCTTGTAAGTTATAGCTTCACCCAATTCTTAACTATTTTCACATTTTTTCCCCCAGAAATTTAGCTCTTTTTAATCAATACCTAACCTTTAATTTATATAATTTAATGTGGCAGAAATAACCTGGAGTAACTTTTAAAATGAGCGTGCAGCATATGTAGCACCTTTGTGCAAATTTGTGTATTTTAGAACTTGAATCCAAGCTAGGACACTCTTAATTTAAATCATTCGGCACATACGTATTCGCTGTTTCTGAAATCTGATACTATAGCCTAAATCGGCAATTGCTTAACTTGCTTCAGGTTGACATTCTCCTTCCTCCCCCTTTAACACACCCACCTACCGATCCGGCCGCCTCTTTCCAGGTAGAATAGATAAATATAAAAACGTGAGCATTTAGCTGCAACCATAAAATTAATGACTTAACGCGCTAATGTAATTTGCGTTCTGTACAGTTTTGTATTAGAAGTAATAGTAACAGTTTTCTGTATAACAATGTGAATATATTTTACATGTTTTTCAGAGTTTCACTATATAATCCAATTCATAAAATAACTATTTGGTTTAGTTCATTTAGCTCTCTCGCTCTATATTTCAAAGCAGTGACATTAGTAATCACCCTTTCTGTTTTTGCACCACAATCACCATAAATAATAATCACCATTCCAAATTATTTGCATCCCATCTTGTTTAAAAGTTGTTTATTTTTATTTATTTTTCTTTCCCAAATAGGCAAATGGATTGACCTTTCCCAGTCTCTAGCCTCTGGCCAAACAGTTTGCAATGTTGTGTTCCCGCTGTTACCGTTTAACAATCAGAAGAGGATTAACATCATGAGTACTCCTAGCGCTGGGTCTAAATATTATATATATGCCATAAATTACCTAACATGACATTTAGAGGGCATTTTTGTGGGCATGTACGTCCAAACATCTTTATAGCTTCAGTAGATTAAGTTTACAATTGCTGACTCTCCCAGTGTTATGAGCCTACTCGGTACATATACGACGATAACACGTTCGTATTACTGACGGCATAAATGAGCCGAATCTGTATAGATATTAACACAACGGTAGCATGTCACCAAGATCTGGCAATAATATGTTCGGAGGGCTATTACACACCACTCTAACAAACACATCTTTCTTTCTGCTTACACCTTAGTAAGTTGCTTTGCTAGTAGGCAATGGGACAGTCTGTCAAGAGAAACGGAAGTTAATAATGTGTGATTGTGTTAATCATGTCGTACACAAGTGCTCCTGGTTCTAAAATTGAAGAAGTGAAGTCAGAAGCGGAAGATTATTTTAATATATACAATTTTTTAAAAAATATTCTGAGGTAGAGATTTACTTTAAAAAGTGACAAAGTCTAGTAGCAGAAGCCCGTGGAATAAATAAAAATACTATGTCACGCACCTGTGTTGAGGTAAAAAAAAAAATCTGATTCCGGTGTTTGTGTCACCTCCAAAACATAAAGGACTTCTAAGGGAATTGCACGTTTAATTGCTTTGACAAGGAAGGACTGTTTGGGGCTTTCACGATGAAGGTGAATTTTCAACAATAGACAAAATTACACAAGGTTTAAAAACCATATTTCATACAAAGGTTCTAATTCGTCCACCTACAGAATAGCGCAGTTAAGATTTCAAATAAAAAATTACATCATATAGGAGCTGCGTAAACTGAGCGAATTTCTCAACATGTGGTATTAGTGAATGGTGTAACAGAGCCCTTGAGTAGATAAATTGGTGCCGCTAGAGCCTTTTTAAATGCCCGTTTTCAGATATACTCCTAATGGTTCGATTTCCCTGACTTTCAGAAGCTATTTGGTGCTGCTAGCACGATTTTAAATTTTGGATTTCAGGTAAATCCCCACTCGTAATACTCTATTCCGCTAATTTTCAGAAACTATTTTTATAACTTTATTTCAATGGCATATACCGAGTTTCGTGAGAAAAAATAACAATTGCTGCTGCTAGATCGATAGAACGAACGGACGGATGGACATAACTTTTGCTGCCAAGCAAGTAGGATTGATGGAGAAAATTTTCAAAAATATTTTCTTTGGTAAAACAGTAATGGCTACATTTCTTCCAAACGATGGACGTAAATTCTTTACGGACAGGAGTGGTATTGAGGCAGCACTGTTAAAATTCTTATGCACAACGAATCAAATTCGAATTTCTGGCGCCACAAGACCAATCGTTTTTTGATGACATTTAAGTTAATGAAAACCACGCTCCAAAATCCATTTGGCAATACTCTTCTAATAATGGTGGACTGAAGGTACCATTGGGGAAGGGCAGCAGACATCGTTAGTCATGTAAGATCGACGATAACAGATTTTGTACCAGAGAGCAAATGGATATTTCGTTCTAAATCAACTTCTAACTATCATGAGGAAATAACGGTTTCCACATTTCAAGAATGGTTTTTGAATGATTTCCTTAATTATTTAGAAGAGGGAAGTATAGTAATAATGGATAATGTCCCTTATCCTTCTGTCACTAAGAACAAAACTCCAAATACATCAACTAGAAAAGGTGACAACTTTCACTGGTTGCAAAAAAAAAAGGGGGGGGGGTTCAGTTTACGGCAAACAAAAGTGAACTTTTGGAATATGTTTAACCATTTTTGAAGACAGTTTAAAATGTACGAACTAGATCAAATGGTTAATTAAAGGGGACGTGAGGTAATTCGATTGCCTATTTATCATTGTCATAATCCAATTCAGAACGTGTGGTCTCAAAAAAGGGGCATTTAGTGTGAAAGACGTGGAAGGAACCGTTAAGGAAGAAACAGGCAAAGTAACAAAGAAAGACTGGGAATTCTACGTTCGACACGCTGAAATATCACAAGAGTAAAACTTTAGGAAAGAAATGGACGTGACGAAATGTTACAATCAATAATAATAATAATAATAATAATAATAATAATAGTCTGATGAAAGTACCGAACTGCTAACTGATAAAGGCATGATGCTGGTGGTAATAAAGACATCTCCGGGCCTCCAGAACTTTCGTTGGATTAAATATCAGGGGAAACAATATTATTAGTGCGTGTATTTTTAGGAAACTGTAACTGTTATAACAGGATGCTACTTGCATAAGCGCAACAGAGGGGCGATGTTTCGTACGGAGTTGCAACTTTGCGTAAGCATTTTCGCTCCATTGGCTCCAGGGGAATCCTTTTCCCAATTGAAAAACACTATAGTCCTAATCACCGCGGCATTTGCAACACATTCAACACAATCATTAATCGCTCCTGGAACCCACCAACTACTTGAAGGGTTTTCAATTTTTATTCAACATGAGAGTTGCTTGCACCAGCAGATCTGGGATCTAGAGCAATGGGAAAACAACGATGGCGCATATAGCACAAATCTTTAAACAGTAGCATTAAATTTACAACATAATGACGTAATAAAAAGATATTTACAAGCCTTCGCGCGCGATAAGGCAGCAGACAAGATAATGTACTTAGGATTTCCGCATCGTGGCATCTAATTTCATAACACTGTATTTTTCTTTTTAATGGGAAGCAATTTGAGTCACAGAGAATGAGATGGAGTATTTCCAAAGGTTGAATGTTCATTCCTCCCAGTCTATCGTTCCACCGCAATCGTACTTCCAAACGACATTTGTTTCTAGGCCTTGCACTGCAATTATTGCATACGATTACAAGGCGCAATAATAAATTATACGTGATATGTAGTCTTACTATACTCGAAATGGAAATACATAATTACATTTAACATTTTGTTTATGTTATCCTGGTGCTAAAGACATGTGATAATCGCTATCACAGTAATCTATATCAGTATGTTCATCACTGTGTTTGTCACTAGAACCTTGTAAATTTACAAAACTGGTTCAAAACATTTCTCACGTCCTATTTATGTCATTATTTGCACCCTTCCGCTTTAAGCCCAAAGAAATTAATTGAGTTGTAATATAAATAAGGAGAAATGCGTACTAACATACCAACCATTTCATTGGCAATACGATTTATATCATACATTTTAGATTGTTTTTTTTTTTTTAACTATATTTCCTATCATTGCAAAAGCTCAATTTTAGTATCGGTAGTCAAAAAGTCCACACATTTTTATTGTAGCAATTCAATAAGTTGAAATGTTTGTCTAGATGTATCTGGAGTTTTGTTGAAAATGATCGAGTGCCGTAGAGCGTTATCATTAAACTTCTTGCGAATAATTTAAGCAATATGATTACAAATAACAATTCTTAAATGTAGAAGCTTCTAATGCCGCATGATAATAGGATTATTTTTCGACCTAAGTATCTAATTTGCTCTCCCGTATGAAGTCTATTTTTGCGGATCTTGCATGAGAATCAGACAACTTAGTCCACCATTTTGGACGAGATCTTGCCAGACCGACTTTTGAGTTTTTATTTGCCATAAAATTCAATAGAAGTGTGTCACCAGAATTCTTGATCTGGTGCAACGTGAGTGGAAATTTAACCTTGCGCAACAATGTCACTGCTTTCCATTAACATCTGCGATTACTGTTTGTCGTTTTTTTTTTTTTTTTTTTTTACCTGAAACCTAAATTTCACAGTATTCAAGTGGTGATAGGTTTTTACGGCCCATCCTCACTGAAATATAATGTATATTTATGTAAACTCAGTTATCATATTTTGGTATTGTAATTAGAAATATAAATATTTTGTATATACGTGTGTGATAAGCTTTAACTTGGACGTAAGATTGTACAAAACAGATCAAGTCTGGTGTTTCCCTTTGCAGTGGCTTGGAAAGTCAATACGTAATAAAACCATACAAAAGAAATCTGAGGGTAGTGTGTGAAGCTCCTTTATTCGTTAAATGTCCTGCCTTTGCAGGGTTAATAAACTTAAAAGACTTTAAACCGTTTGGGGCTTTGACCCCGACCGGCTGTCGTATTGCTAACCCTTTAAACTAGCCAATGAGACCAAAGTTTTAAAACTTTAAAAAATAGCGAATGGAACATAGCCAGGTGAAATTAAACTAGTCAAAGGGGGATATATGTTTGAACTTATAAAGATGGGGCGAAGAGTGCGTGTGCCTGTGTAATCCTGTGGCATCGTTAAAGCCAACGATCTTTTAGTTTGAATTTAAATATAAGAGCCGGTTGCTCGGCTGAGGGAAGAGTTATATGTTCGACGTTGCTGAGGCACGCAGTTCAGTTCGCATTTGCTCATCGCTCAGTACTGAGTTTTGGAGTCCTATATTCCGCGTGGCGTATATATTTAAGCTGTTATAAGTTCGACGTTGCTGAGACAGGCAATTTAAGTTTTATACGTTTTATAGGCATGTAGTTGTAAGATATTCAGATCGACGCAGCCACAGTTCGCAGTACTTAAATTCGACTTTCAGTTCCACGCGCCGCGGGACTAGTCTGAAACTTTCATACGCGACAACTGAGTTTATATTCCTTGTAGGCATACGCAAAACACCAGAGGGCGCGAAAGAATTTGGACATAATAAAATACGCAATTACATATTAAGTCGCATCGCGTGCTTATTTACACTACAGCAACTCTTCTCCATTCCTGTTGAATACGAGTCAACAAACAAAATGGAGTATTGTCATTGGAGCAACAACCCCGAAACGACCAATAATCAATCTATAAAGCACTTCAAAATAATTGGCATCACAACGTAAGGCCACTCGACAACACATCGCTTCAAAATTTGGCGGCCAACATGGCTTTTCTTTTAATAGTGTTTAATGCCCATTTTTACTACAGAGGCACCACAGGCGGTGGACACTGATGACACATGAAATGAAATTATATATTAGGAAAGAATTTAAGGAAGGAAACATTTCAGACAAAAAGTTAGGGTAGCTCCCTGGCATTTGCCATTTATGAGGACTGCGGATAACCTGGAAAAACCCTAAGTCAGGGAGGACGGTCCTGGCGGGATTCGAACCCCAGATCTACAGTTCACGAGTCCGAGCGTTAACGACCTTGGCCACCCATGGCGGTTCAAAAGTGGCTGCCTAACCAAATGCTTCAGTGGATTAACTAGAGCCCCTGTAAGAAATTTTGGTTTCTGAATTTTGAGTTATTTTTATAGCGTTGGAAATTCACCTGGTTATAGATGTCCAAAACAGGCCTTCCTACTACTTCACAGTTACTCAAGGTGATAAGCCTCTGGAGGATCCATGCGCTTTCTTGATGACATAAAAACTAGACCACTGTTAGAATTTAACTTCTTAGCTTCAAAGCAAACGCGTGATACAGTGGTCTTGTTCATACCACAAACCTTTGAAGTGAGAGACTGGAACAGGAAGTCAATATTTTATGTCTTATTTTTTATTGTCGCCTTGAACACGATCTCGCGATGTCTGCAGATTGTGCACATGAATAGTGCAGATCTGTAGTAATGAATGAAATGAATTAATGACGCAATTTAGCTCGGAGTCCTTGGAGCATTAAAGCTATCTGGCATTCACCTTCTCTGGGTTAAAAAATCCGGGGGAAAAAACTTGTCCAGACAGCTTGACCCGACGAGAAATGGAACCTAGGACTTCCGAATTAGAAGTCGCGACAAATTGGACCATGAAAGCGTTAAAACGTCACATTTTCCTCTGCGTTTACAGGACAACTTTAAAAAAGGTATGAATTTCAAAAATAATATTCCGAAACTGGCTCCGTAATAATTGTTTTTTCGTACCATCGGCCCTTACTTCATGCCTTGAATTTGGATTATGGGCCATGAAACGCATTAAAACTCATGTATTAATTAGCTATGAAAGCTAACTACTGATTAAAGAGGTGGATTAGGTTATTTTTAAGCTGACTCAGCACAATCAACAGGCAATGACAACGGGCTGATTCTTTCCTTTTCTTTCTTTTTTTTTTTTATTTGTTTATTTACGGACGCTCTATAAGATCTCAGATCTTCAGGGCGTGAAACGCCGTTAAACTTTCTTCAGAGGCCTCTTGTGTCAGGCTTAAGAGGTGGTAAACCTGCGATTAGAGGCCACAAACCAGGGCGCATGATTTGGGACAAATAAATTGGGCAATTCTGTTAGGAAATGAGCTATCTTCGACATTTTTCCACCCCTGTCAAAGAAGCGTTTTACATTAAACCTCTGCACTAAATTTTATATTGTTTTTCGCTTTAGAACCGGCCGACAGGAATTTTATGTCTAAATGCCTGAAGTATGTTGTGATGTATAACGCACCTAATATTGCACAGCACTACTGCATTATTTAATGAAATCTCATTCTGACCGCACAATATAACTGCCCGACCGTATAAATGCCGCTTGCTACTGACTGCAAGAATGGAGCCGCGCTCACACCATGGGAAATCTTACGATTGAAAGGGTAGGTCTGCTGGCCGGCCCATCTAAATTGCGGGGAATTTAACTGCTTTCATTTTATTATATTAATTCACCAATATAGTATGACAATTGATAACAAAGAATATTGATCAGATGTGGCTATTAACTTATTCCAGAGTGTCTATCCGTTTGCCGTCATTTTTATTCAGAAAGTTTCGCAGCCAAGTGCTAAGTAAGCTCTCAATTGTGATGGAGAAATCTAAGCACTGTGAAAGACTTATTAAGTTCAATTATCTCAAAAGTGTAAAATATTTGCAAGCCAATTTTTTATATTTTGTTTATTTGTTTTCATTTACAGCTTTTTTGTGTCCGCACAATGCTACAACATGACAGCACTTGAGGTGTCCTGTCCAGAGGTGTTGGCACTGCACAGAACTCTTCCAATCCAAAGTCTCATTAAGATATTCTGACAATGAGCTGGCCAACGTTGCTAGAACAAGGCTCGGCAAGTCCCCGAACTTGCAACTCAGAAATAAACCAGTCAAATGAATGAATAGTGTTTAACGCCCGTTTTTGCTACCGAGGCACTACAGGCGATGGACACCAATGATACATGAGATGAAATGATATAGTGGGAAAGGATTTATTTTTAAGAAAGGAATCGTTCCATGCCTAAGTTTAGGGTAACTCCCCGGCATTTGCCATTTATGAAGACTGAGGAAAACCTGGAAAAACCCTCAGTTAGGGAGGACGGTTCTGGTGGGATTCAAACCCCAGTCCTCCCGCTCATGAATCCGCGCCTTAACGACCTCGGCCACCCTTGGCGGTATAAACCAGTTAGATAACATGGTATTGCAGCTGATTTGATCCATCACATCTTAATGAACCCAACATGATTGCCTGACTGATTTTGGAAGCCCGTATTGTTGGTGCATATTTTTTGGCTTATTTATGAACGCTCATTAACATCTCAGGTCATCAGCCTCCCATTCAAATCAGGGCGTAAAACGGTAGACAATTTTTGCTTACAGGCCTCTTTTTTCCGGCTTGAAGTTCTTTAACGTGACGTAAATGTACGACACGGGTACCCACGGCTTTATTTCCCTTCCGAAGGAAACCATACCTAGGATTTTTACGCCCTAAAAAATCCATCGATCCTGACCGGGGATTGAATCCGCGATGTATCATCAATGCGACAAGGGTCAATTTATTGTATATTTCTACTTTTGGCAACAGCTGCTCGAACTAATTGAAGCATTCAATACACAAATTTTGGGGGAAAAAAAAAAGAGTTAATAGCTTTATATACGAGTAGTTAATATCTCGAATCAGCCTATTCTTGTTGCAATAGCTGTATTACCAATCTTTAAGGAAGCAAGTTAGGCAATCCCACAACATTAGTCTGCATTATCGACATGGATTGCCGCATTAGGAATTTTGTAGGTTTTTGCCGACCTTCAGCATTTATGCAACAAATATAGCGTAAACTGGGACGATTTTTAGGAGGAAAAGGCTTCTTGTCATAAAAGGTTTTTTGGGGGAGAGTTTTAAAAAAAACTATCTGGCGATCGACCTTCGCGGTTTTATTTCATGTCAACCTTTCGGGGTTTTGTGGAATATTTTGGAGGGTGGCGGAAATTTTTTAACCTTCAAAGATCTGGTGCAGAAAATGGTGTTGATCGTAAGCTTTAACTTTTATTTTTGTGGAGCGGGCATTAATACTTAGCTGGAAATTGCATAAACATTTCTGTTATGTACATCTTCTGTTTTGACATGCAAAATATATTCTAATTATGCAACAAATGTTTATAAAATGCAAATGAAATTGATAAAATGCCAAATTTTCCAATAAAATGAAAATGAGTGATAAAATAAAATAAAATTCATAAAATGCAATTGACATTCTTAAAATGCAAATCACATTGATACAATGAAAAAATTATTCATAAAATGCAATATTCACCAAACTAAAATGACAGTGTTAAAATGCAATGACACTGATAAAATATAAATGACATTGTTACAAATGACATTGATAAATTGCAAATGACATTGATACAACTAAAAAAAAAAAGAAGAAGAATTTTAGGTCTCCTACATGTACATGTAGTATTGTGTTAAGAAAAAATATGAAATAGCATACCCTAATTTTACTGCAGCGGGGGTGTTTCTACTTCTGACTCCATCAACTTACTGAAGATGGGTGAAAGTTGTGTTCGTATGTTTTAACCTCAACCAGGTTTCATCCTGTACAGCCCCGACCGGCTATTGTATTCTCAAAGGTTGTTAAAAGCATTCCCATGCTTCGAGATTCCAATGTTAACACTAGAATGCCTAATGGCGGTCAATTGACCGCTTTTCATTTTTAAACGCTGATACTTTCACTGTTTCTTTTAAGTATTTTTCTATGCTTTTGTGACTTTTAAACCCTTTCAATGTTTATTCACCAATTTTATTTATTTTATTTCAGGCATTTTTTTTTAAATAATAGCAATTTTACAATCTGTTCTCGGAAACTCTCAATTGAAGGTTTCCTTACCCACGTTTCTTACGACGTATATTGCTTAGCTGTAACCGACAATAATCCTCACTGCACAACAAATATGGTTCAAACTCACCATAACGCAGTGTGTGAGCCATTGTTTATCAGTTTTATCCATATCTAAAAGTTCGCTTAGCTTTCATTGTCACGTAGATTTTCATTTTGTACTCGAGCTTTGTATTGACATTCGCTGTGGGGCAGGTTTTTACAAGCTCATATAATGAATCTCTTTAGCATATCGTGACCTTTCTGAAACTGGAAATTCTAACCTCCAACGCAATCGAGTGGATGAATTTGATCGAGAATGGGTTTACGAAAGTGAGAGCTCTGATAACGAGTGTAGTGTTTTTGGTCTGATTTCTGGATCAAATTTATTGACAGCTGCATCACATGCTACAGGCCATCTGAATTCATGACTGTGGGTGAGCTATTTCCGTCGAAATGACGATGCCCTTTCATTCAGTACTGAGTAGCAAACCCGAGCAGTGGAATGAAATACTGGTTGCTTACCGATGCTAGAGACAGGTATATTCTAAATGTACCTAGGTAAAGATGAAACTAGAACTGTAAATACCAGTCCAGGAAAGCATGTTACTCTACGTCTCATGGAACCCAAGAAAACCGTACTTATTCTTGTCACTGTGCATTCCAGTGTGACTTATAGACCAATCTTCTAATGAGAAAATCCCTAAAACAAGTCACCTTTAAAATAACACCAAATGCGGTGCAGATGTTATAGATGGGCTTTCTCGGAAATACAGTGTTAAGCGATGATGAGACGCTAGCCTATTCATATGTTCTATAACATTCCAGACCTACCAATGAGCAACTCTCATTCCTTGTATAAGTGATAACTGACTGTATAATGTCTAGACGGTCTTTCATAATGAAAGTTGTGGAAGAAATGGCTATGCCATATAGGAATTCACGACTACTGTCACCATCATTCATGGATGATGAAAGGAACAAAGGAACACTAAAATCCGCTAAACGCAAGGCTTGTCAAATAGGGTTATTCATGAGAAACAAATCCTAAGAGAGTTATTCGCCGTACAAAAAATTTGAATATGGTTCTTGAACAAGGGGGAGGAAAAAAAACTTGAAAATTCGATTCGAATGTTTCAGTGTACAAATACAGGATTTGTGTCTTTTTTGTACCATAATTTGCTACTACATATCATAGAACAAAACCAGTTCTTATTATAAAATATTTACAACTTTCGAGGAAAACGTGCGCATATATTTTAAAAAAATTTAATAAACTCCTTTTTACTTAAAACCATTTAGTTAGAGGTGTCTTATAATACAGGAACCAGAGAATTAATGAGCAAATGAAGTGAATGCATCATTCAATTACGTGAGCAAAAACCATGAACATTAAAATATCCAAACCAGAACCTCAACTCAAGATGGATTCGAACCTATCTGGCACCTCAGAAACCACGTCAATCCCTATACATTACTACAGATGTCTGGCAAGAGATAAATAAGAATTTTCATCGACCTGAGTCAGATTGCACTTAATGGTATGATATGAGAAGAAACAAAATATATACAAACTCACTTCGGAAGTTAATGTTAACTACATTGGAACCTACTTTGCTATTTAGCAGATACATCGCTCCCTGTATAGAATCATAATAGGTTAGAAGCTGATAAGTTAAAATTCCATAATTTTCGGTGAGAAAATTTATTAAAAGTGCATAATAATGTAGTAGCGATCAATTGACCGCTAAAGGGCGTTTTAGGGGGTACTTGAAGCTCGGGAGTTCTAGCGTTAAAAGGGGTTTTCTCGCAGAATTTAGGATAGGGTGTCTTTTATCAGCCCTTGTACTCAAGGGTTGTTAAAAGTATTCCCATGTTTTGCACAGACCAATCATAAAAGGTTTTTTCTGACGGAATTTACAGTCCGATATTTTTTTATATGTTATTGTTTTACCTTGAGTCAGTCTGTTAAAGGATTTTCAGCCCAGAGTTGCTTAAATCTATTTTCCCATGTTTTTAAGAATTCCTGTCTAAACGATTTTAGTGGTATTTCTTGGGCAAGATGATATGGAAAACTAAGTGGGCGGGGTATGCAAAGTAGAAAAACCCATTCTCATTGGTTGAAATTCAGGAAGGATCGCACATAGGCAATGGTGATTGAATCGTAGAAATGATCAATGTTGGGTATAAAAGTAAGTCATGATTTGTCAGTGTGTGAATCGCAGCATCTCGTGGACATAGTTTTGATACGTATTACATCGGTCACAAGGATTTCCTTTTTACGAAGTACAAATATCGCATTCCCCCCCCCCCCAACATTCGTACGATGAGATAAGGGTTTTGGATTCGAAATACTATGTAAATAAGTATACTGGATATTAATGTAAACGATGTGAGTTATATGGCATACTGAAATCCGCAAGCGGAGGTGTATTTGGAAGCCATACACCATATGGTACAATAAAAAGTCGAATAGATATCTGTGTAATTACAGTGCCACACTCTGTGTGCTTGTAAACTTTATAATAAACCAAGTCCGTACGCACATGTGCAAAAAACTTACAGGCCGACTTATGATATCCTCGTTGTGCAATTTCCATTTGTTTTATTTTTTATTATTATTATTATTATTATTATTATTTTCTGTGTTTATATAGTTCAAATTATAAATTTCATCAATTTTCTTAAAAATGTCAAACTTCAATGTAAACTGTTTAAAAATAATTGTATTGAATATTCTTTTTTTTTTTTTTTTTTTTTGTATGTGGAAGTTCTAATTCCATAACGATACATCTGTCAACTTTGTACTCGGGGATATAGAATTTAGAAACTTTATTGTGGAACAAAATCAACATGTATAGTTGTTCTAAAAAACTGCGTTTTTTATCCTAAATGTTTGTCCTGCCAAGCGTACAAGTACGTATTTGTAACCTCCATAATATCACACTGCCCTATTCGCATATACATAACCGTGTGTGCAATGCAAAGGCGATTGCCGCCTTTCTTGTTTTAATATTTTTAATTTTTTTTAAAGTAGCAATTATTATTAAGAATGTATTAATGAGCCTTTTTACCGTTTTTATTTTAATGCATATTTCTACAAAAGTCAGGTTCTTAACCAAAATGTTTGTACTACCATTAGTATGTTTAAAGTCTTAATTGTTAAAAATTAAAAAAAGAATCTAAATTAAAAGTATTATCACATTGGCCTTCGGCGCACACAGTGGGAATGGCATACGGGAATGTTCGTACTGTTTAAATTCTAATTGTTAAAAATGAAAAAAATACTATAAAATGAAAAATATTTTCACAAAGGCTTTCAACTCGCACAGTGGGATGGCATAGAACGGTACGAACCTGCAATCATTAAGCTGTATTCTGTACTTTCACGTGAACCTCAAGTTGTGCTCTAAACTTTTATGTTGAAGTTTAAGAAAAATATTTTAACAAACTGTCATATTGCATTTTAATGCCCAGTGGTGTGAATGATTCAGTGTGTTTTCCCTCACTTTAAAAACATACGTGAAGTTTTACTTGCTATGGTTTAAAGATAAAGTTATAATAGCACGTGTTAAGTTTTGTGGGCAAACTTTGTCTTATTTGGGTCGCTTCTGGTGGCATTTACTTCAAAGCATATAATTTATTTCATTTTTCTCGTAATAGTAGAAACATTCTGTTAAATGTTATTTGACTATGGAACAGGGACTTCCCCTACCCTAAAAATCAAGGCAATTATGAGCGACATCTAAATTCTATATAAGTATACATAAATGAACCGACTTAAAATTCTTAAGAGCACAGTATATTTGACCCAAACATTTGTAACATATTCATATTGGAGGATTAAGCGGAAAGCTGTTTTGCACAAAAATATTGAGGTCTTATGCCAGACCCAGGCCCAGAAAACTCTGGAGGATTTTTCTAAAGACTAAAGAGGGAAAACAGATTTTTTTTTCCTGAACCGTTAGCCTGTCGCATTCAACCTCAGCTTCTTTTTTCAAGGACGCGTAAACACCTATTGAAATTGTTGGTACTTTGGGGTCAGAGAATTCATGCTATCAGTAATGGTGCTGAATAAAGCGCGAAATGAAGTCACCAATTACTGAAATACAGCGACTCGTTGTCAGATAAAAGGGGCAAATGGGAAGGATAGCAATCATTATGCTTAAATATAGCGACGCAAGATGTTTGAGGCGTCATGAGACGGTCTAACTGAAGTAAAATATACAAAAAAAAAAAAAAAATCACACGCCTAAATTACGGACAGTTCACAATTCTCCGCAAATTACTGCCCTGCCCGTGTTCCTTTGATTTTTTTAAATGAGCAACGAAAATGATTATGGCTTAAAAAGCGCAAAACATCCGAGGTCATTAGCGCCCAAAAACACTAACACTGTGCCAATATTTATATATTCATTCTACACTATAACTGAGCACAAAAAGTGGCAATAGGACGACGGATAATAAAATTAAATGCAAATAAATAACAAGGGCAATACATTTCAATCGTAAATAAAACATTGATAGTAACATATACCAAAAATGACTTCAAAAATCAGTCTTAAAATGGGCCAAAGAAACAGTGACATAAAATTAAAAAATTAAACTATGCTCCAAAAACAACAAACACAGACAAAAGTATGTACTCGTTCAACAGTCGCCACATTATCTCTAAGTACTTCCTCAAAAGAGGAGGGTTCACCTAGGGAAAGTCTAAAAGTCGCTAGATTAACGAATTCAATTAAAATGTGGCGCACTGTATAGGGATTGTCACAATTAGAACATGCTGGAGCTGGTTCACTTTTGAAAAGCTGAGGGTGACTAAAACGACCATGCCCAATCCGTAAAAGTGCTAAAATTACTTCTTCATAGCGAACTGCGCGAGAAGAAACTACCAATTAAAAGCGGCTGATTTACATTCTCGAAAATTTATGTCATACAGTAAATTCTATTCCTCGCGCCAGCGTGAGAGAACGCCTATACGTAAAGAATGCATAAAATCCCCCGAGTAAAATGTTGCTCAAATTCAGCAGAATCTAAAAGGGCGGGTTTCACTGCGACATCTACGACCTCATGGCCTTGAAGTCCCACATGACCAGTAACCCATAGCAGTGTTATTGACTCCAGCGTCAACTAGCGTTAACACTGCGTCCTGAATTTTAGTACAAGAGGGTGGTAGTTCTACAGGTTTTGGAAAGGCAAAATGACACTCGGGGAACAAATGACGCTGTTCTCAAACATATTAACCGCCCGATAAATAGATAAAACTCAGCTATAAAAAAAGATCTCGCAGAACCAAGACCAAAACTAAAAATACCTCCATTAAAAACAAAGGCACATCCAAACCTGTGTTCCATTTCAAGTCGTCGGTATAAATAAAATTGCATCTAGCAAATGAAAAGAGTATCATGCTAAAATAATAGCGACAAATAATAGCAGTTGCAGTCGAACATTTAGGATAGGAGGTAAGCCCAAGATGAACGGTGCCTCTGCTATAAGACATGAGTGAGAACAAGCATCCCCGGTTAAGGAAAAGGCGGGTAACTCGATGTCCAATGTCCTAAACATCTCCCGAAAACTAAAGCCAGCAGGCTTAGGAGTAAGAGACCTAGCAGCGTAAAATCGGTTCAACGACATACTAAAATAAGGCTCATTAGTGGGATGACGAGGACCAGTAGCCAATCGGCAACAATAATCTCCAAGTAAAATGTACCAACGATAAGATAAAGCAGGTTCTCCAAACTCCGCACATAGGCTGGACACAGGACTAGTGGAAAATGCTCCAATGGCAACACGAATATCCCGGTGATGAATGGGATTAAGGCGACGAAGAACTGAAGGTTGCGCAGAGCCATAAACAATACAGTCATAATCGATTTTGAACCGGATTAAAAATCAGGAGAAACGTAAAAGAACTGTCCGGTTAGATCCCAATAATGTGCCACTTAAAACATGTAAAAGATTAAGAGAACGTTCACACATGTCTCTTGAGTTGCGCTAAACTCGATGACCAACATAATTTTCTATCGAATACCAAGGCCAAGGAATTTTATTTCCTCTGTGAAAGAGAGAACACATGAGCCAAAATGAAGAACAGTGAAGGACACTCACTGCTGCGCCAGGAATTTATGCAGACGATCTTCTCACCCGAAAAACGGAACCGTGGTTCACACTCCAAGGCGGTCTAGACAGCATTAAAGGCGGCGTTCCAACAGACCAGCACGCTTAGAGGGCAGAAATATACCAAAATTGTCCAGGAACAACGACGATTTAATCCTTGGCGGTAAACACTCTATGATGGAATTGATAGCGATGGCAAACAGTGTGACACTAATTACTGTGCCCTGAGGTACTCCGATTTCCTGAATAAAACGGAATAAAACAGAACTCACGTGTACGGAATTTCATAAACTTTTCAATAAACAAAGATAACCTACCGCATTTATGCCAATCATGAAGAGTATGATGGATACCACTTCTCCAGCAAGTATCATAGGTTTTTTTCCAGATGAAGGAAGACAGCGATCGTTTGGCACTTCCGTACAAATCAGCCCATAATATGGGTGGAAAGAGATTCCAGATGGTCAACTGAAAATCGATGATGACGAAAACTGCACTGAACGTTCGTTAAAAGATGCTGCGACTCTAACACCACATAAGCCGCCTGTTAATCATGCTTTCCAGGTTTCGGAATAGGAATGAAGGTGCTCACTCGCCAAGCGCTAGGAAACATGTCATCATACCAAATATATATATATATATATATATATATATATATATATATGGAGTATAAAAGCCTTGCCTTTCGCTGATAAATGCTGCAATAGAGCAACATGGATACCTTCTGGCCCTGGAGCGCAATGCCGAGAGGTAGAGAGCCCATGCTAAATTCCCCACATTTAAATGGGATATTATAGCACTCCTAATTGTTGGAGGCAAAGGAGAAGCATCTCGACTCAACCTGCATCTCAATTGTGAGAAAAGCAGGAGAGTAAATAGCGGAGCTCGAAACCTCAGCGAAAGTGTGACCTAATGTATTGGCAATATCTATAGGAGTAGCATGTACACGATGTTGTACCTTGACACCGGGCATGGGCGAAAACCAGGTTTATCTGCAAAGCGACTTAGCTTATCCCAAACAGATGAAGGCGTTGAATGGTTAAAAGAAGAAACGAAAGCAACCCAAGACGCCCTTTTGCTATAATTAATAACTCCACGGTATTTGGCGCGCAGTTGTTTGTAACGAATCACGTCCTCAAATGTAGGGTGGGGACGAAATACTCGCAAAGCACCTCGGCGTGCACATACGTGCGTGCGTCCCGGCATTTGTTGGTCCACCAAGGAACCCGAAAGCGTCTGGGATGGGAAGACGACCGGGGAATGGACCATATCAAGATTCTGATTATGCGTCAATAGATGGAAAATCACACTAAAATGGCCAGAAAGCGGAAGAGATGCCAATTTGCTTTTCCAATATGTCACTTTGGCAAGCGCTGAGAATGTACGTGGGAAGACATATGAATTTGACACGCAAAATAGCCATTGGAGTGCAAATCAGAAAGGACGTTGCAGGTAAAGTGCGCGTAAAGAGAGGCGGAATACAAATATAGATCCAAATGTGAAAAACTGTGAGTCCTGTTAGAAAGAAAAAAGGGCTGACCAATATTGAATAGACTAAGATTGTGACGATCGGAAAAAACTCGCTACCATGCTTCCACTTGCACAACCCGTGGAAAAAACTCAAAAGGGATGGTAGACAATAAAGCCCCCCCCAAAAGTACAAAAAAATGGGGTGGTAGCAGGGAGAAAAGAACTTCCAGATCAACCGCTGCGACGTAACAGATAGACGTATGTAAATAAATACTGTAAAACTAAGGCCAGAAAAATAAACTGTAGCTGCTGCAGCCTGTGGAGGAGACTGGAGATTCGGGGGAGAATTGTACAAGTCATTTCTGATTAACATTAAAACTCCGCCATACTCAGGAGTGCCAACTTCGGGAGGAAGGACGAATCTCACCGCAAAAAATAAACGAATCCTGTGGTCTAAGCTTAATCTCTTGGAGATACACAAGCGGAGAGTCAGTCGATCGTAAAAGCAACTCCAGTTCAGGTCTTCGACTACGGAAACCATGTACATTCCACGAAAGGATAGCCATTGGAAATATTAAAGAGATAAGCTCGTTTATCTTTTTTCTTTCTTTTTTATGTTGTTTAACGCCAGTTTTTTCTTCTGAGGTAATAACTATCAACTATCCACCTTTTTCCAGTGCAGGACAAATTAACCGTCCTTTCTTAAACGGCGTGGAGATGGATGCTTGAGCAGGAGTAGGCGCATCCTGCTCCATGACATCCTCAGAGGGAGGGCTCTCCCACTGAGAAGAAACCGATTCCAACACCTGTAATCGGCTGAAATAAGTAATACGCGACGACGATGACCCGCCTATCGGGCTTGCTCCCAGACCCATCATGGGAGCTTGACCACCGAATATGAGACGGGCTCGAAATCTTCTTTTAATCAGAAGTGGACGTTTTTAAAAAATCATTCCGTGTATAAGTCGTCATGAATTTTATATCTGGAGCCTTAAATATTACCGGTTTGGGCACCATGGTAGAACGCTCGGCGAAGCTTGGTGCTGTGGGGAACTGAGTAAAAATGTCACAGGTCTGCATACTTCCGTCACACTTCTGCATTGTAGAAGAGGATACAGCGCTGTATATGCCGGGTACTGCAGGTAGACGAGCTTGAAAGGGTTTACGGGCCTCGTAAAAGGAAAGTTTTCCTTTATCCGGATCACCTGGATACAGCGATCTTCGCGATAGCGGGAAAAGTCGCGGAACGAAGCTGGGTGATATCCGCGGCAGTTTACGCAGACTGGAGCGGATGAACAGACTCCCTCGTTGACTATCTTTGCCGCAGGTGGCACAAATATATATAGCACTCTTGCAAGACGTGCGAGTGTGACCAAAACATTGCCACTGAAAACATCTCATGGGGCTGGGAATGTAAGGGCGCACCTCTATTACCTCGTAACCAGCCTTAATTCTCTACGGCAATTCAACTCTATTAAAAGTGAGGAAGAGAGTACGCGCTGACGGTACTTTTTTCTTCCTTGACTGCATGCGATTAACAGACGTGACGCCTTCTCCTCCAGATAGCCGTGAATCTCGGTATCAGTCATGTCGTCGGGTACATCGGTGTTTATTACTCTGCGAGAGGATTTCAGGGACCTATGCTGCTTGGAGAGGGATCGGGTATCCGTGGAGAATTATCGCCTTAATTAATAAATGCCGTTCTCCCAGTAAAGTCATTCCTCAACGCGTAGAAAATTTAACAGGGCAAGAGATGGAATCGATACTCTACTGAATAATAAATGTGCTGAAAAGACTAAATGACTGACCTTTAGTTCTACTTATTACCAAATAAAGAGGGAAACACTTCTCCGTTGCTTGTTTTACTTTCACACTCTTTCTCTTAACTTTTAGGTGGGAAGTATTATGTGCCATAGCGAGTTCATCTTCTGCCATTGCATCTGTCTCCGATGACAGCCTGCTTCCCGGGCGCCACCCCGGCTTAGGTGATTTGCCTGGCTTGAACAAAGTAATCTCAAGGCCAAACCTTCCTGGGTACAGACAAAGGGACCCAATCGCCTGCAGGAAGTTAACAGCTCATGCAATGGTCCCTCCCCGGGCCTGGCCTTTACCAGGGGATAAGCTTCCATCCTATGATAAACCACTGCTGGGAGTCAAGGCATTACCCAGTCACTTTCTACCGCGTCAAACACAAGGACATCCATCAAATTAAGAACAGGATAGGAATAAAAATTAAAAATAAAAAGGAAAATGGAAAATAAAAAGGCGTGAAACATGCTAAGCATGGACCTGTGATAGTAGCTCGAGTGGCTCGGGGTCGCTACGCCCAGTATCCAAAATTGAATCCCTGAGGAAGTTGTGGCAGCCTGACGCACTATCGACCCACCAATGTAAAAACATACTTGGAACAAATATTTGTTTCTTTGAGGGTGAGATATACTCATGAAAGCATTGAATTCCAACAGAATAATCATCTTGTCAACAGATTTCAAATAATTCTCCTAGGACAAGATACCAAAAGGCGTGATTGGCCTCCTTGTTCGTTTAATTTCAATTCTATTGAACCTGTGTGGAGAGAATGTAAAAAGGGGAGTTAAAACAGCGGAGAATGAAACAGATTTGTGGACCAAATATTGGATGCTTGGGAACTGTGGTTCCGTCAAAAGTTGTCTAGATAGTTCATTTAAAACACGTCCCGGAGAATCAGGGCAGCAATAGAAGCGGAGAGCTTACACACCCAAAGTTCCGTTCATTTTTTACCTTTTATTTAAGAATATTTATGAATTTCCTATATATTTAAAAACAGTTATTAGTTTGATTTTTGTACCTTAAATTCAAATAAACCTTTAGAGTTGGATAATGAGTTATTTTTCCTTCGCCGACCGCTCTACGCGTAATGACCGGTCGGTTCAAATTGGTACCACAGTGAAAGGAAGTCAGAAAGTCCCCAGCTATGATTGTCGCCTAAGTTATTATAAGCACTTAAAATATACGCGTGTAGGTTCATAAGTTTCCGGCCTCGCCGATAAATATTATCGCCTTTAAAAACCCCTTATCTGGTGTCACACCTTATCAGTTAAGTAAATAATTGCAGTTGTAACTTCCGCCCCGCTGTGTTCAGTTGTTAAGATATAGTTGCGTAAAAAGGCTGTGTCTAGAACATTGTGAAATGTTCAAAATGGAGTATGGAGTTGTTATTAAGTTCTTCACAAAAGGACTTCCTACAAATGAAATTAAACGATTGGACGGTGTATATGGGGAAGAATTCCCGTTATATTCTACCGTAAAAGAGAGGGGCAAGCTTTATGGAATAAGTGGAGAAAGCATTGAAGACGAAGAGCGTATAGGTCGGCCCTTGGAGGCGCTCACTCCTGAAAACATCACTCTTGTGGAAAGAGAAATTATGGAAGACCGGCGACTCAAAGTTACAGATATAGCAGCAAGGTTGGGTCTTTCTTAAGCAACAGTCCTTGGAATTATTCATGAAAATTTAAACATGTAGGTTATGCAAGATGGGTGCCTAGAATTCTTTCCTCAGTCCAAAAGCAGCAACGAGTCATCTATTGTCGGGCATTTTTGGAGCTCTGCCGTGGCACGAGAGAGAAATTCTGAAAACCATTGTTACAGGAGATGAAACTATGGTCATGTACTATGATCCCTTGTTCAAAAGAGGATCAATGGAGTGGTGTAAACCTGGTGAAGCACCGCCTTTAAAGGCCAAGGTCACTCAGTCAATCAAGAAGATCATGACTACAATCTTTTGGGACTGAAAGAATGCTCTTCGTTGACTTCAAGAACAGGAATACCACAGTAAATAGGGAGAGTACTATGTTGGCCTACTGCACAGACTACGTACTTCCATCAAAGAGAAAAGACGAGGAAAGTTGAGTGGTGGTGTGCGCCTTCAACACAACGCGCCTGTGCACACAGGTCTTCTTGCAAAGGAAACTGTGAAAAAATGTGGCTTCAAGGAGATCGACCATCCACTCTACAGCCCAGATCTAGCTTCCAATGATTATTTCCTCTTCTCGAAACTCAAGAAGAACCTTCGAGTAAGGAAATTTAAGTGTGGCGAAGAAGTGATCTATGCTGTTTATGCTCATTTTGTAGACAAGACATCTGATTATTTGAGGAAGGGGGGATTGAAATGTTAATTCAAAGATGAGAAAAGTGTATTGCAATCGATGCTAACTGTATTGAAAAGTAAAGTATAGTTTTTGTCTTTATCATTCCTACAAAATGGTTAGACCGGAAACTTATGATGAACCTACCCTCGTACTCACCATTATTAACAAGACAACGCTGTAATTGCCTTCTTTCATTTCCATACATTCCTGGCATCGACTTAACCATTACCCATTAACCATTACCCTCTGCAGTTTCCTCTGAGAAAGAAGAATTCACAAATTATATGTTTAAATTCCTCTAACGTGTGTGGATTTATATTGGACAAATTTTTCTTTAACCCCCTTTACACGCACACACACAGATAAAAATTGCAGGGCGTTAAATCGAGGGATGCGGGTGCCATATTAGATGATTTTCTAAACGTCGAATATTTCATGAATTGCACAAAAGGTGATATACGTTGTAAGTGTCGTTGCAGAGTCCTGTTGGAAAGCCGCGAACCTAAGTTGTCTCACAGTTAATTCACGGAAAAAGTGTTGAAAAATATTCTGCACATGCCTATCAGTGTTGTTTCTTTAAAAAAAAAAAAGATGGATGGATGGATGGATGGATGGATGGATGGATGGATGGATGGATGGATGGATGGATGGATGGATGGATGGATGGATGGATGGATGGATGGATGGATGGATGGATCGATAGATAGATAGATAGATAGATAGATAGATAGATAGATAGATAGATAGATAGATAGATAGATAGATAGATAGATAGATAGATAGATAGATAGATAGATAGATAGATAGATAGATAGATAGATAGATAGATAGATAGATAGATAGATAGATAGATAGATAGATAGATAGATAGATAGATAGATAGATAGATAGATAGATCCTACTATTCTCTCGCTGCTAATGACGCACCATATCCATAAGTTATCATGCAGGTCCTCATGAGGGACAGGTTTTTCTCCACTGTACTATCGGTTGTTTTGTGAATTAACATACCAACTTTGGTGTAGCCAGATTCGTCCATAAAGAAAATTGGATTAAGACCAATTTCTTCGAAATGGCACTATTCAAAATACCTTACAAAATCTACTCCTGGTGCAGGGTTAACCAGTTTAAGTTCTTGCATTACAATGATTTTATAGGGATGAAACTTCAGCAGCTTTGTAGCTGTTCGAACAGAGGAATAAAAAATTCCCTTTTGCTGAGAAAGACGTCGCAGTGAACGTTCCAGAGCATGGCCAATATTATCTCAAGTTTTTTTTTTTTCTTTTTTTCTGAGTATGTACATGCCTGCATATGCTTTTTAAATATCTGGCGATTCACAAAAATTATTTACCAATCTGTGAATCGAACTTTGACTTGGAAGTTGAATATCTGGGAATATCTCTTGAAACAATCTCCGTACATCATAACCCGATTCTATACAAACGTACGAACGCAAATATTTTGGGGGGAATAGAATACTTGAGCTAATCATATTAACCTAATAAATATTTAATACACTGTTACAATACACAAGAACACTCCTAGAGTTAAACCCGTACCGACATCCCCTGACATGACATCCGAACGAGACGAACACTGCAGCCAACTGCACAGCCAACGGGAACAGTAACCCAGTACATTATCATATGTATATCTATGCAAAACATTAGTTTTTACTTTCAAAATATAGCAAAATCATGCATGGGTAAGGTTCGAAATTCGGTAGTTCTCACTGCTAGCATTTCCTTCTAACCACTCGACTATTAATTACTACACGTTTCCATGAAGAACTGGATATGACTGATGAAAGAATGAGGTTAAAGGTTGTAAGATCCGTGCGCAGAGACATGACAGTAGGAATCCAGAACAGAGCCGAGAACTTAAGACTTATTAATGTTTCAATTGTCTTAATACTTTAATGTTTGGACATTTTCCTTTTTTTAAATTATTTTTAAAGGACGGACAAAAAGTACATAATATCCGCCAAATTCATGACAAAGATTTGATTGATCTGTCAAGCACTTAGCCTTCTCTACGTGCACAAACGAATTTACATTTATGGTGACATGAATAGAAAAGTATAATTTCATGAATGGATAAAAAAGAAATTTATTTTTGTGGTATAAACTACGAATGGTACCAATCATCCAAGTTCCAAAGTCTACAATGGGAAGATAAGAAGACTGGCAATGTAAACGCTCTGCTGAGTTATCTACCATGCATGGATGACTTTAAGAAAGAAGTCTGGCAATATACGAGAAAGATCTGGAAGTAAACGATGCCGACTAAACTGCAAAGATGCATTACGCAGTTTATATGACGTGTTTTGTTAATTATATGAGTTATCTGATAGAAATAAATGTTTTACAGGCTTTGTTTCACTTCCAATAAATAGTATTTAATCTGAAGACTAGGCTTTTATAAAAATAATCTGATAGAAAAACACTCATTTGATAAAGTATACAAAAATAACCCTTTGAGAATTTATTTATTTTGTTTATAAAATGGTTTTGACAGTTTCCACCAAGGGTAGAATTTGAACTAGCTTATTTGTAATATTAAAATCTCGCTCTCTCTCTAGCATTATATATGTTACGGGCAACGAGTAATTCAGAATGGCACTATAAACAACACTAGTTATTGTCTTATTATAAATAGTAATAAGTGAAAAAAGAAACTTCAAGGTGTCATTAAGTAAATACCTGCTCAGCATTAGATAAACTTCCGCTTCTGATGAAGCTGTAATAAGAAAGGAGACTGCCGTATCTTCTGGGCTGGAGTGTATTCGCTACAAGGGGCAAGGTTTCTGTTCTGGTTTTCCTGATTTGCTGTATTCTGCTGGATGCGGTCCATAGTCTCCATATTGAAGATGAAGATGCACTCGATTCTAGGCTTGCTTTGTCGCTGTTAGAACTATCATATCCACAACGGTCCATGACGTTATAGTGTCATAATTACGAATCGCCAATCTTTATGGTCTTCAAAAGAACTGAGGCAAATAGAATCTTGCCACAAATATAGATACTATTTTGCAGATATTCTATTAGTTCATTTACATTTTATATTAATTTAATGTTTGCGCCATTCTTTAAGCCAAGAGCAAAGGGAAATCCCAATAGGTACGGTTTCGTTTGCAGAGGGAGAAGGAAATACACTAACTGAAATATGTTTTAACAATTATCTTTATGGCCATTTTCCGAAGTACCCTTCAATTATAAACAAGAACTTACTAATTTTGATAAAATTTCACAGGAAAAAAAAACCCAGCAAGATGCTATAAATGCAGGTTATAAAACTATTTCAATTGCAAACATGGTCTTATTTTGAAACGGTAAAGGAAAGTCACAAATTTTCACCACAAATGACTTTACCTAAATATGATGAGTTCACACTGAAGATAACCGTTTGTTTAATCTTTCTTCCTACGTAGCTTTTAGTTGATTAACTACTGCACTTTTCTAAGTCCGGCACCAATGAAACACATGCCGCCTTAAGTTGGCTGGCATTCAGCTACATAACTGTTTACTTCTGACACGCTACTAAACATTATTACTTCAACAGCGGGCGGGAACAGATTTGATACGAACACTCGTTTTATGGATCACTAGGGCAGTCTGTGATAAACATTACAGTAACGTAACCCACGGGTTGTGTAAATCAACATTATATAATATTCTTATCTTCCCCACAACCCAAACCAAAGCAATAAAAATATTTTTGCTTAGAGTACTTCGTTCTTACCGTTCAAATAAGGAAAAAAGTATCTAAGTAGAATACAGGCACAGATTGCACAGCAATGATGCATTGGATTCTATACCATCACGTTCCAAGCACTGAAAATAACCGTTTTCGAAATATAAAATCTGGAAAACTATTAGATATATTGCTGAACCTAAGCTCAAGGACCTAACTCCCACCTTATATGTCCTATACATAAGTACAATTAGTGGAATATAAAAGAATGACGGTAACATTAAGGTTAGTTTTGAAGACAGAGATATACCGCTTTGGAAATGAACATTCTATTGCTGTATACCATGTCAATGTTTTGGAGTGAAAAGACAAACATTACCAGCGTTGAGACTGTAACAGCAGCAACTTATGTACTTTGCTCGGAAAAGAACACTACAAACAAATGTTTCATGGATGAAGCTACAATCTCATTTACAACGTTTCTACATAACTTCCGAATGGTATAATTTATTTTTATTTTTCTTCTTCTCGTTTGACTACATTTAAAATATGACAATAAACTATATTATCGAAGTTCAAAGATTTTAGAAGTATTAAAATGATTGCTATATAAGTTTTGAGTTCAAAGGCATATGAAATATTCTGTGCTCATTCTCTTAAGATTACAATAAAAGAAAACGAACATTGCAAACAAACGTAGCGTTAGTGCAAACTTCTTACCTAACCTATTAAGCACTATTTTTTTTTTTTTTTCAGAACGATACATATGCTAGACGTTACATATATTTTATTTTTCCATTTTGGAGGCAATTAAATATGATGAGAATAGATCTTAATGGCCAGATTGTTTCCTTTTTACCTAGGAAACGGAGTTAAATTCAGGCTCAGAAAACAGAACGCCATCTGAGCACGCTACCTCTAGTTACTTCGGTTTATGGTATTTATAAAAACTCTTCCTTATCTTAAGTCAGCTTTACACAACTGAACATAATGTCAAGCACACAACTTAAATATGAGACATCAAAGTTTAATTAAACATCACAGCAATAATTAAATCTCTATAGTAAAATATAAACATTGTCTTTCCTTAAACATTCTGAGCTATTGTTACATTTACTACGCGCGTGTTGTGTAAATCCTGTTACCCTTTAATATTTTTAGTTTTATTTAATGACCGTTTTCCTTATTTAGCGATCACAGGCAATGGACACTGATGATACATTTGATGAAATGGTAAATTGAGAAATACTTTATTTGGAGGAGGGCAAGAAGCATTTTAGACCACACCCCGTTTACATTTTTCATAGTCATCGAAAAAATAAAAACCAGAAAAAAAAAATGCAGTCAGAGAGTACGATCATAGCGGGAACAGCAAACTTGAGCGTGGCTTGAAAATTTCTTCTTCTTATGGCACCGGTACCTGAAGATATGTACTAGATAATGCATGATAAGAGTTCAAGGACCTCTGTGGCGTAAGTTTTCCAGGCATTCACTTAAAGAACTGAGGGAAAACCTCTGAAAAACCTCAGTTAGAAAACAGCCTAGTGGGAATCAACCCGGGCCCGCAGGGTGGAAAGTACAAACTCTACCGCTAGACTAGGTAAAATGTAAAGAATGAAAAAATATTATTAATTATTTTACTTAGCTAAGTTAAGACCGTCAGCTCCTCCCTTTCGCTTCACTAGGGGCCATTACTTTGAGCATTATGCTTATTAAATGCTGCATTTTTCCAGTAATGTTGCAAATTGTCGTTATGACCGGCAATCCTTGAATTTGTGACATTGCTGCAGCAATCATTTCATTGTAGAGTCCTTATTAACAACAGAGTATAGCCGCCTGTGGTGCCTCAGGAGTAAAAACGGGCGTTAAACACCATTTAAAAAAAAAGTGTACGTATGTTAAAATGAGAATAGAAGGGGAGAATAGTAATTCGTCGATGCATTATGCTAAACAGTTGCCTTGGGTTTTAATTGTTTTTACAAGCAAGGCTGAAAGCACTAGTGCTTCTCTTGCCTGCTTAGCTGTCACAACGCCCGAGTGGTTGACCAGTCCCGAGCGACAGTGGAGAGAGCCGAAGGTTGCGACTTGCACAGCTATAACTGGATAATAAGGCTTCACGAGCAACGGCATGATAGCTAAGGCGGTTAAAGCGTCATGGTATGGTTGTCAAAATAGTGGTTTCGAATTCTGCCGTTACAATTCTCTCTCTCTCTCTCTCTCTCTCTCTCTCTCTCTCTCTCTCTCCCCTGCAGCAGTTAACGGAGATGTGCCACAATTACAATGATTTACTCCGTAACACAGTATGCACAGAAATGCCTATAAATTGATGATCAATTTTTTCCCGTTATATTCAAAGCATTAGTGATTTACTCGCCTCTAGCAATTTATATTTGCGAAAAGAAGTAAACCATTGGGTCCACCGGTTTCTAGGATTTACCCGAGGTTAGCGTTAGCGCATATATGAATTAGTTGTGAATTCGAATAAGAGCATTTTTCCCATCATTACAATATTTCACCTCAACAATGCCCTCATTACAGTGATTTATCCGCCCCTATCAATTTATATTTACCAAAAGCAGGTGAGCGTAGGCTGTCAAGCCTACTATTTTACCCGCGTAACAATGCTATATTGATTTATATTTCACAACACAAAGCTTACACTACTTAAAAAAATATAATTTGAGACATAATTGCGTGGAGTGAATAAGTTCCGCTCTCTCCGCTGTTGCTAGGATCTAGCCGGCCGCTCGGGCATTGCAGCAGCAAAGCAGCAGCAGCAGCAGCAGCACTAATGCTTTCATCCCTGCTTGTAACATCAAGTTTGGTTTTTGCAACGCAGTCGAGGGAAATCTGTGAACGAGGTAACACGTCCTCCGAAACATTTGTTTCGTTTAATAAACATGTAATTCAGTTATTTGCAACACCAATAGTATTATTTGTGAAGTGATCCAATGAAATTTCATTCTCCTTTGTTTTCAGTATTGAACATTTCATTTTTATTAAGGAAGAATGTTTGTTGCTGAATGCCCCCTCCGCTCGGGCCAGTTTAGGTTTTGAGTAGATTTCTGCTGTGTTGGAGGCCGAGGCTGTGACATAGTGGCGGAAGATCCGGGCATTATATGAGAGGACGTCACATAATAGTGGGAGGTGCGGGGTGAGTCACATAATTTGATGTTAATTTTTGTGATTTCCATCGCTTATAAGCTGTTACAGGAAAGTGAACAACAGACAAAGATTATATTGTGTTATATCACAGTATTTTCATTATACAGTGGTTTCACAAACCAAGGTGCGATTTTCCAGCGCTTTTAGCCACTTCAGGAACAGAAAAGATTGTCTTACAAGTAGTGCTGAGGAAAGATGACATCTATTGATAAGTGAAGGTGTTTTCGCATATGAGCTGCGATTTTCCATCGCATTTACACAATTATATAAAAAGTCCATTATTGTAATAATATGATGTGATGAATTATGCATTTTGGCCTATTTGTGGATGGTGAAAATATTTTATATCCAGGATGGCCTTTATTTTTATTACTTTTTAATGTGCTGATTTTTACTTTTATGGATGTGTTATAGATATGAATGAGTGATATTGCTTTTGCTATGATTTAGCTCATTTTGGCGTTATAGAGGAGCCTATCCGTATTGCTGTGCTGCTGGAAGTGCAGTCGAACGTGGCTACTTCATAGATATGCGGAAGTGTACCTATGGAGTATGGAACACAAGTATGAGTCATGGGTCCCCATGGTATGCTTGTATGTCCAAGCCATGCCACATGAATGTGTGCGTTCTGTGTAAATGTGTGTGTGTTTTGTTTACTTTTTTCTCCCAGTATTGTGGTGGGGAAATGAAACGTTATGTATAATTCAGCTCCTTAGTAAGGCAGTTACGTCCCCGAAGACGCTGTAACTCTGTATAGTGATGTGTATTTTTTTTTTTTTTCCAGCTCTGTGGTCACGCTATGGAACTCTTTCAATGTGGCCACAGTGTCCTTGAAGCAGATCAAAAGTATGTATGGTGGAGTGTTTGCTACGCGAGGTTGCTATTAGGTAATCGTCAAGTTAGTGAAAATAGTCTTAGCGCACTAATCGAGTACGGTGCCTACCCTACTGCGGTGCGTATCCAGCAGGCATTACATTCAATGTTGTATGCATATCTTCATGGGTTAGCATTATTTTTATTGAATGGTGAATGTGAAGCATGTTGTGTATTTTGTAAAAATATTTTCACTTAAATAAGTTATGTTGCAATCAAGAATATTTTCCCTCTGTATTCCAATTTTGATAAACAAAAAAATGCTACAATGCGAAAAATGTTGTTATTATGCAAAAATTACTCAATTCACAAATTATAAATATGTACACATTTAGCTAGGATTCAAAAATGTAATTATGCAAAAAAATGTTCAATTGCAAAAAACGTTATGCCAAAATATACCACAATTTTTTTACGATGCAAAAAATTTAATTTTGCAAAAAGTTTTTAAAAATGTAAAACACTACTTAACTTTGCTATGTTGTGCGAAAAATTATTTTAGATCATCGCTCTGTACAGTATTACTGTTATATTGCAATGTTAAAGTGCGTTTTTTTTCTCAATATATTAGGAAAAATTACAAAATAGATTATCCTAAATGAACTGCTTCGGAAATGATTCTAACTAGGGTTCCAGCGAGCTACTGAGCATTGGTGAAAGCTGTGGGCCACATGTTTTGCACTCAATCAGATTTCAACCTGTTTAGGGGCCATGAGGGTCGCGCCTGTCTAAGAGCTTTTAGGTGTTAGGTGTTTTTACCTGTGAAAGTTTTCCCTTGGGTACGGTATTTTTACCTGCTGTTTTCTCTCCTCAGGGTCTGATAAAAAAAATGCTGTTACATTCCCATGTTTTGCGAACTCCTGTCTAAATGGTTTTCCTGTCGGTGTTTTCATCCAGGGACAAGTATTTCTTACTAGTCTTTTGGACGATGAAATGCGGAAAATCAATCTCACTGATTGAAAACCAAGAAGCGACAAAGGCATTGCGCAAGCGCACTGCTGACTGAATCGTTGAAAAGATAAAAGTTTTCCGGTATCACATTTGTCAACTTTTTACTTGCAGATATACAATTTAGAAACTATATTATGGGAAAAAAAATGTATCTGTTATACAAAAGTCCGGGTTTTTTTTATCCAAAATATTTGTACTGTTAAGCATTACGTACTTGTAATCTCCATAATAGTACACTGTCATTTTTACATATATACACTGCCGGGGAGGTACCCTAAACTTAGGCCTGGAATGTTTCCTTCCTTAAAAAAAGTCTTTCCCAATAAATAATTTCATCTCATGTACCATCACTATCCACCGCCTGTGGTGCCACAGTAGTAAAAACGGACGTTAAACACTATTAAAAACGCCCTTCATATTTCATAATTTTTGCTATTCTCTTCTAACATAATATGTTTGTAAAAATTTGTAGCGCACGTCAAAGTCAATAATATTCTTGGTACAAAGTAACTAATGTTTTATTCAACGGTTGTAATCTCGGAGTTTTCAAGCAAGAACAGAAAGAATTCGTTTTTATTTTGCATTTGCGTTTCATTGTGAAGTGGGTCATAAGGGAACGCGTTATTATTTGGCAGTGGGTGGAACGAGGTGTTTTCGCCCTCCTCTCTCTCAATAATGTTTGGGATGGTTGGCTAACCTAGGCACTTATTCGTAAACCTAAATATTCGTGATAGTTAAGTATGAATTACGGTTGCATTTGTCGAAGAAAAGGGCCGACACGCACAAGACCTGTGGTGACTATTTTGCGTCCGGCGAGTTAACAACAGGCATCTTATTTTTCTTCGTCTAACATTATGTAACATAATGAGATAGTATATTCATTTAGCTTGAAATGTAATGGTCACGCACACGCGCAGCTAGTTTTTGTAAACCATGAAATTAATGAATGCACTCTTCTCTCCTCCCATCAAATTTCAGAACTTAAAGAGCCCAATTATATTTTATATCCCTTTCAATGCGCATGGTATTACAAATTTTACGTACGTTGTAAAAATGTACTACATTTGCATTTTGAAAGTATTTTATCACAAGAGGGTCTGAGATTGCCGATTAATTCACGAACGTAAGAAGTTAAATACCATTTCCCTAAACTTGGCTTACAGGATTGTAATAATTTTATATTTGCATTATGAAAGCTTAACCTTTTTAAGCCATCTTGAAACAAACGAATGTCATTGTCAGTAATGCCAGCCAAATACGGGCTTAGGATTATTTCATGAATAGAATAATATATATATATATATATATATATATAGAGAGAGAGAGAGAGAGAGAGAGAGAGAGAGAGAGATATTCGCGCACAGAATATTAACAATTGTATAAAATGTTATATTTACTTATTAATACTTATCTACTCAGAAACCGTGAGACTGAAATAGACGAAAGTCGATTATTACAATCGCTACCGTTCGATTTACTAATATCAACTGAGAAAAACAGATATAACATTTTGTCATGCTGAATAATGTGATTGATTTATGGCTGTTTAGACGTTATATACTTTATAAAAGTATTTCAGATTGTTTGGCTGAATACGCAAGAACAACTGTCCATACTTTTGTTCCTATCATTACTTTCTTCCCACCTCCTGCTAGCAAAAATGGTCATTGATGCGTGCTCAGGAATTATAGTGGGAGTATAGAGTTGGCTACACTGACCAGAAAACAAATGTACTTCATGCGGAAACTGGTTTTGGTAAAATTTTACGATAACTTCACTGCAATATCTGGCTGTGATTGGTTAAAATTCAACATTTTGTTTCATTTCATTAGCCGATTTTATGATAGCGTAGTGAAACAGTGACTGAAATTTTATCGAGTTTTTATATACTAAAGGCTTCTTGTAACAAATGTTTTAAGTTTTGAGTGTGATAATTACGAATGTAACAAACGAGTTGTAATTACATATTTAGTTATCAAATAGTGCAGGTTGGAATTGCTTACTGTGGAGTGTCACTTCGGCTAATCTGTGCTAAAGAATATTTACCTCTAATGGACGCGATAAATATAAATTTAAGGTAGATATTATTCAATGATAGCCATAAAGAAAAATGTTTTTACGACGTTATGGAGTGAAGAGAATCAATATTTTCAAAGCAATTAGGCTTTATTCATTGCTGCCCATTTTGTATTTTAAATGCATGGTAATATCTTCATATCATGATATCTAGGGCCCAGTTGTTTATGTAAAATGTTTTCCTTTTTCCTTAATTAGTAATTTTTTTAAAACAAAGTTAAATATTCCGGTCGATGTCGCAATGCAAATTTCAAATGTTATTTCACATATGCATATTTTACAAAAAAAGGTTAAGTGAATATTTTCAATATATGTCCATAAATATGCGTTTTAGTACTTTCTCCTCTTAACATTTTACAACAAAGTTTTCTCCCCGAAGAATACAATACGAATACGAGCTAGTTACTACAGGGAGGTGGAGAGATGGCTAACGACGTATGCGGGGAGAGAGAATATTATCTGCCAAGTAAAACATTACGTACTGCAGTACTTAAGATGTGGACCATCTTCATTGCATTAACGAAAGCGGATTATTAATAGATTGTCGGCGCATTCCTATGACTAGTCACTTCTCCAACTCCCAGCACGTTCATAGCCGGAGAAGAGCAGAATCTAAAACCGAGGTGACCTCATTGATATATTGTTTTTCTTTCCGATTCTATAAGCAGAGATGTAATAAGCTGAGCAGAGAGTTCATGCTTGTTCCTTAGTCAGAATCAGCAAAACAAGTGTCATAATGTTTGACTGTGTGAATTAAAAATGACGAAAACCAATCGAGTGTGCATGAACATTTGCAGCAGTATGTACTTGAGTTAAAAAACAAGTTTACCACCGATAGGAAAATCCTAGCCATGTGCGAAAGTGAGCATTCCAAACGTTACAAAAGTCGGGAAACAAGCACGTCGCAGTTGGGTAACATATTTCGTCGAGGCAATTCCTTATAAGAGAATCGATGGTATCATCTTCCGGCATTTCAAAAAATTGAGTACTTTTCAGATTCATGTGGCATTTGTTTCAGCTGACATTTCCCTGTAAGAAGTGAACAATCCCGAGCTCAGAAAAGATCTTATTAAATATACGAACATAAAGTCTCATGATGAGTCGACGGTAAGGAAAAATTATCTCCCAAAGTACCGTGAAGAAACATTAGGACACATTTAGATATGTGAAAATCAAAAAATCTGAATGAGCATTGACTAAATTAGATACTTTGTGAAAAGTGGGAAATGTAAAAATGACGGAAACAATTTTTTCCTGTTGGCCTATAAAGAAATGTCAGCTGTAAATCATGTAATAAAAATTGTTTGGTTATTTAAAGAATTTGCAGACCTTGTAGCCGAATGGCGTGAAACTATGACAAAGTTCTACTTATCAATGGAGCACTATAGCTATATGAAGAAAGCTGCTCTGGGTCTTGTATTAGTACCCTAAGCTGATTCATGTGACGTTTGTCGTTCAATGCCCTGCATCGTGTGAAACAATCCAACCCTTTATTTTAACGTGGATATGTTAGTGAAGAATGGGGTGGGGGAGAAGTTTTTGTAAAAGCATCATCACAGATTTATCTATTCAAAAAAATTAATACATAAATAAATTCTTATCATATTAAGCAAATATTTTAAAGCAACGACATATGTAGTAAATAGACTGGACAAAGATATTTTTGAATTGAGATGATTCAGAATTTAACTGGATGATACCAATTTAAAATGTTTGTTTGCCTTCATAACTGCATTTTTATTCACTCAATAAAGTAGAAAATACTGTGGACTTATTGAGTAATACAGTTAAAGAAACAGAGTATAATGAAAGAGAAGTGAACACTATAAAGTTCAAAAATGAAACTTTTGATAAAAAATATATATAACATGTCTGAGAAAAATTGTGGTTATCAAACGTATAGCAAGATCGATCAAGTTTTGAAAGGCTAAAATATAAGTAAACTTAGTTGTGCATGTATCTGTTAGTGGTATGCTCCTCAAATGTGCAAGGTTAACGGTCCTTCTTGTGATAGCAAGACTTTGTGACATTTGTTGTGCACTGCAAATCCAATCAAAATTGTTTACATCCCATGTTTAGCTGCAATTGGTGATTCTCAATATTTATTTTTCTCGTAAATTACATGTTATCTAATGTTTGTAATTTCACTTTTGCCAAATATTTCTATTTTAGCAAATATTTTTCGTATTTTAGCATATAAAAATAAATATTTCTTAAGTTTTAAGCACATAAAAATTCGGATCCTACAAATATCATAACTTACATCTTTATTATGCATTAACTTTTCGTAGTACTTGTGTAATTAACTTTTTAAATCGCCCATAACAACAAACACCTATTATTACCGCCAAGGGTGGCCGAGGTCGTTAAGGCGCGGACTTGTGAAGGTGATGTTTGGGGGTTCGGTTCCCACAGGATCGTCCTCCCTGACTCAGGTTTTTCCAGGTTTTCCTCAGTCCTCATAAATGGCAAATTACGAGGAGGTACCCTAAACTTAGGCTTGAAACGCTTCCCTCCTTTAAAAAATTCCTTTCCCTATTTAACATGTCATTTCATATATCAGTGTCCATCGCCTTTGGTGCCTTAGTAGTAAAACTGGGCTTTCAACACTACCCAAAAAAACCTTATTATATTTGAAAATGCACTATTTGCACCCGCCCCTGGTTTTCCAAGGACAGAAAGGCAGAACTTCGGTTTTGTAACTTCACTTTCTCCCCTGTTGATTTTACACATATAATTCATAATTCATATATCTCAGAAGAGATGAATGTAGCCGAAGACAACGAAAATATACGTAAAATATTACAATTTATACTATATCCCTTGGCTCTAATTAATTTCTACCGCTCTTTAAGCATTGGTCATATATCCTTCTATGATTACTTGAGAGCTTCGTCACCGCACTTGCTTTTAAAAATAATACACTTACCTTCGTAATTATCAAAAGCAGAACTGAAGTTTTCGCCATTTTTAGGTTTCATATCTGATTAATATTATTAGTTTTAGAAAAGTAAGTAATGTTCTAACATTTTAAAAACACTCAAAATTACAAAAAGCAACAGTTATTTGAGTTTCAATTTTTAAGCTGAAATGCTTTAAGCGCAATAATAAACGTAAAACTGAATATAGCTCATTTTCAGCTTTGTTAATGCGAACATTCATATGTTTAGTACTGATTATTTTAATTTGAAGTTTGAGCTGCAATATGCTGACATATCCACTTTCAAGCATACCGCAATAATTAGTCATATCATCTTCGCTAATGGTGTTGAGTAAAATGATCGCCCCCTAAGGTTTTACCATGCAAAAAGGTTTCTTCTATATAGATGCAAATGCTGTGCAATTTACTTTATTTCAAATATTTCTGTATACTAAAGTTTTAACTTTTATGGAATTATCTATGCTGTTATGCATGATCAAATTAAAAAAAAATAAACACGCAAAACACAATTAAAGTTCTTATTTCTTTTAAAAACCAAAAGTCACATGAATGTAGTTGTAATTTGCATACCGACGGAGATCACAGCATGAATGTTCGGCAAAATATCTAATTTCATTTCACTTTTGAAAATATGTATATACAAATGTTATAAAATTAACATTATTTTAAGGGCACGGTACACTAAAAGATAAAACATTTTTTTTTTCATAAAAATGTTGCATATAAACCACGATTATTTTGTGAACACCTCAAACATCTAAGAGTCAAGCTTGAAATCATAACTTATTTAAATTACTTTATTTCACTAAAAAGTGACCTGCAGATGTAATTTATATGCTTTTAAATTAATTAGCTGTTACATGTTCTCAAAGAAAGGGAAAAACTTACCGTTCCATCGGCTTCCCTTATGAGCGTCAAACCCCACCATTCCCTGTACAAGCGATATAGCGGCAGCAGCATGCCAATGCACGACATAGTTGTAAATACTACAGGTAATGACCCTAGAGGTTGTGTGCGGCTGTAGGACCACCGCCATACAACCAATGACGGAAAAGTGTTCACTTTTCCGGTGCATTCGCCATCACTAACTGTAGTCAGTTATCCAACCCCTTCTTTCCCCTTTTTCTTTAATTGTTAACACTAGTAGTTTTATTCCATTCTTTGCTTAGCCAAACCAACAGAACAGAACTGCTATGTATCTAAACTTCAGTGTGGATAAAAGGAACGAATGTTTCAACTGTCCCAGTTTTCCGAATAATAATAAGAAAACATGAAATGCAAGAACGTACTTCAAATAGTCAGTGATATATATTGAGAAATGGGAATCGGCAAAGCCATTATTTTAGCACAGCTTTCGCCCTTTTATTACTATACACATAGTAATGAACATATATGTTATGTGCAAAATAAATAAAAACACCAACAATTTTGGCAAGTTTCTCAATTATGTATTTTCCAAAGTTAATTTTGTTATGTTGTTTAAAGAGAATTTTTATTCCCATAAATAATATGTCTATGTTATTTAAAAAGATGTGTATTTGTTCAAGCAGATATCATGTCCACAAAAATCAAATTCCCTCAAAATCGAAGTTTCCAATTTTTAGATATAGGAAAGCAGAAATTAGGTCACTCTTGTAATGTAATGTAATGTAATGTATTGCACTCAGGTAGCAATACATTACATGAAAACGAAAGGCTGGAAAACTACAACTAGCCCCGTGGCTCACCTAGGAAGTAAGGCTGCAAAAGTCGTGAGTGGAGGTTCGAATCCTGCATGGGTCTAAGTTCCCTTCATTCTTAGAATGAATCCTAACGTAACCACGTTGCACTGACCCCATGACATTCTACCCACACAAAAGTAGCGTAGATTCTACGTACATGTAACTATACACATAATACTTTAATATTTTATATTCATAAAATCCACGGCCCATAACAGCTATTATTAATTCATATCAGAATAAGAACTTAGTTTTTTTAGTCAAATAAACAATGGCACAGCATGATGAAAGTTCAGTTCAAAAAAAAAAAAAACACCCATTTGGGAAAATGGACGGCCTTTGCGATACTATTGTCAATGGACTAGTTGTTGATTTGGTTTATTTATGGACATTCTTTAACATCTCAGGTCATCAGCGTTCCATTCAATTCAGGACACGAAACGGCCGATAAATTTTGCCCAGAGGCCTCTTCTTTCAGGCTTCAGGTTTTTTTTTTTACATGTCGTACATCTACGACATGGGTCCCACGGCTTTACTTCCCTTCCGAAGGAAGTCATACTTAGGATACCTGAAAAAAAAAACATCAATCCTGAAAGGGATTGAACCCGCGATCCTGGGTCTACGAAGCAAATACTACTAGACCACCGGCACAAGGGCATCGTTTTCAGTATATTCTATGACGAAGGTATGTGGTTATTTCAATGAGAAACCATGCACTTAAATTTACGGAGGTATGAATATCTGATTCCGCCGGTAAACAACGTGCTTCCCCGTACTAGCAAATCCCCGTTAAGCCAGCCACGCATCCAAACGAATGCTCTGTATGTTACAGTAAGGCAAATATCTTCCAGTTAGAATCAATTCGTTTGAGAAATCCTCCGTTATCAATTGACAGTATTGATTAATGATAATATGGATTGTGTTTCCAGCAAAATGGAGATGCAAAAATAAATAAATAAATAACTGTATTTAATAGCAAATATTCTCTTTGGTAAGAAAACTTCCTTTTGAGGAAAAAATACAGATTTAAAGGACATTCTTTTTTTAAACATATGTACTCTGGTTTCTTCCGTAGAAGTAAAGAGAAACTGTTCAATTTATAAAATTGTGTTGACATATAATCGTCAGTTATTTACTTTTGACAACTTGCACGGGCAAATTATTATATACTGCAACTCAGTACTGAAAAAAATTAGTCAGTGTGAAAAATTAGAGTTAAATTGTATATTCAAACTCTAAGATTAAATTGCATCTTAACTACAGTATCTTATAAACTGCATTTTGTATTCCTTATCTTTATGATGAGTATAGTGTATTTGTTATATATTTTAGATCTTATTTGCAATTAAGAATTGAGAAAATCAGTATGTACTAAAAAGAGAGTGTGTTAAATTCTGGTAGTCACGTCAACAAAACTCATTTCAATGTACTCATACTACACATTATCCAATGATAAAATTACTATTTATCTTGTGGCATACTTTGATGATTTTTACATTGAAAATGCATTATTTTGTGTACATTCTTGGCCACTTTTTATGTCATTAAAATCCTAGCTCTAATTATCATACAAGCTATTCTCCCAAATGAAAATAATAGACATCAAAATAGAGATAGTAATACTACAAGATACCACATTATGGATTATTGTTGAAATGGAACAGAGAAAAAGAAACATGCTATTTTTACAGAAAATGAGGCTGCACAACCAAAATTAAGTGTGCATATACATGCTGCTATAGTTGCCATAATTTTTACTTCATTATAAATTTATAATTTATTCTAAGCTGTTTAATAGATCATTTAGGCACATATTATCTAATTATTTGTTGACTAGTCGGGATTTTACACATAAAAATGCCAAGCGATCATATTGATTGGTGTTTTTCCCATAATAATTGTGCTTAACCTTACAAGTAGTAGTTACCCGTGTCCCGACCGGCAGCGGAGGAATCCGATTTCCTTAATTACGAATGGCAGCTGCAGGAGCAATGCAGCAAAGGACAGCGGAGAAAACCGAACATCACTTCATGAAATGACTGCATGCGGAGAAGTAGACTTTGTCGGAAGGAAGCAAGTTAGTAGTTATTCACACGAAAGTACTCATGTTTGAAAGCAAATGAGAATCACAAAAAAGCAAATGGGAAACAGTAACATAGCTAAGTAACACGTAAAGAAAATGATAATTATACGGGAAAAGGGATGCGCTTTTAACAGTATAACGTTTGCATATATTCCGAACTGTGTAAACGAGATATTTCTTAATTTGAGGTGGGGCTAGTGTCGGTTGCATCAAGTATTGCAAGCGGAATGCGATGAGATTTTGACATTGCTTCTTTTCCGACTTGCAGCAAAGAAAGTGCGATGGTGCAGACTTCCGTGATATCAAGTTTTGCAAGGGAAATGCTGTTGATTTGGTTTATTTACGGACCCTCTTTAACATCTCTGGTTATCAGCGTCCCATTCAATTCAGGGCGTGAAACAGCCGACAAATTTTGCTCAGAGGCCTCTTCTTTCAGACTTGAGGTTCTATTCCGGCCGTAAATGTACGATACGGGACCCACGGCTTTACTTCTCTTCCGAAGGAAGCCATACTTAGGATTTTTACACCCGAAAAAATCCATCGACCCTGGCCGAATTTGAACCCGCGATCTTGGGTTTAGAAGGCAAGTATGGTTACCACTACACCACCATGATCGACAAGGGGAATGCGATGATATATTAAATAAAACAAAGAATCTTCTCTGTGGAAAAAAATTTCCTCTGTTCATTCATTTCTTTAGTTTTGGTCATAGATACTTGTTCATCTTGGACGCTAACAGAGGTTAATGTTGCCTTAATGGAAATTCCTGTATTTCTTCATACCTTCAAGTTCTGCTATTGTGGACATTCCCTTCATTATATCCAAAAACTCAAAAGTAATTATTTCTTTTTGTTCCTCTGATAGGGGCACACAGCAATTGGGAATTTGCTCACTTGAGCTAGTAATTTCCCCTTTTCATTGAGAACAGAAACATTTTCAGCATATATTATAAATTATTAATATCGTCAGGATTTGCTACACGGTGTTCACAGAAACCCTGAAATTGACATATGTACATGTTTACACATATCCCATTTAATACTGGAATCAACGCACGAGTAACAAACAGTATCTGTGCATGCATGTATTATAATCACTGCAGATTAATTTGCATTTACAGTGCAGACCATTTTCTTGCACAAAATATATATCTGCAGCTTTAGATGAGGATGGAATCTTCTAACCACCATCTTCCTTAATAATGACGTCCTTGCTTATTTGTGCCTGCGGCGAATGCCCTTAATTTTGCTTGTTAATTTTCCTTTCGTAAGAACAATAAGCCTTTAGAACAGCTTGTCTTTAACAAAGACATTAGAGCAAATATTGCTTTATTCAGGCGTTTAACGGTTTTTCCATGCAGATATATTTCAGCATGTGGTGCATTCGTTCTAAATGCATGTGGTGTTTAAACCCGCTTGCAATCTGCGACAGTAAACCCAGCATTTTGCATCACTCACAGTTTTCGTGGAATTATTATTATTATTATTATTATTATTATTATTATTATTATTGTTGTTGTTGTTGTTGTTTTTGTTGTTGTTTTATTTAAGGACGCTCTTTAACATCTCAGGTCATCAGCGTCCCTTTCAATTCAGGGCGTGAAACGACCTACAAATTTTGCTCAGAGGCCTCTTCTTTCAGGCTTGAGGTTCTTTTTCGTGCCGTAAATGTACGACACGGGACGACTTTACTTCCCTTCCGAAGGAAACCACGATTTTTACGTCCGAAAAAAATCCATCGATCCTGGCCGGGTTTAGAAGGCAAGTATGGTTACCACTACATCACCAGGACCGACTCCTGGAAGTATGAAGCAAACGTAGAGATGTCTAGAGTTACATTTCAATTTGAGAGAATGCAGTAAAAGCATTTTCTCAATTGTGGTGGCATCTCTCTCTTCCAGTAATGTTCTTACAATTCTGTAAACATCTGCCTGTTTTTCCTGGTCACTGACTTCTTTATATTTTTTCTCCAGGCTCTGTCTACGTATCATGTACAATAGAGTCTAATGTTGGCGCTTCCATTATTGAAATCCAAGCATTATAGAAGGACTGTGCTAAATCTGACATAAAAAGTAAAATATTTCTAACTTCCAATTTATGTACCGGAAAAGCATGGACAGCACCTGAATATCACTCCTGTTAGATACAAGGAAAGCACATGGAAATCTTTGCCTCATGTGCTATTTTACAAATGCCAAGCCATTGACCATTAGGTCATTAGGCTACGAGCTCCCCAATATTTTCCAACCGTACAGTCCAAATTGTTTAGTGCAGAACACTCGTCCAGATAGCAGTCATGGGTTGTCCAGAAGTACACAAAACGCAGTCAGGCGAAGTAACTAGGTTAAAACGATACAAACATGCACCAAACATTTATTTTCTAATTGTGTTTAACGCCCGTTTTTACTACGTTGGCACCACAAATGGTAGCACCAAGACAGTCATGTCCGGTCAAAAATGTAAACAGTGCCACTGCGGCACCACGAGGTGAATCGGGAATACAGTAGGATCCACAAAGCACACTCCAGTGCTTATCTTTAGAAGAGTGAGAAGCTACACAACGAAACGATTATCTGAAAATTCTCTTAATCTCTAATTTAACAGAATAGAGTAGCAAGTCTCTGCAAGTCTTTTTGAAGAATGCCAGTTCCTTTCTTGGCCAGAAAATCCGCCTTCTCGTTTCCTTGAAGGCCGCAGTGAGATGGTACCCACTGAAAATAACTCTTCTCTCAATCTCTTTCAAAAGTTTCCTACAGTTCTGTACAGAGGCGCTCACGCTCTCCTGGATACTTGACAAAGCCTCCAGAGCAGAAGTAGAATCTGACAGAATCACCATCTTCTCAAAAGAAATATAAAAGATAACAAGTTGTTGGAGAGCTATATGTATAGCCTCAAGTGCTCCATCGAAGTGAGTTGTAAATGATCCAACATGCAGGTAGAAGGAAAAATGGTCACCAAAAACACCGACACCAGCACCTTGAGAAAAATCTAACAAGGATCCATCAGTGTAAATATGAAACCATTCACCAGAAGGGAAACGAGATTTAATAGTTTCCAAAGAAATATCACGGAGCGCTGTATGGTAAAGGTCATGTTTTGTTCACATCCAAAACGAAGTCCAATCTGATATCAAGTTCCACAAGGTGGTCTTTACTCCCCCAGCGATTAAGCACAGTATCTGATTTTAGAAAGTATCAAGAAGTTTCACGACACTATCTGATGCGGAAATCAATACCTCACCGCAGTAATTCAAGACCGGCTGGATATAAATCTTTAGGTTGTATTCAAGGTTTCTCGATTACAATCCCATTTGACTGCCGCCAATCTTTTAAGAATTGGAAGTCTCTTCCTTGCTTTAGATACATGTTCAACATGGCTGGTCCATTTTAGTTTATGATCAAAGATGCAACCCAAATAGGTAGAAACCTCGTTATGTTGTAGAACGGTACCTCTGTGGACGAGGTGAGGAGTAGAGGGTTGTCTATTTAAGGTAAAGAATTGGCTAATAGTCTTTAGGTTTATCGTCATTATTTTCTACATACCAGTAGTCCAGTCTCTCAAGAGTCGAATTCAGAATGGTATTTAGCCTTGGCTTGGGCTTGGTCCTTTTTTTGTTTGGCACCAGATGGCTAAGTCGTCCGCAAACAGGGCAGTATTAGTAAGTCCATCGGAATTCAAGATGTCAGGTAGGTCATTAATAAAGATATTGAATATGGTGGGGCTGATCACAGTGTCCTGGGATAAGCCAGTTTCACTCTGCTTAAAGATGGACATGGCATCGCTGCAACGAGTGGCACAAAAACTCTGTGAAAGAAAGTTCTTAATCCATGAAAGCATATTGTTACATACACCCAAAGTCTGTAATTTTTAATGCACTTGAGCCGCCAAACGCTATCAAAAACGGCCTCAAATCCATAAATACAGTCAGAACAGAGTGTCTCTGGCCAAGAGCATCCTTCATGAACTGGCTTAGATAAGTAACCCGTTGACCGGTATCTTCTAAATCTAGCCTGAGTTGTCATCTATTACTAGAAGTGTTATGAGTTCAAAACCATAGCTATAAGTTCATGCGTTCCGTCAATATACACAGTCATTCCCATACCTTTTAATAGTTCTCTATATGCTTTGTTGATTGTAATTAATACAAAATCTGTGCTTTTTAATTCCGGGTGGTAGTTATTGACCATGTCTTGTGGTTTATAAAACAACACACAGGGGCTGTCACTTGAGTATGATTTCATGTACCTCGACATTAGTCCCATCATTTTAATGCCTTAGGATGAGGAGCACAAATTATAGCATCATTCAATATTATATAAATCCTGTCTGGTTAACAAATGTAATTTAGCATCTGATACCGGATCTCTAATTTTGTCTAGTATAGCTTGAAAAGGAATTTTGTTTGCAATATCTGAAGCTACTACCTCTTTCTTTCTCTGATAGTCCCAAGTGATTTAAGTCAAGTTGATTACCAGCATGAGTTGAGAGAAATATGATAAATGCCGATTTTCCATCTTCGGCTTGCCTGACTCATATTTTTGCAGGACATACGCCGCCGATTTTATTGCTTCTTGCAATTTTAAGTGTCTGACACTTTTACTATTGAAACAAAATTACCAGAGCGATGACACGCATAATAACGCCTTACAATATTGTTAGAAGTTTGAGAACTAGTTTTATAAACATCGACCCCAGTTGTTCTTCAATTTACTATTTCTAGTTTTTAAAATCGTCAAAGGATGAGAAATGTAGTTCTTCCATTTTACTTTTATTTCATGTAGTGATTCTCAATGCTGAAATAACATTCCGTTGTTGTTTCATGACTACATAAGCTGCATTGTCTTTTTATAATGGGCACGATAACATCCAACTTCTTTTCGAGTGTACTTCAGAAACATGCTCTCTTGTTTTTTTTTTTTTTTTTTTTTTTTTTTTTTTGGCAATACTGCTTCACACATTCCGAACTGTTTTCATTTACTCATTATGTACAAAAAATAATTGACCATAGTGTGCACACTAACACTTTCTATGTAACAATTTGGCGCTAAGAGAGGCCCTTACTGAAATCGTAGTAAGTCGGCTTTCTTCGCTACGGTTCGGGACTGGTAACTTCACTGTTGTGAGTCACAGCATTGTATTGTAATATTTTTATTATGCTGGTGGCTGTGCAGGAAAGTGATATAAGTGACATAAGACCGCGTCAAAAGAAAATGAATCAGCGGGAAGCATCAAATGCCGTGGGGCCGGAAACAACAATGACGGAAGTCCAAAGGTTGGGCAGAAACTAGCACTAGAGAATGAACCGCCTAAGCTTAGGAGAAGTATGCGAGACGAAGGACGTGTAGAGAACATTGCGTCAGACGTGAGAGTGGAAGAGACGTAGCGGATGCATCACGAAAGAATGACGTGAGTGCGGCAGAAACAAGGAAAGTGGTTTCGTCGAGGAGAGAGGAAATAAGGCTAGCACGTGGACTGGCGGAGAGAGGGAAGAAGGCGTGGTCGGAGAGCAGTGAGGGACGGATGAGGACAGCATCATATCGGCAGTATGCTAGACAAAGAAAAAGCTGCAACTTCAATAGAGGGAATCAAGCTACGGAGCAATAAAGTGTTAGAGAAATTAGGAAACACAAAGGAATCGCAATAGGGTATGGGAGAAGTAAGGAGGTTGGGATTTTGGAACTATGAAGGTTTAAAAAATAAAATGTATACAGGGAAGTTGAAACAATTACTAGTAACGATAGATTACTTGGGAGTAGTAGAAACATGGCTAATGGAAGTGAATGCAGAGATGGATGATTTCACATTGTTGAAATAAAAGGAGAAGTGGTGGCAAAGAAGGGAAGAGCCTCGGGAGGCTTGGGTTTTTTGTCAGGAAATTTTCGAGAAAAGTAATAAGAGGAACATGAGCAAGTTCAAAAAACTTTGTGGGCTGTAATGGATGAGAAATTGATAGATTTAAATACCATATGCCTAGGAATAATGTATAATCCACCAGGATCCTCAAAGTACTATAACCCTGGATCTTTAAGCAAATGGAAAGTGATATAGAGAATTTAAGAGAGAAATATATGAATGCAGAGATTATAATAATGGGAGATTTCAACATCAGAGTAGATGAGGGAGATGTAGAATTTGGGATTGATATGGTATGGAACAATGAAATAATGATTAAAAAAGATACAATAAGGCATAGCAAAATTAAGTACAGTGATAGAGGTAGTGAAAAAATTTTGGAATTTTGTGAAGTGAATGCACTAGATATTCTGAATGGTAAATATGGTGAAGATGTATTGGGAGAATTTACTTTTGTTAATAATAATGGTCAGAGTGTTATGGACTATGTATTATGGCCAGTCAACATGGGGTTTGTTATGAGCAATTTTATGATACTTAATTTTAACTCAAAAAGTGATCATTTTCTGCTGGTAGTGGATATAAAAATTCAATCAGAGTATGTAATGGATAATTTAGGGGGAGGGATGAATGGGACCAGCCAATATACTATTTTTAAATGGAAGGAGGATCAGAGAAACAAATTTAAACAGACTCTGGAATTAAAGTATGGTCAAATATACCAACATGGAATAAGTTTAGGATATATTACCACTCCATTGTCAACAGCTTCGAAGTACAATATTTATGGAATAAGTTATATGTTAAAAAATAATGAAGTAGAGAAGGCAACCAATAGCATAAATACATTAATGCAAAGAGCTTCAGACAGAATGAAAAACAGGATGGAAGTTGGGGATAGGATTGAAGAGTGGTATGATGATGAACGTAAAGCAACAAAAAAAAAGTACTGAAGCAAATGCTGATAAAATGGAGAGAGGCAGGGGATAAGTCAAAGAAAGAATATTTAGAGGGGAAAACATTTTATAACTTGATAGAGAGCAAGAAACGTGAGTGGAGAAGGAAAAATGAGAACAATTTAATCAGGATATTAAGTGAAGGAAATATTAGTAGGATATGGAAAATGTTAAAAGTAACTTATAATAAGTTTGTAATTAAATCCAACATAAATCCAGGAGAGTGGATAAGATATTTTATAGCTCTTTTTGGTGAGCATAGTGGTTTAAAAACAATGCCAAGGTTAGAATAGGAATGGGCTATATAGAAAAGTTGGATAGTAAGGTGAGGGATGAAGTAGTAGTTAAACAAGTGAAATTAATGAAAAATAATAAAGCAATAGTAATAGATGGTATCCCACCAGAATTTATAAAAGAATGGTGTTGAGATGTAAACAAGTTAAGTTACTCACAGGACTGTTTAATTTAATTATGGCTAAGAAAAGTGCACCAGAAAGTTGGAGGAAAACAATCATTTATTCAATATACAAAGGCAAGGGAAGTGTAGATATAACAAAAAATAATACTGTATTATTATCAAATGTTGAAAAAGTTTTTACAGGCATTCTGACAAATTGGCTACAAAATTGGGTTTAGAAATATAAAATTATTTCAGAATTCCAAATGGATTTTGCATGGGCAGACACACAATGGATAATATATTGATTATAAAAACATTAGTGGACAAATATTTAAAAGATAAGAGAGGAAAATTGTACATCGCATTTGTTGACTTAGAGAAAGCGTATGATTGCATAGAGTTACAGTTGTTATGGGATAAATTACTGAGTAAGGGAGTAAGTTTTCATATGGTGAATATTCTTAAAGCATTATACAACAGAAATACCTTCTGTGTGAAAGCTGGGGAAGAAACGGTAACAAGAGAAATAATTCCAGAGAAGGGGTTAAGACAAGGGTGTACGTTAAGTCCAGTGCTATTTAATTTGTTTATTGTTGACATTTTAACAGAAATAAAAATGAGTAGCAATTCATTGCCATTTATTAATAATGTCACAATATCTGGGTTATTATTTGCAGATGATTTAGTTCTTGGATCCATCTCAACAATTGGCTTAAAGCAATACTTGCAGCAAATAAACAAATATTATAATGGTTGGCACTTTAATGTAAATCAGGAGAAGACTCAAATAGTAGTATTCAAGAAAGGAGCAAAATTAAGTAAATATGAGAAGTGGAGGAAAGGAGATAAAGAATATAAGGTAGTTAGGGATTACATTTATCTAGGAGTTAAAATTGATGGGGGTGGCAAATAGGAAAAGCAAAAAAAATTAGCTTTGGCAAAAGGGAAAGGAGCAATGGCAGCAGTTAGAGGTTGCAAATATAAAATACCAGATATAAATGTTAAGTGGCTGGAAAAAATTTATAGTATGGTGGTTGAGGCAAAAATGTTGTATTGTATGGAAATATGGGGACTGGAAGGAGGATGGAAAATTGTGAATGTTGTGTATAGGATGTTTTGTAGAGAAATTTTAGGAGTACCATGTACAACAGCAAAGGAAGTTGCACAAATTTAAATAGGAAGAGTGGCAAGGAAAGGTGTGATTATGGAAAGAGCTCTCAAATATGGTTCAGAATCCTAAACTTAGATGAAAGAAATTTGATAAGGAAATGCTTAGAATTTCAGGAAAAGAGTCTAAGGAGCTGGGTGGAGTAACAGTCTTAGGATAATTCTGGAGAACAGTGGAATGGGGGACATTTGGAGGAGGAGGGAGAACAATGAAAAGGGTTTTTGGAAAGTAGTAAGAAAGAGATTGGAAGATATAGAAATACAAAAACTGTATAGCGAGATAGTGGGTAAAAGATCTTTAGTATTTTATACACCGATAAAAAACAAATGGGAAAGAGAGAAGTATATTGATAAATTAAATAAAGAACAAAGAGAGGGCATTGCATGGTTAAGAGCAGGTGTGTGGAGATTAAAAGGAATAAGGAAAGGGTTTCCTCAGAATCAGTGCCGAATATGTGGGGGAAAGGAAGATATGGTACATATAGTGTTTCAGTGCAACGGGATGGGACTCTGGTGGAAAAAGTTTGCAAATGAGAAATGGTTTAAATTAGATAGAAAAAAAGCCTTAATGAAAATCTTTAATAAGATAGCAGGATTGTAGGGGAATTCCTGAGAAAAGTTAAAAATAAATGCAATTGGGTACTAAGAAGGGAAATAAATCAAATAGCTTAAAAGGTTACATTTGTTTAATCATATTAGGATGCAGATGAAGGTGATTATAGTTGGCAGTGGGATATAATGTTATTAAATTTAAAATTAGTATGCATTTGAGAAATAAAGTCACCATTAGTCTGTAGAGTCTGTAGCTAGCTAGCAAAATAATGGTATTAGTAGAGTAATAGAAAAAAATTTATTTAGGACCTTGTATTGGTCGGAGCCTGGTCCCCTGGAATTCCAGTGGGCCGCTGCTGATGAACCGGGGACTGGGAACTGAAGCAATCATGGTGGAAATATTATATTGTTCAATTATATTAGAACTCAGATAAAGGTGATAGAATAAAACTAATTATTGTATTTATATTTTTTTGTAATTGTGAGGGGGTCATGTACCTGATGGCGAGAAAATATTTTGTCCATTTTGGAGCTCGTTGATAGACAAGTGCAACATTTTTGACTTAGCTGTCATTAATTCATAGATTATTTTTGGACAATTACAGGAAGGATATTAAATTGCTCAAAATTTATACTGAAACTCATAGGACTACCCACAGAATATAAAAAAACTGAAATTAATCATTATTAGCAAGCTGACCACCTGATATATATTAGAACAGGTATTTGACAAATGGAAGGTGTTCATTAACAAAAGCGATTTTTATCCATAATTGGCAAGTTTCTTCCTTAAAATCCAATTTAGAACATAATATTTCCCTTTCTGATAATAATTATTGACTTAAAATCTCTTTTACTGAATAAACTGACACTTCAATTACACTTGGAAAACTTTAAACTTGAGTCCATTAGACAAATGTTGAAAAAAATATAACTGATAATTTTAAAGACTTGTTTATTAGTTTTCTAATTATCCTTCAACAATATCTTATTGTTAAAAGTTACACAATTAAATTTAAAGCTGAAAGCATGCCAAAAATGTCTCCAATTTCCCTAATCTTCAGCAAGATCTGTATCAGCTGTCTCTTCACTAAATAATTATAGGACTCTGCAAAATGCTTGATAGGAATTCATTCACAGAATGAATAATTTTGTAAAGGTCCTATATTTTTAAAGTTTTAAGGATACATTACCAGTAACATAACTTACCTTTTTAGATTGTTTAAGGCCAACATTGAATGTATGCTTGATAAGAACTTTGATGAATGGCAAAGTCATATATAGCTAGTAGTATATGAGCCATAAATAAGCGATGTTGTGATTTATGACAAAACAGATCCTCCCATCCATTCTGTTTTGATGAACTTTAGAAAGAAACAGCTGTTCTCTCATATAACTTGGTCTAAAATTTAACTGTGAACTTTTGTGTAGTGCTTCTTTTTATTATTAATTCTGTTAATTAATGTACAATATACATTCAACCTTTTCTGCAAAATATTGAAATCAAGACCACAAGCGAGGAAGATATATCCCCTTATGGAAAAAAGGGTGAAATCTTTTAAAAAATTTTGCGCCAATTAATGCTAGTAGCAACCTGGACAGTGGGTATTTTTCATTTCATTCAGCACAATTATCACTGAACAGGACTTATTCAATGAGCTAACACATAATTATGTAATAATCTCATAAAAATTAAGACTTAATAAAACAAAGCTATTTCTTTATATAAAATGTATAATGGTATTAAAGATAGTTAAATATAGACTAACATATATCTACATTCAAACTACCTATGAACTAAGTTATATTACAATATTAAATTACCAACATCCTTCAACATTTTTAGCATCTAAATTCTTTCCATGGCAGTTTGTGTAAGCTTTTCCTCTCAGTCTTTCTTGTTTTACAACATTTTTCTTATAGCTTTGAAAACTTGGCTTTTTTTCTTTCTTTATTTTAATTAATGACAGATGTCTAGAACATCTGACCATTTAAATGCCAAGAAAATAACAGCATTTTCAACTCATTTATAACTAAGATATTGCTGTCCTTTTAACATAAAATTGTGCATCTACCTTTCATAATAAGTGGAAAAGTAAAAAACCAAAAAATGTGACATATGCCCTTTTAACACATGTCCAATCATTTGAACTAGTGTAGAATATAATTAATGTAATTATGATTGCCAATAATTTGATGAAAGAATATCATTTTATTTATATGTTAAAATTTCAGCTGCTACCTAAAGGGAGAGAGATAACAGTATGTAAAAGTCAATTAGCAGGCCATTAATGCAGGCACTGGGAAAAGAAGATACAAGGCCAGTTCACCAAAAACTTTTCATATATCTGCAGGTATTTGTATTTAGAAAACCTTTTCAAAAATAAGCAAGGAGAAGACAACTGTTTGTTGTATGAACAAGAAACAACCTTCAAAAAATATTAGCAAGAAGAGTGCATAAAAGATACAAAAGAAAGCAAAACTCCAAATTTCTGTTTAATATTGTACCTTCTGTAAGGCAACATAAAAATAATGTTTCCAGAGCATCAGGAATTCCTTTATAATACAAAAGATTTTGTCATCACAATGATAAAATATCATCCAATGAAATTAAAGCAGTACACTAAATTGTTGGAAGCCTTGCGAGATGCCCCATAGCATTAGTATTTCCAGTATAAATAAAATAACAATAATGTAATTATCATTATATTAGTATATAATATTACTATTATATTATATAGTAATATTAGCAATTGTAATAATAGTAGTTATAGAAGCAATAATAATAATAATAATAATAATAATAATAATAATAATAATAATTCACTGTGGGTTATGTGTGTTCCACACATAGATTATACAATTGAACATTGTGATCTTCACATTTCCTGAGTTATTGCAGTCTTCTGAAATGACTTCTGGGTAAAAATCCACATTACCATAAACCACGTCATAAATGAATGATACATTCTCCCAGTTTTGATAGATCTGGGATATTATTCAGAATTTCAAGAAGTTCATCTGTACATCATTTCCTAATCATGGCTGTGGGTCAGATAACTGTTCATAAGCAATAAGATAATGGAAATTATGTTATTAAAATTATTGATATAATTTTATATTCTTGGGTTCTATTTTGAACTTTTTAAAATATTAAATTTATATTAGTGGTCAAAATGACTGTAGCATCAGTTATATATATAAACCCTTTATATCCGACAAACAATAATGATAAAGCAGCAATTTTTTATAATGAAAGTGGTAAAAGTGTAAGAAAAGTCATCAACATACAACATTCTGTGATAAAATTTGTGCTCATGGTAATTTATTGAAAATTTAAAGCAGTCAAAATTATCTCTGCAGTGGTTCCTGTTTATATTTAGTGAATAATAGATTTCCTTTGATTGAAATGTATTAGAATTATAGTGATTATACATTTATCCTTTTTCTATACTGTAATGAAATGAAAATATGTTTGTTCCAACATGATCACATTTTTCTAAATATAATAAAACCAGATATCAAAATTTGAATGCCATTACTTGGGTATACATTTCTGCTATAATGTTACCCCCAGGTTTTCCAATTTATCTTAGTAATTTGAGAACATGCAGTTTATCAAAATGAATGATTAAATTGATTTTAAATTGATTTTATAGTTTCCATATCAAGGAAAAAAATTAATTAAAATTTATGCCATACTACTTTACTAAGTGTAACAGTTTTTTGGTTTAAATAATTTTATTCACTTTCCTACTAATTTACAAGGGGGGGGGGGGAATAGTAAAAATATTTCAGGGCAGTACCTTTAACAAATTCATCACAATGCATATGGTTCTAGGAAATTAGGGTGTAATGAATGAGTAAAAAGAGCATCTATTTTTAGATTTTTCTTTTTCCTGTCATCTGAATTTTTAGAGCATTATATTATCTAATTATCTCATAAACAATAAAGGTGTAGTCTGAAATTTGTTTTCATATTAATCAATAAAATATTTAATGCAAATGTAACTATTATCGTGGAATAAATTACAATATATTTTAGAATTTTTTTATTTTTTATGTTTCTTTAGTTTTCTTGACACTTGACACTATATGCTAGAATACTTATGAATAAAAGGGGAATTATCTTACTTTCATGAAACAGTATGCATTGAACATAAAATTTTAAAAATGGACAGCCTGGCATAAAAGTATGGTGATACTGCCTACAGCAATTGCATTTAATTTGGATATCTATTTTTTTTTTTTTTTTTTTTTGTTTCCTGCAGAAACATCCTATACTAGCATTAGTGGGATTTTTTTTTTTTTTTCTAGACATCACAATATACAGGAATGCATTCATACATTTTTAATGAAGTTATATTCCTGCACTATGTATTCATACACTACATTTGGCTAAAATTATTTTGTAACTTCCCATTGTCAAACTAGATAGAGTTCACTGAAAGTTTAAAAGCAGTAAAGCTTTATGGATGAGATATGAAGGTGTCCAGGAAACTATTATGCACATGACAGAGAATTCAAGTCATTTCCCATTTGGTTACTAAAGGACAGAGACAAGAGTAGGGTTCCTAAAATCTGGGATTATGAAGATTAGTATGACAACAGTGACCAAGGCAAGAATTTCACAACAAATCCTATAATCAAAAATATTTTACAGTAACATCATTCTTATTCAACTGCTGTGCTGAGCACTAATTTGTATTTGTCAATTGGCTAGGCTAGCTTACATATCTGCTTGTAATAAATTGCTTAGGTGAAACCTCTTCCAGAGTTTTTCAATCTCAAAAAGATGAATGCTATGTAACTTTAGGTGCCAATAGAAACTTGGCTCATTTATTCACTACATTTACTGTTCACAGATTAATTAGTTGGAATGGAATGCTAAAAGGTAGAAAAAGACATCCTCCAGTATTACTTGTTCTTATCCATTTAACCACACTCAAATAATTGGCAAGAACTAAAGATATGGATAAAAAAAGCATATAAACACAATTTATAATAAATAATTACAACTACTGGTTATTTTTTAAAACTAACAATTTCAGATTTAAATAAAATTAAAATTATGACAATTGTATTTCTCTATGAAAATATTTCCATTAGAAAAACTACACTTAATTCAATTATCATCTTACCTTGCAAGCAATGTAAAGATGTCTCTCTCCTACGTCTTGTTAGAAGTGTCACCGTGTTGAGGACTCAATATTAATGTGTTTGGTGATCACATAACTCAGTCTGAAACAAAAATACACATATCAGGAAACCCAACCAACACGGAAGCAGGCAACATCTAAGATAATGGACCATAAACATATAACTATAATTTAATATAGAAAGTCCCTTTTATTTCACACTAAAAAAAAATGGTAGCCAGGAATGGAAGGGGGGGAGTCCAATTTTCCTGCTTACTTTTATACTAGTTCTGCAAAATCTGGGTTGGGCCCCAAACACTTACAGAAATACTTCCTTCTTGCCTGAAAATGAGATACAACAATCTTTATTTTTTCCATTTTGTTTTCCACGCAGTTTTACATTTATTTTGAAAGCTTTAACCTTACAAGGGCTGGATATACACACACACACACACACACACACACACACACACACACACACACCTACTACAGTCACTAGCAACCACTTTGATTGCTACCAGTAGGTATACATAATATGCACTTTTAAACTTAAGTTGTTATAAGCATTTAGTTTATTACATATTTGCTTACAATCAATATTGAAATATGAATATTAAAAAATCATGTGACCCAATTTATAAATGTTGTGGCATTACTATTAATTTTTAATTTCATATTATTTAAATTCAACATATGCTGATTAACGTTCATAGTTATTAGAGCACCAAATGCTTATGCAATCCTTATTTGCCTACAAAATGCTGAAAGATTAATTTATGTTTTTCATTATGAAAAGAAAAATTTGCATGTACTAGTGCTATTTTTTTTTCAACCTCCACTGCATGTGATGCTGCGCTACTTCCCCACCATAACGTCGGCCCAGGCCAAGATTAATACTTCAGTTGGAGCTGAGCTACAGGCCCTTCAACAGAGTTGGCATGATTGATTCTGCTGCCAAGTGCGAGTTGTACAGCTTCATTCGTTTTCTATAGGCAGAAGGGAATAGTGCAGCAGAAAATGAGCAATGTTTATGGTGCAAGCTGTATGAGTCAGAGTGCTGTGTGTAAATGGTATAGGAAATTTAAAGAAGGCCGAACTGATGTTAATGATGTAGATGGACAAGGAAGCAGGTCTCTTGCTAGTGAAGACCTTGTTTAGAAAGTTGATCAAATGGTTCGAGAGAGACAGAGGTTTACCATCAGTGAGTTGTCCGTGGAATTTCCGGACATTTCAACATGAGCTCTGTACACAAACACAGATAACAGAACACCTAGGCTAACAAAAATTATGTGCTGGTTTCCCAAAAAAGACCTATTTTCATATGCTGGTGGCAACATTCTATGAAGAGGGTATTGGAAAGCTCGTCTATCAATATGAAAAATGCCTTAATCTTCACGGTGACCATGTGGAAGTATAACTGTGACTATACTTGACTCCTGATAATAAAACCATTGTGATTCACATTTGTCTTTTTGTTATGCCACATTTGAGGTTGAAAACAAAATAGCCCTCGTAATATACTTGAATGAGCACTGTTCACAAATAGCTTTGTTACAAACACTACACTTGGCATATGTTTTGCATTATTTACATTTGTACAGCATTTGGCATTGACACCTCCTTCAGTCTATCCAAGTCTTCGGTTCTCTTCTGAAGGACGCACTGTTTGGTGGCTTTTTCATCCTGGCATTTGTTACCAAAGTATCCAGTACATTATGTAAACAATGTACTGGCTGTCTTAGTGGTGCTGTTATGACAGAATATTTTCTTGCCATTTGATCCATATCTATACTAAATTTAAAAGAATTATAGAATTCTATTGTTTCAGGCAGCTTTTTCAGTTATGTTTCACTATTTTGATTTCTTTTGATATTTATTTGTATTTACTGTTGCAACAATAATTGTTTGTTGCTTTTGAGCCTTTCAGTCAAATTCAAGATTGTAAAATAGATATCAGTAGTGACGTTGCATCCTTTCTTCAAGTAGGGCTCCAATAGTCAATTATAACAGATTCAGCAATTACTGGTCAGCAGAACATGAATCATCTTTCCCAAGATAGGAAAATCCATTGAATGCATATAAGTACTTTGAGTTGCCATCAAGAGCTAAAACTCCCCAATTTATTAGGTTTATTGACCAACTAGCAACAAGATTCTTGGGAATAATATATCAGCTGTAAGATTTTGGCCAGGTTAGTAACATATAAAAGGGCATATGGATGTGGCAATCTCATTGCCTAGTGGCAGTACCAATGCAGTCCCTTGGAGCTTTAATTCCTCCTTCTTAAGGCCTCTGAGGTATTTTTTTCTAAACTGACATTGCTTCCACTAACTTTAATTTAAGAGTCCTATTCCAGGTCTGGAAGAAGCCTTGGAACAAATGGACAAGCTTTAAGGTTCAACAAAAAAGACTTTCTGGGGTGCAAATAAAACAAGCCCTAAAAGCAAAACTGAACGAGAAAGGCATTGCCTGGGGTCCTAAGAAATGGGGGGAAAATCAAATTGAAACCTACAACTCCAAAACTACAAGAGGAGTGGGGCAGATACCTGAGATAGGCATTAAATGTAGCCATTCTCCCTCGTCCTTTGGAGTTATCAAAAAGAACATACAAGGTAAGGATGTCTATAAAGGTCATTCAGATCTACCTTCAACATGGAGGTGGCATTTGCTGCCTTCTACAAAACCTTTAATTAAGACGGAATCGACCCAGCAATGGCAGAGGAAACCAAAAGACCCATTCCAGTGGCAGCTGCAATCCCCACAAATCTCTCTTGCGGCTCTGGGAATGAATCCAGGTTGGATTGCCTTTGCAAGAGGGAGGTAGTCTAACCACTTGGTCACTACGAGCCCTTTTTTACATAATAACCTTATCATTTATCAGTATTACAAAAAGACTGCAGATTTTTCCTTAAATCAATAAATTGTATTACCTACTTATCATTTGGGGAGTTTTGGCTCTTGATGGCAATGCATTCAATGGAGTTTCCTATCTTGGGAAAGATGATTCATGTTCTGCTGACCAGTAATTGCTGAAACTGTTATAATTGACTCATGGAGCCCTACTTCAAGATAAGATGCAATGTCACTACTGATAACTATTTTATAATCTTGAATTTGGCTGAAAGGCTCAAAAGCAACAGATAAGTATTGTTGGGACAGTAAATAAAAATAAATACCAAAAAAAAAAAAAAAAATTAAAGCAGTGAAGGCATAACTTTTTGGGACTACTGCACTGTAGACAGCAAATAATTATTGTGTACAGTATTTCAAGGAAAGAAGAACGAAAATGTTCTGTTTTTTCTAAATTCTCTATATCCAAAAAAAGAGTAAACAGGACTGAAAAAGCTGCCTGAAACAAAAGAATTCTACAATTCTTTTAAATTTAGTCTAGATATGGATCAAATGGCAAGAAAATATTCTGTCAGAACAGCACCACTAAGATAGACAGCACAATTTTTACATAAAGTACTGGATCTTCCGGTAATAAATGCCAGGATGAAAAAGTCATCAAACAGTATGTCCTTCAGAGAAGAACAGAAGACTCAGATAGACTGACGGAGGTGCCAATGCCAAATGCTGTACAAATGTAAATAATGCAAAACATATGCCAAATGCAGTGTTTGTAACAAACCTGTTTGTGAACAGTGCTTAAACAAGTATATTACGAGGGATATTTCTTTTCAACCTCCGATGGATAATGTGGATAAATTGATTTCTAATTGAAAAAAAAAGCATTGGATAATGTGCATAAATTGATAGTTAATGGGAAAAAAAAGTGTTCATAAAGTCACCAAGAAGAATTCACACATTGAAGAATATAAATCCTAAAGTACCTCTGCCAACCTTCCCACTAATAACATGGTGGGGAACCTGACCGCTGCAATCCAGTATTATGCAGAAAATATTGATGGTTTTGCCTCAGCAGTTAATAAACTGGATAAAACCAAAGGAACTTCAATAGAAACCCTTCAGGAAATGTTAAGTGTCACAGTGTTAAAAATGACTTGGCATATATATCTGCTAACTTGTGTTTTCTCCGCAGCACAATTGACAAACTTGAAAAGGGAGGGATCCTTCTGTCAGAAACAGTTCAGCATGTTTTGACATTGAAAGAAAACTTAACAATCTTATTGGATCTATAGCACAAGTGTTACAAAATAAATTCAGGCGTGTGTCTAAAAACTATAATGTGTTTCAAACTATGAGTAAAATTTCTAGTATGTTTAGATGGACATCAAAAAGAGGATACTGATGTAAGTGTGCGTAACATGCTCTGCTATGAATTTGCCACAATGACATCTTATTACATGGAGCATTCACTTTCCCAGTATAAGTCAGTATTATGCAATAATCGTTGGTAGTTTATGTTGAATACTTAAGGATGAATTTCACTTTGTATTGTTAATTCTTCATCAATCAACATGGCATAAATTGCATTGGTGAATATGGCATATTGTTTATATTCACATAAACAACTGAAACATAATTAAATTGTTTTACTTTTATGTCATATATCTCAAGTATTTTTGCATATAAAAATATTTTATTAAAATTTTTTAAAAATTGTAAATCTTTAAAAAAGTTTTCATATGGAATTAACACAGTGAAGCTCATGTGAATTGAATCTGTCGTCTTAACCCTCTTTATGCTTCACTAACCTTAAAAATATATGGAACCGGTTTCAAAGATATGTTATCTCCATCTTCGGCCGTGGACGACTGGTGTGAAAGGTCGTTGTTGCATAGTATCAGAAGCAATGTTCTGCTCTGGTGAAACTTTTATGAACTTAAAATTTCTATGTTCTTCTTTCGGAATGTCAAAATTCATCAAATGATCCTTATGTTTGTAGATGTAAATCTTTTCCCAAATATCCAATTCTGCTGGTCCCTGTACAGCTCTCAATAATTCAACTTTTTTCTTTATATCATGATTTTCGGTCCAAAAGTGATATGCCACCGCTGATTTTTCTATTTGTTTGTATTTTAAATTCCTCATATGTTCTTCACATTCCTCTTGATTTTTCCTATGTAGATCTTATCACATTCAGCACATGAAATCTTGTAAATTCCTGCTACCACACTACTTGCAGTTGGATCGATTTCATTCTGAGGAGCTGTTGAATACAAGCAACATTAGTAGGCGAGTCATTGGAGGTAAAGCTACCAGAGGATGTCCTCAGGAGGGAGTTTTATCACCATTCCTTTGAAGCATTGTGGTGGACAATCTACTTATCAAACTGAATAGTTGTGGATACTATGCACACAGTATCCTGATGATAGAAATACTCATTTAGTTTCAAAGAAAAATACTAATACAGTTTCAGAGATTATGAACAGTGCTCTGAAGACTACAATAGTAGTATGCTGGAAAACAATGTCCATCTCAGCAAACCATTGTTATACCCTTTACCAGAAAATTTAGGAAGCCTTAGCAAACTAAAATTTCCTGGAGTTGAGATAGAGATATCCAACAGTGTAAAGTATCTGGGTGTTACACTTGACCAGAGACTGACTTGGAATGCTCACTTGAAAGGAACATACACAAAGCAAGGTCTCAAGCCATGTATGTGCTATTGACTGTATGTTGCAGTGATGAGACTATAGATAGCATACGGAACTCTAATGTGGTGGAAAAAGGCACAACAAATAACTGCACAAAATAAATTTGCGAGTCTACAATGACTTGTTTGCCTTTGCATAACTGGTGCATTTCATAGCACAACAGCTGCATTTTTTATATACTTTACACATGTATATATAAAAGAGGCAGGCAGCTTACAGAATTAATACTGTGGGCAATTGGAGGGAAAGTTGTCATAACATTGGCCACTCTTCAATAAAAGCCACAGTAATATTCAACACAGTGCTCAAAATGTCTGCAAAGGACAAAAATTTTACAACCATTCTGAATCAGAAATGGAGAATGATTGGACTGGATGGAAAAAAATTCATCTACTCTAAGAGTCATCTAGCCTTCTTTACAGATGGTTTAAGAGTAGAAACCCCTCAAGAGCTGGAGTTTATGGATTATCTCTAAAATCAAAGATCTCTGTAAGTCTTGAGACTTTCTTAACAGTTTTTCAGGCTGAAGTAATTGCACTTCTGGTCTGCCTAAACTTCTCTGATAAAAGAAAGTACATTAACCAATTCAAACTCATTTTCACAGACAGTCACACACACTCAGTGCACTCAAATCTCATCAAGTCAACTCTAGACTTGTATAGGAATGTCTCTAAGCTCTCATTAATCTTTCCACAAAGAGTAAATTAGAAATAATCTCTTCTGAGTCAAAATATTAAGAACAATCTTTGTGGTTTCACTTATTGGGGTGTTCTTAATATTTCAACTAAGGAGAGATTATTTACACGTGTTACACTGTGTTAGGTTCCAAACTGAATTAATATTGAAATCAATTAGAAATTTGTTGGGTGCCTGGACATCAAGGCATAGAAGATGAAGTGGCAAATAAATCAGCTAAAGAAGGAAGTAAAATTGACTTCATAGGACTAGAACCTTTCTGTGGCATTAGCAAGAAAACAGTTAGAACCACAATGTATCAATAGATTAAGAAAGAGCATTAGATAAGATGGAAGAACTTTCCAGGTAAAGAACTGGGTAAAAATTTTATTAAAAGATCTAATGAGTAGGGATAGGAAGCAAACCTAGAAAGCTAATGGAATGACTGAACGTTGGCCATTTTGGAAATGCCTAAAGACCATGGAACTCTACAATGGAAATCCCATATGCCATCTATATGAACAGTCTGATGCGATTGCAAAACTTTCTTACTTGGGTATGAAGCTCTGGAAAGTCAAAGAGCATCTCTATTTTAATACAATACTTTAAGAGATGTAATTCATAAGATTATAGGGAAGATTCTAGAGCTCCTTGAAACTCTAGATCTGAAACTACAAGATTAGGATTGAAGGAATGCACAAAGGGCCCTTTTGGCCCAAGTGTCAAGGTATATCTACACACTCCAACATCAATCTAAATCTAAACATATAAAACAGTTCTCAACAACCTTGTTCTAAACTAAAGATGCCAAAACAAATTTATCTATCTTTAGGCATGTAGACCTAAAAATGCATAAATTTTTAATCATTTCTTTGATGCAATGCAGCAAAGATGTGAGGTCTCCATAATAATGACCACATAAAATCTAAATCAAAAGGTGTTGTGTTCAGGCATATATTAAGATATGATAGCATCCAGATGTCATCACCTAGCTACGATCTCCCATCTTTATTTGAACTTCAGTCTAGTGCAGGTTCTTACATGACATAACATAGCATCATCAATGAATAATTGCAAAACACTAAAATGCAGGTCAGTCCTGGTGGTGTAGTGGTCACCATGCTTGCCTTCTAAACCCAAGTTCGTGGGTTCAAACCCGGTCTAGATCAATGGATTTTTTTGGGCATAAAAATCGTAGGTATGGCTCGGAAGGGAAGTAAAGCCGTGTATCCCATGTCATACATTTACAGCATTTAAAGAACCTCAAGCCTGAAAGAAGAGGCCTCTGAGCAAAATTTGTCAGCTGTTTCACGCCCTGAATAGAATGGGACGCTGATGACCTGTGATGTTAAAGAGCGTCTTTAAAATAAACAAATCAAAATCTAAAATGCAGCATTTTCAGTTATGCTACATTTAGGATGGATATGGCGCAAGTCTTGCTGTTTTATGATGCTAAATGAATGAATGGAGTTTGATGCCCATTTTTGCTACAGAGGCACCACAGGTGATGGACAATGGTGATACATGAGATGAAATGAAAATTGAGAAAGGATTTTTTTTTAAGGAAGGAAGCATTCCAGACTTAAGTTTAGGGTACCTCCCCAGCATTTGCCATTTATAAGGACTGAGGAAAACCTGGAAAAAACCTCAGTCAGGGAGGACAGCCATGGCAGGATTCGAACCTCAGACCTCCAGCTCATGAGTCTGCACCTTAACAACCTGGGTCAATCATGGTGGTTTTATGATGCTAGTTTCCAGCAATACTTTTATTACTTGCCAACAAAGTTAATCCCTGTATTAGGGGTAGCCAGTCAGTGTCTTCTATGGCATCTTGTTTAGTATCTCTTCAGTATTCATTCACTCCACCAGTGCACCAAACAGGATGAAATGTACTATGGCTTTGTATGTCGCATAATATATCTTTATTTCAGCTGTCAGATGTATTGACTTTGCTAAAATTTTCTTGTGATCTTATTGTTCTTCTTACTTCCCCTCTTTTAGTTGTGTTTAGTGATGCCTCCAGACTCTCTGCTGTTGATAGAAAAATTGGAATCTCCACCAAAAGCATTGCTCTTTTTTTCTGATTTGGACATGCCACTTCAGACTGATCAAAATTAGAGAAATAGTTGCCTATATCAGATTCATCCTCCTATAAAATATGAGCTCAAATATTTTCTCTGAATTATTCCTCATTGACCAGTCATTTTGAAACCATGAGCTTGGCAGACAGCAATTCAAGACAAACAGTGCTGTAAGCATATGAACACCTGTGCTTAAGCATGCATTGTGTGAAGAACTCTGGCTGAGAAGCTCCAATACATCATCAGTATTTGCCCATCATCTGCATTCTAATATAAAAGGGCTGAGTAGAAAAAGAAGAAGAAATAATAATAAACCTAAATAAGCTCAATAGTAACTCTATAAACCATATTGATCAGTAACAATTACTGAAATTGAGAACAGCACCTAACTGGCATGCAAAACATAATATGGTCATTTTGACCATATATTTATAGATATATTATCTGGCATATACACTTCTACAACACTTGCATAGCTGATATTCTGTGTGCAAATAGTATGTTACAACTAATGAAAAGGCAATAATTGCCAATGCTAAGTATGTGAAAGCACAGAAGTACTAATAATTTAAATTTTGCTTGCAGTCAAAATGACCAAGTTGCTGTTCTTCTAGTGTTAAACAAGTTATCATTATATCCTTTTAAAATGTATGAAATATGTTTACACTAACACAACTTATTTATATGACATTAAGACATATTTTGGGGGCAATCATTCCCATCATCAGCTGTTGACTGACTACTTGATGTAGTGGCTATGTGTTCTGTGCTCTGATGGTTGGAAGAAGAAACTTAACAAGTTCATTCATAAACAGAATATCAAAATTCCTTAAAGTCTTTTCTGATTTTCTGGATGAACATTTTTTCCCAAGTAGATAGCTCTTTTGGGTTGTGAAGTTCTTTCAGCAGCTTAGCCTCAAGTTTAATTTCATGATTTTGTATACAAAAGTGAGCTTCCATTGCTGATTTACCCATTTGTTTAAAACAAATATTCCTAAAGTGTCCTTTCTCCAAATTTCCAAAATTTCCTTTCACTTTTTCCATGTATTTTTATTACAATCAGCACATTTAATGTCATAAATTCCTTATTTCTGGCCAAATAGTATGATGTCTTTGGCTATGGAGCCTAGTAAATTTTGGTATTATATTTGTTCTTTGGGTGTAACTTCATTCCATGTTCTTTGAGTATCTTATTGAATGTGTTGTGTTGGATATGTGAAAATGTTGAATTTGAATCTTTCCTTGATATTCATCAGTGTGAAAACCTCTATTAGAAACCCTGAAACATGTCCTAATGTTTTATGTAAATGAAGTTAGTGTAAACATATTTAATAAATTTTAATTGGACATATTACCACTCCATTGTCTATAGCTTCCTAAGTACAATTTAAATTAATTATTATTAGCTCTTATTTTAGCTTCTGTTATTTGCTCCTTATACATGTTTGGTCTTCTCATAAGCAATGAACATTAAAATTCTTATTTTCACTAAGCGGCATAAGTACCATTTTTGTCTAGTTATTGCTATAATAATTTTTTAATGTAGAACTTATGACGACAGCATTCATTATTGGCTTTAACTAAAATATTCATGCTACATTCAATTTTAGAAGCATATATCTAAATAAGTTAAGTTATAAATAGTTTAAATGTTTCTGCAATGTGAATGTATGACTCCAAGTTCTGTCAGTCACTTGACAGCATTTAAAAGCACTTAACATGATAAATGCTACGCCTTTAAGATTGGTCAAAGATTATCTGGCTTTTGTATTCAGCATTTATACAGTCATTTTTTTTTTTGAATAGTGTTTAACGCCCGTTTTTACTACTGAGGCACAACAGGTGATGGACACTGACGATGCATGAAATGATATAATGTGAAAGGATATTTTTTAAGGAAGGAAGCGTTCCAGGCATAAGTTTAGGGTATCTCCCTGGCATTTGCCAGTTATGAGAACTGAGAAAAAACCCCAGTCAGGAGGACGGTCCTGTTGGGATTTTAACTCCAGACCTCCCGCAGACAAGTCTGCACCTTAACGACCTCGGCCACCCATGGCAGTTTATACAGTCAACAGCTTTCCAGTACACATATATTATTACTTCATTACGCTTTTGAAGAATGAACATATACATATTCTAAATTTCTAGATACGATTTTCCCAAAAAATAACTTAACTTCACACGAGAAATCAGCATTTAAAAAGGCTACACAAATGTAATCAACTTGTTCATAATAACTCCATTTACTTACATAACAGTAGGGCATGTATCTGAAGCACTGGATCTCATTATCAGCAGTTGTCTGACTGCTGCTACTCGAATTGGTGGCTGGATTCCACGGGTTTTTGTGGCAGCCTCTCCTGGGTTGTTCATCCATGGATGAAACATCAAAATTCATTAAGTTTTTCTTACTTTTTAAAATGAAAATCTATTCCCAAGTGGATAGCTCCATTGGGATGTGAAGCTTTTTCAGCAACTTTGCCTCTGGTTTAATTTCATGATTATTGGTCCAAAAGTGAGCTGCCACTGCAGATTTATCATATATCAGCTTAGCAATAATTAATATTCCACTCACAGAAGCAGAGTACAAAATTTAATACCAACAGATAATTAATACAGCATTTACCAATTGTTTCAACAAAGGCACAGTAATAAAAATTATCAATAAATTTCAAAGACAAAAATCTAACAGAGCAGTTTCCACACTGAAGAATATCATGAAAAGATATAGATTCAAAAGTTTCACATACCATTCAATTTACCACAACAAATTCAAGAGGACATCAAAAGAATTTGGCATTATATTAGCCTCAAAGAACAATTATAATATAAATAATTTATTAGGTTGCAATGTAAAAGACACTATACCAACAGAACAGAAATAAATAATTTATGAAATATGCATATTTGATTGGAAAAACAAAGAGAAATTTGCAAATTCAGTGTAAAGAACACTTTAGGAACATTTGTTTTCAGCAGGTTGATAAATCCGCGGTGGCAGCTCACTTTTGGACCAATAATCATGAAATTAAACCAGAGGCAAATTTGCTGAAAAAGCTTCACATCCCAATGGAGCTATCCACTTGGGAAAAGATTTTCATTTTAAAAAGTAAGAAAAACTTAATGAATTTTGATGTTTCATCCATGGATGAACAACCCAGGAGAGACTGCCACAAAAACCCGTGGAATACAGCCACCAATTCGAGTAGCAGCAGTCGGGCAACTGCTGATAATGAGATCCAGTGCTTCAGAAACATGTGCTACTGTTATGTAAGTAAATGGAGCTAGTATGAACAAGTTGATTACAGTAGTATAAGTTATATTACCATTCCATTGTCTACAGCTTCACAAGTGCAATTTAATTAATTAAAAAGGCTAATTATAATCCTAATGTAATTATTCTTCCAGTCAGTAAAGGATCTGCAATAGTGTTACAGGACATTTCCTCTTGCAATGCCAACAGCTTGATGTTTTCACTTATTATGAACTATTGTCTTTTGACCCTACAGTACAGTTTAATCAAGATATAGCTTCTTTTGGCACTGCAAAAGGACTAGTTCACAAGACACCACTCTACTTAGTCCTAATGTCCCTCCCACCATATATTTTCTTCCTTAAATTCATAAAAAGAACTGTCCAGGTTGCCCAATAGTAGCCAGTTTTAATTCCTCCACTGAACATTTCTGCCCTAATAGATTTTTTACAGTCATTTGCTACGTTTTGATCAACCTACATCAAAGATTCCTACCATTTTTTGAGTAAACTTAAGAAATATAAACAATATAAAGCTTGATTGGAATCAACACAGCAAAATATATGATTTTTGTTATATATAACCTATTTTAAACCAGTTAAAATTTCTTTCCAGTTTTAATAGTTTAAAATAGGTTTTATATAAAGAAAATACATACCATTTACTGTATTGATTTCGATCAAGTTTTATATTGGTTATGTGGCCTCAAGCGAACAGGAACGTAATGACTTTGGGTCTAGGCTGGAGGGCAGTGACTATAAGGTGGGATCTAATCCTTGTAATTTTAAACAAATTGACTATAATATACAATTTAATCATTACAAACGTTTTTTGAAACTTAAAGAGAGAAGGAAATACAGAATAGCGGATGTTCCTTTTTTAAATAGAGATTTGAAGGAGAGGGTTTGCCCCAAATTTGTCAGAAAATTGGTTAAATCCAATAATGATAGCTACATACAAAAAGTGGCAGAAAAGAAGTTATGGAGTTGGAACAATGTACACATTATAGAGACATTACAATTATAGACCTAGATTATACAATTTATATTTTAAAATTATCAAAATTGTTAAGTAATTTTATTTGGGATAACCTTGAAAAGAATGCATTTGGGATGATTAGTTATAAAGTAAAATAAAAAAACCACAGGCCAAAAGAAGAAATTTCACAGATTAAGAAAAAAACCGTTAGATGAAAAATGTACCATAGCAAAATCTTATCTCAATGTTGTTAACTTAACTAAAGAAAGGTTTAACTCCTATGAAATGGAATTACTGAACAAAGGAATTAAGACTTGCATCAGTTTCTCATCAAACCCAAAAGAATTTATAGTAGTTGTAGAACTAGCTCTTGCAAATTTAAATTCAATAGATAAAAACTTGATTAGAAAAACAGTCACTCTACATATTACAAAATATGTTCAAAAAGAAACAAGCTCCAAATCTTCAGTTAAAATATATAGAATCCCTTAATACGAAGAATGTAATTTACACAAAAGCTGACAAAAGTAATAAAATAGTGATTCTGGACAAAGAGGATTATAATTTAAGAATCTTTTGAATAGTGATAACTTCATCAAAATCAATACCATCTGTTCCATACCAATCAATATCAATACCAATGATTGCCAAAAAGAAATAAAAGAAAAGAAAGGAGCATGTTATTTGCAAAAATCGATAGGTACAAAATAAAAACACATAATCCTTCCTTTGGTAGAATTTTCAGTTTACCCCAAGATATACAAACCAGGGAATAACATGAGCCCTATAATTAATAATATTAATATTCATTGCTACAATTTATCAAATTGGTTAACTTCACAGTTCAACATTTCCCAGATTTGAAAGCCTAAGTATGGAAAATTCAATGGATCTCATTAAGAGAATTAAAGATTATCAACTATCTCCCAAAGAGACTTTAAGTTTCTTTTGATGTCAAAGATCTGTTCCCTAGTATATCTCAAAACAAAGTCTTACGTCTTTTGAAAAAGTGGCTAACATCTTCCAATCTAATAGAGAAACACATCAATGAATACATTAATCTTACAAAATTGTGTTTGAATCAAGCTTATTTTACTTATGAAGGAGAAGTTTTTAAGCAAAAATCAGGATTAGTCATGGGCAGTCCTGTTTCATCTTTTCTAGCCGATCTATTCATGAGTGCATTTGAAACACACATTACAAGAGCCTTTTTGTATATTTTTAAGATATGGTATAGATACATAGATGAAATATTTGCAATTATAATATATTATTGTATGATTTAGTTGAACTATACACTCTTAATGCTACACTTACTTGTCATAACATATAGAACGGGTTTTGAGAACATTTCCCTTAAGTATTTAAGGTAAGGTATAGATGTCGACAATATATTTGCCATAGTTAACAAAAAACTCATTGATGATGCCTTACGACTTTTGAATATACATGACAGAAACATATTGTTTACATACAAAACAGAAACAGATAACATGTTGCCATTCTTGGACATTAAAATAATGAAACATCAAGAAAATCTGTAATTTGGAATACAAAGAAATGCATATGACAGTTTTAACCCCACAGTACACAAACATGCAGTTATCAACAATTTAACACACCCGCTAGTTAACCTACAAATTAGCAAAGAAGAATATTTTAATGAATACAAACAAATTTAAGAAACAGCAGTTAAAAATGGTTTTAAAAAATAATTAGTACACAAAAAGGTACGAAATTCAAGAGACAAAAACGTGTCAAAGAAACCACAACACTTTCAGCAAGAAAAGATAAGCTAATTTTTTAAAAATTCACCTATCATCCATGGGCTACAAAAAAATTTCAGAACATTCTTTAAGATTTTAATATCGGGTTGGCATGGGTTAACAGAGTTAATATTAAAAACCTATTTATTGACAATGATAATGACAGTATTCCATAAGAGAAAAAAGCAGGTATTTACAAAATAAATTGTGCAGAATGTGAAAAAAATCTACATTGGAAAAACAAAGAGAAACATAGGCACACGGTTAAAGAAACAATTCAGGTACATAAAGTACAAGCAAATAGAGAAATCAGCATGAGCATGTCATTTTTGGACAGAAAATCACGACATAGAGAATAAAGCAAAATTATTAAAATCAGTACAAGGACCTACAGAGCTAGCAACTTGGGAGAAAATCTACATCTACAAATACAAAGACAGTCTAATGAACTTTGACATTGCCGGGGATGAAAACATAAATTACAGTCACCAGGGCAAAATGCACATTACCACTGCTAAACGAATTATCCAACAGTTGAATTTTACCTGGCTGATGAGAACGAAATGTTCTCGAAACCGGTTCTATATATTATGACAAGTAAGTGAAGCATTAAGAGTGTGTAGTTCAACTAAATCATATAATAAAAGCAATTATATGATTGGCTTCACTGTGCAAGTTCCAATTTATGTTTTAATATTTGCAATTGTTCAAAAAGGACACGTAGAGGATGCACTTAAACTGTTGATTTTACAAGAATCAACAATAAAATTTACAATAGAAATAGAAATGGATGATACCCATATGGATAATAATATTAAACCCAATGGTTTCAACCCAAGAATGCATAAAGAAGCAGCCTTCAGCAATATGCTATACAAATTAATTAATGTGCCACTCAACAGTATTGAATATGAGAAGGAATATCAATACATAAAAGATACAGCTATTTCTAATGGTTTTAAAAAAGAGATGATAGATCAAAAGATTGTAAGATTTCAGAAACAAAAGAACACTAAACAAATTACCACATTGAGTACTTTATATAAAATAAGATCTACAAAAAGTTGACTTACTATCCACAATTGAATAATAAATTTCAAAAAAAATTTAATCAGTAGAATATTATACTGGCTCCTCAAAATTGATTTAGTGTTGGGAAATTGTTGAAACTAAACAAAGTAGATGGCAGACCCAAAGAAGAAGAGTCAGAGATATTCAGATAAATGGTAAGGACTATGAAAAGGTATACATAGGAAAAACTAAGAGAAACAATGGTATTACAATGAAGGAACACAAGAGAAACATTAGACACAAACAGATAGAAAAATCAGCTTTAGCAGTACAATTTTGGAATGAACACCATGAAATTGACAAATATATTAATTTACTAAGAACTGTCCAATTTCCTAAAGAACTGAGCATATGGGACAAAATTTTTATTAAGGAAAATTCACTTTAAGCCCACTAATTTACAATGGTGTCTTAATTTTGATAACTGTCATACCCTGCACACCTAAAGATCTATTCATTTTCCCTTTCAATCTATGATCGTTTTTATAATAACTTTTCATCTCTTGACCTGTATTAAAAAATTAGCTCAATAGGTCAGTTCTAGTGGTGTACCATATTTGCCTCCTAAATCCAAGATTGGGGGTTCAATCCCAGACAGGATCGATGGATGTTTTCAGGTGAAGAAATCCTTCAAAAGGGAAGTAAAGTTGTAAGGTCCAAGTTATGGATTTACAGCATGTACAAGATCCTGAAAAATTTATCAAAATTTTCATGCCCTGAATTGAATGGGGATGCTGATGTAACCTGAGATGTTAAAGAACATCCGTAAATGAACTAAATCCACTAGCTCAAAAATTACAAGACCAAAAATATTCTTCCTATCTTTTAGAATCTCATATGATCCCAGTACACAAAAAATTCCAATGCAAATCTAAAACTTTTACTTAGAAATTCATTAACTTTGTTACTATTTACATGCCTGCTACTTAGAGCATCTATTCTATTTTGAAAGAATGTCATGATAATTTATTAATGCTTTCATCTTTAAGCAATTTTTCTAAATTTGGACCCTGCCTTATTTTTAGAACATTTGCTAACCTAAGTATATTATGCCACAATCTATCTCCTTCCAAATTACCTTGTCTGGTTGCAGGCTTATAGCCTTGCCAACACCCTAAATGTAAAACCTATGCGCTAATTATGACATATCACTGGTTCTACAGCCCCAATTTATCCAGAGAATTTAATATTACTTCATTTGCTACCTGTTCTTCTAAAAATGTTGTATATATGTTATCTTGCAAGCTTTGCAAAACATTTTAAATTGGTTTAACTACTGTTCTTTCAATTTGTGTAAACAATCACAGGCATTCTGTTAAAATCAAGTCTCCATTGCCAGTTGCCCAACATTCTCACTGTAAGGATTTTGATAATGCTTTTAATTGAACACTTATTGATGTATTACCAACTCATGCCCCTGAAAGTTTACTCAGAGATAGAGAGATGGTACCAATTTTTTGCTTAAAGCATGTATTCCACCAGGTTTAATCTTAGGTATTAATTTTTTGTTCTTCTCCTCTTGTTACTTGTTTTATTTTTTTTCCCATATTACATTCCTTCAATATTCAATATTTATTTTTACCACCTTTACTTGTCTTCTTCCTTTGAAGAAGAACATGAGCTGTTCAAAATACAGCAAAAATTGTGTGACTAAGTGTTTTATCTATTTCTGTTTCTCTGGTACTTGTTATTTTAGTTATTGTTCCAGGAGTTACTCTTTATTTATTTTTATATATATTATATATAATTAGTGCAAAATATTTATACTTCCTACCCACCCATCCCTCATCTATACATATTACATCAATAGCACAATTCTGGCAGATTCCAGTCATACAGTTTTCATTGTTGACATAACAGGATAATTTTTCCAGCAGAAGTTGGATTTTATCAGGGAAATGTTAACAAAGTTCATACTGATTGTATCATAATGTTAAAATTTGATAGATACTTCTGTGGCATATTAGCCACAGCTAAGGTACCACATGAAGTGGATGCAATGAAAAAATTTAGATTTTAAGATTTGCTAAAATTCGGAAATTATGTTTTACTGTCTTAGTCATTACCATCTAATGGTTGTGTTTAGACTTATTTTCTTAAACTCAAATCCATGATTAATTTGACATTTTTCCTTCTGGGAGCTTGCCAACTAATGTTATCCCTTTGAAAAAATGTTCAGCTTTTTTCTTCACATCTTCTGAAATTCTATTTCTTGCTGCTCTTGGATTTGAGCTATTTGTTTCCAATGTAATATATAAGTTTTTCATGATAACAGCAACTTATTTTGCTTTTATCAAATTTTGTATTGTCTTCATGGCTTTTTTTTTTTTAATAGAATTATCCTTCAACTTATTTAGCAGGTGTTTGACCAAAATTCTTTTTTAGTTTTCTCCCTTATCTCCAAATACGTTTTTATGGATCATTTCTTAACCTCTCTCTCCATTTTGTTCTTTTGAAGACACCCTAAAAGTTAAATGCAGTCTAATGACAAAGTTTCATAAAATAATAAAACTATTTTTGGGACCTTAAATATTAATCAGAAAATAATGTATTTTATAAGTTTAGTTTCCCTTCCCCTTACCTCACTTCTATACATTGCAATAAATCTCTTTGATTATTTAATGAAATATGTGAAATGTTTATATATTTATCTTATGGGTATGACAGTAGAATGTAATTCACTTCTACAGATATTAAATATCATATTAAATCACTTAAAGAAAAGAAATCAAAAACATCTTAAAAAAGAGACATCAGTGTACCATGTGAACTTTCAAGACAATGCTAGAACTCAATAGGAGCAAAAAATAAAAAGCTACCAATTCAGTGGGTTCTTCCAATAGTATACCACTTGGAACTTAATAGTAACAAACAATTCATTAAAATTTCAAATATTATCATTGTTCCCATAAAATATAAACGGTTTTCTTAATGTCTACGTGCAAAAATACTGCTTTTAGATATATTTCACATTTTACTTATACGCTCAAGCTAGCAGATCCTCAATAAGTACTCTACTGGAAGAGCTGTAATGAGCTCTTGTCAGCCTTAATTATTCCTGTTTCTGGTATTAATCTATGTGCACAGAAATTCAAATCAAACATTTTGAGATTATCTACCACATAACACATTGGGTCTTATATATCTACAGAAAGTGTAAAAAATTGAGCAAGTCCAATTTTAGTCAAAAATGAGTTATTTGCATCCAACTATTCTCCATGAGAAGTTTCATATGTTGACAAATTGGGTAAGTCTAATTCCAATTAGTTGCAGAGATACTGAACTGTGAAAAAACATGCTGAACACAATTTGCAATAACATTGTAGGTATATGGACTAAACTTATTTTTCACCAAAAGAATGCAGACAGGAAAAATCATGCAAGTCATTACTTTAACACTGCCTCCTTGTTCTTAAATTTTTGTTGCAGCAAACTCAGATAAGTGGATTTACTCGGTTACTGCAGGCCTTTCCATCTGCCTAAGGAAATGAGGGAAGCCATTAAGTTGTTTAGTTCTCTTTTTCACATCTGAGCTTTTATGATTGCATTAAGTTACAGAACATTGTGATTACTTTTTTACCACAGGCAGTGCTTTTTTTATGATGAAAACCACTTTTGGCACTATTACTGTTAAGAGTAATGCCCATAAACAAATGAGCAGCAATAATCTATACTACAATATTATCAAAAGATGTCATTTTCTCTGTTTTGGCATGGAGGTGAACAGTTTGGCTTTTCCATAATAAAGGAGCCTGCCAAATCATGCAGTTAACAATACATACAGTCAGTCATCTGATTACCATGCCTTTTTATTCTAACTTTGTTGGTGCCAAACAGAAAGCAGAAGCGAAGGTGTTCAGTTCGAGTGTGACACAATGCACGTTGTACGCGTCTTTTAGTTGAGCTTGCTGTACAACAAAGTCAAAGTGGTGGCAGTTCTAAGGAGTTTGCTAAGAAAATGATGACTGTATTTCCACAAGAAAATGTTGATCACCAAGAAAGTGGTAAGCAAGGCTCTTTTCACTCCTTTTTAATGAGATTAAAACCACATATTTGTACCTTAAAAATGTTTTTGCATGAACTGTTATACAACAATTACACTGTTCATTTGCAATATGAAAAAGAATTGGAGCTTCAGAATTCAAATAACAAATCATTTTAAAATCAACTATTGAAATTTGAAGAATCACTGAATATAAACACAGTAACAGGGGATGTGGAAGAAGTATAGAAAAATAAGTTTTAATTAGTAAAAATAATATGGCAGCATAGTCATGTGTATGACTTACTGTGATGTTGAAAATTTCATCTCAGTGTTCCAACTATGGGGAAACAATGTCTTGTGGGCTAAAAACGTATGTTTGTCCTTTTCTTTCTTCATCCCCCCTTTAAGGGGGAAGTTTTTGTTAAACTATGTATTACAAGTTTAAATCATGCATGAACTTTCTGGTAAGTTTTACTTACTGCTAGCACAGCACTAGTATTCATAAACAAGAATAGGGAACTTTTGCTAATTTGTCTTACATAGGCAACAAATGTTTTCTATGGAGGTTATTTCTTACGACTTCTGTAACCTTCTTTCTAGGTTCCTCCTCATTTTCCTTTGCAACACAGTTTTACCATGAAGATCATCAGGATGAGTATGGAGTGTATTCAAACGAAAATTATGCATTTGCAGATTTTGATTCTGTTGACAGCTTGAAAGGTCCTATCAACCAGAAAAACAGAAGTTTATAAGAAAAATCAAAATCCCTTAATGCCACACTGCAATCGACGAAAGTCATGAAAATGAAACTTTGGGAGACATTAGCATGCTGAGTAATAATGGAAAACACCAGTCTGAAAATTGTGAACCTGTTTAGATTGCCCTGTTCACAGCAAAAGGAGCCGGAAGGATAGAGAAGTTAACAAGGAACTCTAAAATAATGGGAAATCTTACATGTCAAAAAAATGGGAACAAAAGAAAATGAGAGAAATGAATCCTTTTAAACCATGCCAAATAAAATGCTTAGAAAAGTTTAAGGAGGAAGACTGTAAGAAAGACTTGAACTTTAGCCTGGTTGAAGATAAGAACTAAATATTCTGGAAACCAGACATTATGACAAGTAAGTGAAGCATTGAAGCATTAAGAGTATGTAGTTCAACAGGAACATACAATAATATCAATCGTAAAAAGTGTTTTTAAGATTATTGGGCTATTGGCGACCATGATAACAGCATTACGTACATACCTTCTGTAATAACCATAAAAAGGCATCCTGCGGTTGAAGACAGCACTAAATTAAGGGAAGCTACTTGGGAATATGAGCTTATTATTAATAGCAACAATCAGCCAATCTTCAGGGAATGCTTTCACAGAACACTTGGTGAAACAACTGGATTTATTGAATGTGTAACCATAAAAAAAAGAAAAATTACTTACTGGAATAATAATTGCACATGTAGTAGAGCAAGATCTTCTCCTGCAAATAAAACAGCTGAGGAAAAATTACAGATTATAAAGGTCACATTCTGTCATTCCCTTGGCAAAACCTGATGAAGAAAAGGGACACTGAATGTAACAAATTCTTTTGGAACAGAACTCACTGGCTTAAATACACCCAAGGGTCCAGGAAAATATTCAAGTATTCCCTCTCTCAGGAAGAACATTTTCATGAACTTCATCAGAAGGTATGAAAAAAATTTGTTCCCTCCATTAATAGTGGTTATCTGTTCCTAATGTAACAAATTCTTTTGGAACAGAACTCACTGGCTTAAATACACCCAAGAGTCCAGGAAAATATTCAAGTATTCCCTCTCTCAGGAAGAACATTTTCATGAACTTCATCAAAAGGTATGAAAAAAATTTGTTGCCTCCATTAATAGTGGTTATCTGTTCCTGTAAGTGCTGAAAAGAAGAAAGACATCTTGGACCTGTAACCACTGATTGATAGTGTTGTCCATGACTAATATAAAAACTTAAGAATAGACAATATTCCAGTTCTGACCCTGACTTGCAGGAACTAAATGAAGATGCAAACTGTAACATGTAATGAAATTAATATAGCTAAAATCTAGTATTTAAAAGTTTGCACTAAGAATTAAAAGAAATATGTTTAATGTTTCAGTTAAAAAGAGGTGAATCTTAGTCAAATTTGAAATTAAATATTTGTAAATCTATTTTACCAGAAATTTTTCAATTTTTTTCCATATGATTTAAAGTATGTTTTTAGATGTGTAATTCAAAAAGAGGTAGGGAATAATGAAACATATGCAATTAAATATGCTTTAATACTCCCCTGCTTACAAATTTGAACATGTTTTAACAAGAAATGAAATTATTGGTTAATGTTTGACTCAAAGTGCTCTGTTTAATATGAACATAAATAGGTAAGTCACCAATACAGATGTACAACAGAAGAGAAAAACCAATTTAGATCAAAAACTACAGGACATAGTGAACTGTAAACATTTCTATTTGAAAGATCTTGTTTTAAAAGCTATATTCCTGAAAACCATTTTTTTAATATTAATTCATGCTTTTGGGGGCAGTTCTAAACTTTGTTTACCTTCTCTGGTAAAATCTGCTTTTGGAGACTTACCCAGTTTTTCACGCTTCCTGTGAGAGTAAGCATATTTAATATTTTGAAAAGAGATCTACAAGATTATTCAAAGATTATTTTCATTGCTTTTTTTTTTGTAAACATAAAATTGTTTTTTAGGAAGAAATATCCTAAAATATAATTCCATACTTCATCAGGGAATAAAAATATGCAAAGTATGTCAGAGATAAGGCATACTTTCATGAGAGATCATTCAAAGTTCCTAATTCAAAACAGACTGAAGTTTGGGAACTGTCATTTCAAACTGTTTCTTCCTATTAAGATTAAGATCAATTTGTATTTATGAGAATTTGCTATGACTGATTTCCTTATGCACTGATTGTGATAAATGACTGTAAGGTCTGATATACATTTATTCATTTTTCTGAATAGAACAAAATTTGAATTTTCTGTATTCAGTATCATTTTGTTGGGTTAAAACCAGAAGTTTACTTCATAAAAAGCTACACTTGACTTGACAAAAGATCTTGTGGTTTCTCTGTTACAAGCGGACTAGCATTATCTGCAACATGTAATTTTAATTCACAAGTTAAGTTACAAGGGTGGTTTGATAAGAAATTTATTTGATTTGCATTCTAATAGATGGGAACAATAACATCTGTATATGTAGCCATAAAATTTGCTTTCTTTATGTATTGACATTCTCTAGTAACAAGTCATTCTGTTATTAATTTGTTTCGCAGTTGTTTAAACAAAAACATTTTGAAAAATGTATAAGGTTGGATTTGAGACAGTGATTCAATTTTTTTTCTGGAAGGGAAAACAGTAAAGGAAATTCATGAGAGTATTTTGCCTACATTGGTGATTCATGCCTTCAAATCAAATTGTTCAATTTTGGGTAAGAATGAAGTGGAATGGAATGGATGGATTGATTTCTTCCAATTTCCATGCAGATAAACTGTTTTTAACATATAAATAGAACCAATTTCATGCAGTTTTCACGAACAAGTAAACATGTTAAAATCAAAGTAAAGAATATACATTTCCATATTCTCAATACATGTAAACTTACTACTATTAAAACATTTAAATTTCCCACTTAATCATCCTCAATTTATGGAGATACATTTATTCCATACCTATTACAATTAACACCAGGTTGAGTATGTAATTGGGATATATATTCTCATTCCTAGATAGTGGCATTGTCTACATTGTTGTTCCTATTTATTTTGCCCACCTTCCATAAACATTTTTGTCTTACCTTGTTTGTATTTTCCAAGTTTCTTTATATTTTCATCATATTTTACATTTAAAATTCTTTTGCCCCTAATTTCATTTGGTAAGTTTTCCCACTTTCTTAAAATGAATGTTCCATTCAAAACTTGGTTGCTTACATTCTAAAATACAATGTCAAGTATTATCTGGTTCTTCACTCATTGGACATTTCACCTTAATATATCCATTTCTTATCCCACTTAAATATATTACTCCTATTCTAAACCATGCCACTCCTTCCCTTCCTACCTTATCACAGTTTTCAATGTATTCCAAAACTTGATAAATTTTATGAAATTCTAAACTACAAATTAATATTCATTGTCCTCAAACTGCTAATGGGAAAACTGACATAAAAACTAATCATCTTCACTGGATCACTCCTGAAATAAAATACTTGTGTACCTTGCTCAGACTGGAAGCTGCTTAGAAGAATAGCCAGAATCCAAATTTTAGAGCCATAGATCTAAAAAAATGAAAAGCTACATATGATTGAACTATTTTAGAAGGTAAAAAAAACATTATTGGCAATAAAATTTTATCTGCCTATAATAAAAGCAAAGTTACTTGGCAGGTGATCAACAATCTACGGTCAATACCAACCTCAGTTACAACCAAATTTGAAATCAAATTTGGATATGGTATTATAACTATAAATACCCCTTCAGAGGTATCAGATATCTTTAATAATCACATTGCATCCATAGGTGGTAACCTAAACTCACAGAACTATGAATACATGTAAAAATAGGAGGCTGTAAAATAATTAGATAAGCAATCGTAGTCTGTTTTTCTATCCTACTGACATTAATCTGAAATCTGCAATATAATTAAGTATTGCAGATAAATATATAATAAACCACATATCATTGATTAAAAAGTGCTGCAGTGAATTTAGTCAACCCACTCCTGACTTGAATTGAGTATATTTCTGGACAAACTAAAAATTGCTAAAGTCATCCAGTCTATAAAAAAGGCAATAAAAATTATATAAATAATTATAGACCAATATCTATTTACCAATCTCAAAAATTCTTGAACGATTACTGTAGAACAGATTAATCAACTACCTTCATAAACGTGATCTAATCCCAAAGCAGCAGAACAGCTTTGTCAAAAATAGATCCATTATAAGTGCCCTATCAAATTTTATTCAAACAATAATTTCAAATATTGATGCTGGCAATCTGTAGGTATTATGTTAAACCCCACAAAAGCTTTCGACTGTGTAGATTCTGATAATCTAAAGGATAAATTATACATGTTAGACATTAGGGGCTCAGGACATAAATTAGCAAAATCCTTTCTGATGGACAGAGAGAAATTTGTTGTTATAAAAACAAATGATGAGGAATACAGATCCAAGGTACAAAATCTAACATATGGCGTACCCGAGGGTTCTATATTGGGACCATTATTATTCATTTGTACATTCATGATATAACTGAAACAATACCTGGTAATGCATCATCCAGTTTGTTGATGACACTATAATTGCAGTCAATAATATTGACTTATCCACTTGAGTTCAGTATAAATATCATGGTAAATTCAGTGGTAGAATACTTTCGAAATCTGATTCTGTATGTCAACCCAGCCAAGTGTGAAATAATAATAAAATTTGGATTCAAAAATGCAGGTCACTACCAATTACAATGCAATAGGAAATGTAAATTCCACAAAACTCTTAGGACTCATCATGGATAAAACTTTTACCTATGACAGCCATGTAGAAAAATTAGGGCTGATAATAAAAACTTATTTGTACTTAGATATTTAAGAAAAGTTGTACCTGATAATACAGCTAGAATATTATTTTTCCCTTATTCAGGCACACATCAATTACACAAACGAACTATGGGGCAGTACTTCCTAAACAAACTTTATTAAAATCTTAAACTTACAAACAAGAGCTGTTAGGCATCTAGGTCATCTCACATACAATGCTTCCTGTACTCTACAATGCTCTTGCTAAAGAAATCACATTATGTAACAACCATATTAAATTCAAGAAAGTTTTTGAACATTAATTAATAGATAAAGCTTACTATAGCATTGTTGAATATTTATTGTAATTTATATGTTAATTTTAATGCACATATCTTATAAATGAATGCTCATTGTAACCTTACTTATTTTATCCATTATTTTATGTCTGATCAAAGCAATCTGTATTTGTATTTTTTATCCTACAATACGAATGTAACATATATCTTATTAATTAATGTACATATCTATTGATTAATCTGTTTTAACTGTATAAAATTATCCTATACTGTAGTCTCAAACTGACATCGTTTAATTGTGTATCACACCATTCTGAACTGCAATAAATTAAAATTGAAATCTTTCTCTTCCCCAATCTTTTGTGTGTGTGTTTGTGTGTGTGTGTGTGTGCGCGCGCTATATAATTTTAGAGATTTTTTGACATTAAGACATGCCCATATTTCCTATAACTCAATATCCTCAATTCTTGTTTTTATCTCATTCCAAAATTCTTTTGCTATTCTTTCCCACACATACCATATTGATCCCATGCCCACTTCTTGTAGAACATTTTGGATTTTAGATATCCAAGTTTCTCTCCTCTTAATTTTTCCTTGTGCTACACAACACAAAATGATATTCTCCCCTTCTAGCAACCCTACTCTATACCAATATTTCAGTATTCTTTCTATTACCTTGCTTTCAAAGCCCAATCCTACTAGTTCCATTATAGTAACCTCATTAGGTGAAGATTTAGGTAAGTCTAAGACAATTCTACAAAATTGTCTATTTATCATATTTATTGCTTTCCATTCTTAATCTGACCCCCAAATTTCTATTCCATACAACATTCTACTCTTTACTATTGAGCCATACATTCTCTCTAACCATTTTACTTGCATATTTGGTATTTTATTTATACAAGCTCTGATTACACTCATAGCCATTTTTTCTTTTGCTACTAATTTTCTTTTTTGATCTTTACATTTCATATTATTGACAGTTCAACACTCAGGTAGTAAATTTTCTTGACAACTTCAATTTGTGTCCTCCTACCACCATTTCTCCTGTTTTTTTTTTTAGTTTGAAACATTTAATCACCATAATCTTAGATTTAATTTTGTTTTCTCTTGAGACCCCCATTCTATACAAAATGTACCTTTAGCTTCTAGTGATTGTTTTAAACCTACATTTGTTAAAGACTGTTATGAGATCATGAGCAAAAAGCAATGTTATTTATAGTTGGCAAATGTAGTTTATTTTAATTCCTGGAGCATTTAATGACTTTGGATAGCAGTCACAGAGACCAACAATATAGAACTTGTCATTTAAAATTACCACAGAAGCACACAATCTAATTTACAAAACATACTGTGTATCTCTGCATAAATAGTTATAATAAAAATGAAAAAGCAACACCTAGAACAACTGAACCAAAACAACAAAAATCAGAGAAGCAGAAACAGGCAAGTCACACAATCACACAAATTTTACTATATTGTGTTTACATATGCATTGATATAAAATTATTGCAATGTTTTTAACTCAGTATAATATATTATCACACATATTCCTTTACATAATATAAGGCCTTTTTACATAGATATTTTCTAGCAGAAGATTTGAAGAATTTATCATTGATTATTAAAGCTAGAGGGAAGAGCATTTTGTACCAAAATGCATTCATTATAAACTCCTTTTTGATAGCAGGAAAGTGTTGAAGCCAATCTATACTTGCTTTTTTTTCTAGTATTCTTGTCATGTATATTTTAATTTTGAACATTTTTTTTTTATTTCTTTTATAAAAGTTCATGAAGAATAATATATATTCACATGGAAAAGTTAAAATTTCAAATTGCCTAAAGAGGTGTCTGCATGAATGTCTGCTATGGATGCTGATGACCTGAGATGTTAAAGAGTGTCCACAAATAAACCAAAACAAAAATAAAATGTCTGCTATGTGTACCAGATTATTCGTATGACTTCTTTCTGTAATAGGAAGACGTGCACTTTTAAAGGTTTAATCAACTCCGTTATTAATATACATATTGCTTAGCATGCACTTCTAACAGTTAGAAAACTATTTATGGTTTCTCTTTAAATATTTTGACTCAGAGGAGATTATTAATGTGTATTTCACTGTGTTCATTCTAAATTGAATATTGAAAATGCACTTCTAAATTTAATGATAAGGCCAAATTGATCTTTCCAATTCAGATGGTTATCAATTATTAAACCAAGGAATTTAATATATTTGGTTTGTAGAAGTACACTGTTACAATATCCAATCTGTAATTGTGGATCTGGAGATCTGTGAGTGATGAATTTCATAACATTTGTTTTAGGTAGATTTAGAGACAATTTGTTTGCTTTGAAGCATACACACAAAGAACTCCAAACTAGGCTTAGTTTAATGGCACAATCATTAAAGCTATTTCCATCTATCAATATGCTTGTGTCATCTGCAAACAGAACAGTATTTCCTAATCCTGGATAGATAAGAAAGATCATATATCAGAGAAAAAAGGGCCCAGAACAGATCCTTGAGGCACTCCATAGTTAATCATTCCCCACTCTGATATATTTTGTTTATTTTTAAAGGGATAATTTAACACTATTTTTATATCTTTTTGTCAAGGTAGGATATAAAAAATTTTAAATATTGGTTTTTTATTCCACAGAAAGATAATTTATCTATCAGAATTTCATGATTGACACAATCGAAAGTCATTGCTAAATTACAAAATGTTCCTCTTTCATTAAATGCAGTTAAAATTTCATTAGAGAGTTTATAGATTTATAGATTATCTGTTAAAATTCCTTTTCTAAAGCCAAACTGATCATTAACTAGAATATTGTTACTTTCAAGGTAATGGTAAAGGCTATTGTACATTAGTTTCTTAAACTCCTTAGAAAAATGTAGGTGAAATAGCATTAGGCCTATAATTAAAGACAATCTTTTTTTCTTTTTTGAACGATGCTTCACCACTGAATATTTTAGCCTTTCAGAAAATATACCTGATGTTAAAGACTCATTACACAAGTAACTATAGGGACTACTAATTTCCTTTGCATAGGCCTTTATGACTTTGCTGTTTATCTCATCATAGTCAGAAGAGTTTTTTTTATTTCAGATTTTTAGTAATATTACTAATTTCTAGTGTAGTAGTGGTACTTAGTTTGAATGCATTATTTTGAATGAGAATTGATGATTGTAAAATCTTTAATGTATCTCTTTTATCGCCAGAGTATTTAAAATTTTACACTTAGGTATTCATTTTTTACACTAAACTCCATGTACTTACATAAACTAAGATGCATTTCGGGAGAATCTCTCCCATCTTCAGTTGTTCACTGAATCACCATTACTCGAAACGATGGCTAGACACCTGGATGTTCCTGTGTTGCCATCTGTTGGCTGAGAGAGGAAATGGCCGAGTTCATCCATAGGAGGAAACTCAAAGTTCATTAGGTTTTCTTTATTTTTTAACATGAAAATTTTTTCCCAAGTTTAGTGTAAAAAATGAATACCAAGTTTAGGATATATTACCACTCCATTGTCAACAGCTTTGTAAGTACAGTATTTAACATTTTGTTACATTAAGAAAGTAATCACATTTGTAATTGGTCCTGGTGGTGTAGTGGTTACCATACTTGCCTCCTGCACCCAAGATCGCGGGTTCGAACCCGGCCAGGACCGATGGATTTTTTCGGGGCGTAAAAATCCTAAGTATGGCTTCCTTCGGAAGGAAAGTAAAGCCATGGGTCCCGTGTCGTACATTTACAGCACGAAAAAGAACCTCAAGCCTGAAAGAGAGGCCTCTGAGCAAAATTTGTTGGCCGTTTCATGCCCTGAGTTGAATGGGAAGCTGATGACCTGAGATGTTAAAGAATGTCCATAAATAAATCAATTAAAAAAAAAACACATTTGCTACATTTGCCAGGTGGTTTATCTCTTGATTGTTTGCATCATCTTGTAAATTTTCGCTTGTTTCTTGTTTTATTATATTCCACATAGTCTTTATTTTTTTTTAGACTGACTGATAAGTGTTTGATACTGGAGGCCTTTTGCTGCTTTTATGACTTTCCAAAGTATCTTACAATACTTTTAAAATGTATTTTTAATTTCAGGTCTTTACTGAGCATTAGCTCATTTTATAATGGTCTTTTATGTTGCCAAGAAATTTTAATTCCTTGGGTTCACCATTCCCTACTCTTATTAACCTCTTTTTTTAATTTTTGGTGGGAAATATGCTTCAAAATGCAATTTAAAAATGTATACACAATCTTTTAATTTACTGTTAACATCATTTGCAATGTAGACACTATTCCATGATTCTTGTTGAAGTGTCTCCACCATTTTACTGAGATTTGCATCATTAACGTCTCAATATTTTAATATCTGTAACATTAAAAGAACAACTGCACTTATTACCACAATGGAGTGGTAATATCATTGGAAAAACTAATCAGATTATTAATTTAAAACAGGTTGATAAACCAGCAGGGCAGCTCACTTTTGGACCAATAATCATGAAATTAAACCAGAGATTAGGCTGATAAAAGAACTTCACAAACCAATAGAACTATTCATTTGGGGAAAGTTTTTTATCTTAAGAAATAAGGAAAACCTGATGAATTTTGATTTCCTGCCTATGGATGAACTCGGCAAGTTCCTACTTGAAGTATCAGAGACCGCCACAAAAGCATCTTGGGATCCAACTGCTAGTTCAAGTAGTTGGTCAACAGCTGATGATGGAAGCAAATAGCTTTCAAAATATGTCCAGTGTTTGAAAGTAAATGGAGTTAGCGTTAACAGTTTGATACTCTAATGTAGAATCTGTAACAATGTTTGACTTTTATTGTAGAATCCTTCTTGACTATTAGTTGAACATCATGGCAGACACACCATTGATCAATGGAGACACAGAATATGAAAGTTTATCTAAATTTACAAAGATATTACCTACTGCCATGCTAGAGTTTTTATCAATCCTGGTTGGAAAGCTAATTGTATGCACCATATTATATGTAGTAAGAAGGGAGTTTAATCAATTCATTCTGACACTTAGAAGTACGTAATTAATATTTATGTTCCCAAATATAATTATTTCATGCTTAAGTTTCAATAAAAAGTTTTGGTATCTTAAGTTTCATCAAGAACGTTTCAAAGTTTCCTAACAGTGAGCGATATATAGCAATTACAATTATTTTTGTATTTTTGCTAACCAATTGGATTGTACATAATTCAATGTTCTGTTCTGAATTAAATTTTGATATATCTAATGTTTTATACAGTACATCCAGCCAGATGCAAATGCCAACTTCTCCGTTATTTAGTTTTTTCCTTGAAGCTTCTGCTCCCAAACAATAACATGTAATGATAATTGTGATAATTCCTGTTGTTTCAAATGATGTTCAGATAGGCAGATAATATGTGGTTTTATATTGTTATAAATTAAGCTGTTTAATAATTCATCTGCTTTACTTTTCCTCTAATATTTTGCTAAAATATATAAAGATTGTTTTGCTTGGTGAATACTCTTTAATTTTACTTCATTTTCGGTGCAATCATTATTATTGATACTATTGTCATTTGAGTTAACTGCTATTAAGTTTGGCTTGATGAATTTCTGGCCTGGATCAGGCATCTTTATCGTAAAATAAGGGACCTTGTACCATTACATCACTTTTACTAGTTTTTTCTAACACATCATCAATAAATAGATTGAAGAGCACTGGGCTTAATTTACATCTTTGAGACCCACGTTATTTGATATTTTATCTGTAACCCTACCCCTTTCATATTTAATATAAAGTTCATTTTCCTTATAATTATTTTGAATTACCTTTATAAAGTTCTGACTTACTCCATTTTTTCTCAGTTTGATCTAAAGCCCTTCCCTAGAAATTGAGTCAAAAGCTTTGTCTAAGTCCAAAAACTACATATAGAGTCTACCTCTTCTGTTACTACAATATTTATGACTAGTGTTCTAATTATAAAAATATTATCAACCTTTCTTTTGCCTTTTCTAAAGTCTGATTGGAATACTAAAATTTTCCTTTCCTTCGCTGTCCATTCTTGTAACCTTTTTGCCTAACACTCAAGTGAAGACTCTCCCAATATTTGAAAGACTAATTTTTTTATAACTTGTTGGATTCCTCACATCTCCTCCTGCTTTATAAATTGGCTCGCACTTTCCAATTTTTTGGTATTTTGCCTTCTTCAAAAATTAAATTAACTATTGCACCTATATGTTGAACGTGTTTAGGTCTTTTACCCAAGCTTTCCAACATTCTCCTGGGATTCTATCTATTCCACATGTCTTGTTACGTTTTAACTTTATTTATTCCAGTACTTCATTTGAAATAATTTTACTATCTAACAAGCCTATTTTCCATGGATTATTGTTAATCAAATTGTCTTGTATGACCAAAGTTTTTACTCCCAAAAGACAATGAAAAAACTTACATCACAATATTGGTGATACCACATTATCCTCTCCCATTCTTTTGCAAAATTTGCCTCTCATTGCCCAAATTGTCTTATTAATTCTCTTTCATTGCCTCATTAGCTTAGCTAGAAGCTAAGCTTTTTTTCCCACTCTTTCTTTTTTGCCTCTAATAGGCACCTGTATCTCCATCTTTCTGCAAGATAATTACTCCCATCTATCTCCTCTCATTTGTCTCCAGCATTTTTATTCTCTGTACCCTTCTTTTTCTGAGCATTCATCATACCAGCTGTCATTCACTTTTTACCTCCTCTCAGAAACTTCCATTTTGTTTCCTGCTCTTTTGACAGCCTCCTATATATTAGAAATACTTTTTTCACCATTCTGTCTTCTAATGATGTTCACAAATTTCTTTCCCCCAAATGTTTCACTTCTTGATTTACTAGCCCCCTAAACCCAAGATTGCAATTCCAATCCCAGCCAGGATCAATGGATTTTTTGGAGTGTAAAAATCCTAAAGGAAGTAAAGCTGTGGGTCCCGTCATAGATTTATGGCATGTAAAAGAACCTCAGGCCTGAAAGAAAAGGTCTACAAGCAAATTTATTAGCTGTTTCATGCCCTGAATTGATGGAATGACGATGGCCTAAGATATTAAAGAGCATCTGTAATTAAACCAAATCAACAACTTCTTGATTTAACCTCATATGAAACATTTCAGTTAAATCATTTTTCCATTTGTCCAGTTTCAATTGGATATCTAATCTGAGAACTTGCTTCTAATACTACCATTTTGAGCTCCATTTTTAATGGGAAATGATTACTCACACGTATCATAATCTCAAAGTTTACTATATATATATATCCTAACCTAAGGGGTATAACATATAATCTATGACACTTTGGTTTCTGGTTAAGTAAATTTAAGTGTGGCAGAACAAGCATCAAAGACACATCATATCCTGGAACTCGCAACACCAGCTGTGGGGTTCAATATCACCCACAAAGTCTATATTGATAGGGCTAACAGATGAGTGAAATTGCATGACTTAACAGAGGTAACAGGTATCTCAATTGAGCAAGTTGATTTTAATTTGCACAATGAATAACACATGAAAAAAGTTAGTGCAAGATGGGTGCCACTCTGGAGCAAAGTGAAATCCCATGCAATATCAGCCAATGTTTGGAAATGTTTACAAAGAATGCAACCAATTTTTATAGCATTTTATGAATATAGATGAAACCTAGATTCATTATTATAAGCAGGAAACAAAACAGCTGTCTAAACAGGGGACATATGAGGAGAACTGACTCCGAAAAAGGCCAAATTTGTCCCATATGCTTGAAACATAAGGGTTTCAGTTTTTTGGGATGCAAAAGGAATTCTTTTAATTGACTACTTGAAGATGGCGAAAAAAGTTACTGGAAAATACTATCCATCATATTTGGAGAGAGTGAAAACAGAGATATCGCTGAAAAATGTCTGGAAATGGACACAAAAAAGTGTTTTCTCAACATGACCAGCGCATTCAAGCTGTGCTACTCAAGACAAATTTACTGAACTACAATTTGAAATACTTCCACAAAAATCCTCACTCCCTCGGGTTACTACCTGTTTCCCAACTTCAAAAATTTTCCTCAGGACAGAAATTTAGTAAAATAAAAAGATCATTGAGGAGGTAAAGGAGTATTTTGAGGGCCTGGAAGAAACCTACTTCCACAAAGGAAACAAAAATCTGAAGAAACATTGGAGCAAGTAGTTTAAACTTGGAAAGAAATGTGTTCAAAAATATAGCACATTGAAAGGCACCTTAATATAAAATAACCTTCACGTATGGTTGGTCACTGAATAAAAACATAGTAGGGAGCCCAATATTGATGCCCGTGAAACACCAATTTTATAGCCCCTGCCATGGATTCATAGCGACTGATTACAGTCTTTTACTTCTATTACACAAATATGATATAATCATTTTAGTGTTACATTATCTAATCCAAAAAAAAATGTAACTTTTGTAATAGTACAATCTAGACAGTCAAATTCAAGTATTCCTTCCCATCTAGTGTTACTTGGATTTCTGAAGTGAGTTTAAACCTGGCCTTGTCAGTTGACAAACCATTGTTGAAGTAAGTTGTGAGGATGTCCAGATATTACTTTAAGTTTAGGTAATTCATAACAGAGTATGAATTACCCTGTTATGAATTAACTCTTTCTATAACCTTTGAAAATGAAGTTTAAAGTATGATAGTAGTTTGATGGTAGACTTTTACTGCCCTTAATGAAAATAGGTTTAACAACAGCATACTCGAGTCTTTTTGGAAATATTCCCATTAGTGAACGGTCACAAATATGGTTGAGGGATTTTACTACGTTCAGATGAACAATAAATTCTCAATAGTTTAAAACCCATCTCCTCTCAATGGGACGATGTTTTGCATTTGAGTCAATACTTTTCTAGACTTTTCTGGAGAACTGGCTTAATTGTAGATAGATTTATGATGAAAATTATTACAGATTTTGTAATAGAGCTAATGCCACATTATTTCTCTTCACACATTTCTCTGCAAAGGTTTCGTAGTGACGATTTAAAACATCTTCAAACATAATTTACTAAACCAATAACCATCAAGAATATAATCACATAACCTAAAACATTTATAATGTAATCATACAAAAATCACACTGAATACCTTCCAAGAAGAAATCACTGCAGATGTCACATAATCCGTCCGAATTCATCGTAGAAAATACAGCGCCTGTATTGTACATGCTTGTATTACGCACATATACGTTAAAACAATAAAATTTAAAACACTTACGATATATGCAGATTTAATCGTTAGTAAAATAAAATTAATATTTTTGGCTAATGCCAATTAAGCACACAATAATTGAATCAATCTATCGACCAATGTCACAAGCCAAGCAATTGCTGTTCTCTTATATTATCAACGTAATCTCTGTACTATTTTAACCCAGCCAAAACAGTACAATTTAAATAATTGCATGACATACCCATAACAAATGCACAAAATCAGATGTCATTACCTTTTGAGTTCGTTAACTGATTAAATAATTAGATTGTTTGCCTAATAAGAAGATTGCAATATTATTCCAATCTATATCAGTACGAGACACCAATTATTTTAATTTGGTTGCCTTAATTTCTTTACAACATTTTAGCCACTTTTAATAAATACCGTCTGCTATAAGCTAATATGACTTCTTTGGTTATCCATGGAGCAAAAATCGTCTTGGGGTAAGTTACGCCAGCTTTTCACGAGCGGCAGCGGAGGAAACTTCGCGTTACAACCAGGGCTGAAAGCACTACTGATTATGGAATCATGGAATGTCTTGTTGCTTGCTACTTCCGAGCAGATGGCCAATCCCGAGCGATTGCGTGACGCACTTCACGAACTTGTGTCTCATATTAAAATATAATTTTCTTTTCCTTGTTAAAATAATGTAATATATGTGTTGCCCTGTGAAAAATTAATAAACAGTGTATTGTTACGCGGGTAAGATACTCGATGATATTAATAAAAACCAGCTTGCTCGCAAGCAAGTAGAGAATCCAACATCAGCTCATGGTTTGGTATAAATAAAAAGTTATCTCCTCGCCAAGCACAGCCGACAAGCAAATGCTTGATGACCTTCACCACGACACATCAGCTGAATAAACAAACACGCCCAGTCTTCTGTCAGGAGGCGATTTAAATCTTTGATGCACTTTTTTTTAATAGTGTTTAACGCCCGTTTTTACTACTGAGGTACCACAGGCGGTGGACACTGATGATACATGAAATGAACTGATGAATTGGGAAAGGATTTAGGAAGGAAATATTCCAGACCTAAGTTTAGGGTACCTCCCCTGCATTTGACATTTATGAGGACTGATGAAAACCTGGAAAAAACCTCAGTCAGGGAGGACGTTCCTGGCGGGATTCTAACTCAGACCTCCCGCTCACGAGTCCGCGCCTCTAAGACCTCGGCCACCAGTGGTGGTATTTATTAACAGTAATATATTAAATTATTCTGTAGAAGTAATGTGTACACTTTTAATCTTTCCAGAAGGTCTACAGGTCGGATTCGAACCAATAGCTTCAACCTAGACAGCAACTAAATTCCAGGAGTCCATTCCACGTGTTGAAGGTTGGATGTTATCTGTTGATGATGCGTACTCGGTTGTCTATAGAGCACCGCGCTGATCTGCAGGAAAGGGAAATTAAATTATCCCGATGATGAACCAGTAGGATTTACCAATAATGAGCTGCAGAAGTTAGTTCTGCTCAAACTAACAGTGCTTAAGCAGTAAGAAGGGAGGAACAAAGCTAAAGAAGAAAACGACAAACTGAAAATTGAAGTGCCAGAGTTTGCAAAACTAAGTATTGCAACTGGAGCAAGAAAATAGAGAAAGAGAAAGCTTGCTTCCACTTATTATGAACCTTTAGGGCTATTTAATATATTGTGTTAGGCAATCAGTTATTTACGATTCTTGCCAATTTACATTTTAGGTACGTAATTAGTTTTTGCAAACTCACACTTTTTATCAATTGTTTGTCTACACACCTCCTTTTCCGCCTCTACTTATTCACTCTTTCCTGTATCTGCGTAGATATCTTTGTTTCTCAAGAGCAATTGACAAAGGAAAACATCGCAGTACAGATGAGATTTATAAATGTGAATAAACCTTTGTGAAATCTGAATTATAGAGGAATGTGAAGAGTTACGCCAAATAATTATTCTTACGATATCATCTCTTCTCTGCTGTCCTCTCTCCCTAATGAGGATTACTTCTGGTTCTGCAGCAGTTGCTACTGGTACATCGTCTTCATCACCACCCTATATTTCAGGTACGTCAAAGTTCTCCTTTTTTTTTGCTGTTTGGCCTCAGTCATTCAGCATATTATTATCGAAGTTATTTTCTGGGTGAGTAATCTTATCTTATTTTGTAAAATCGGAAATCTCTGTTTAAGTTGAGTGAAACAGCGTTAAAAAATTACCCCCTCCTTTGTGATGCACCTGTTCTGGAGTAAGAATTTGATAAGGAGTCATCAACCATGGTGTAATACCATAACCTGAATCACCTAGTAGCAGTGCATTGACAGTATCACCGCTCATCGCTGTGTAAGCATCTGAATTTTTCCATAATCGAGAATCGTGCACAGACCCGGGCACCTGGCAAAAACATTCGTAAATCATTCACTTGCGCTGCACGTAGCCTGTTCATTGATGCTGGAAACTCCTTCCCTGTTGATGTGTATTTGGTTTTCTTATTAAAATATGAGTACAATCCACTGCACCAATTGCATTTGGGGTGACCATTCAGCATTGGCTTCCTGAAGAGCCACAGCAGTTGTAGGAAACTGTACCCAATTCCTTGCTTTATACTTGATTGCATTAATAACTTCCCAGGATGTATTCGAGACCGTAGCGTGTGTAATACCAATATCCTCCGCAACATCAGCTTGAAACCCAGGATCTCTTACCTACCTTAAAAAAACCGCATCTTTTCAGTATTGTTAAGAGCCCCACCTCGTATTGCATTTGCCTCTGGAAGAAAGTGTTGCACAAGCCAGTCCACATTTTCTCTTTTCAAACGGTATAATTGTTTATATCTACTTACATCTCTGTCTCTGCGCTTTGTATAACTTTTTATTTTCCACTCAGGAGCTACAATCATGAATTCCGCCATAGTACTAAACTGCAGTAGAGAAAGCTGAGTTACCTATGGAGGTATCCTCACAAATAGCAAGCAATTGCTTACTAAAAGTGAGCAAGAGCTTGTTTTTATTAATACCAAATCGTGAGCATTTGCTCAGCGATTAAGATAAACAAGCAGTTGTTTGCGAGGAGGTTTTTATTTATTTATATTTATATTTATTTTTATTTATACAAAACCGAACAACCGCCTACGGTGCCTCGGTAGTAAAAACGGGCGTTAAATACTAATCAACAAAAAAAGAAAAGAAAAGAAACCGAACAAATGCTTGGATTTAGTGCGATTTGAGCAACTACTTGCTTTTATTTATACCATCCAATTGTGCCGCTGCTTGAGAAACCTTATTATCTAGCTGTAATTGTGCAATTTTCGTTTAAGGCTTGTCCACGATGCAACTTAAATTGCATGCCATCTTTCTATCGCACAACAAATGTCGCGCGTATTGTTTACACGCAGTAGGCAAATTCAGGTTTTTCCATGTTTGGCCACTCGAAAACTGGCACGCCCAAAGAGATGTTGCATTAAGTGCTTACATTATTCTACATGCATGACGCAATTTTACGCACATGCAACTTTACTGGTCAGTTAACCACTGACGACTAACCAAAGCCATCCAAAAAGCTATGAAGTGCAGCATACTCAGAATTAATAAAAATATAACACTTCACCAATATTTTGGAACAATAATCTGTTAAAATTAAGATCAGTTATAAAAGCTAGAAGAATTTATCATAAACATGTCATTGCCTCAGAAATAGAAAATAACTTAAATAAATATAGAAAAATTAGAAAAAAAAAAAACACAAAGAAACTATAGAAGAATATCGCAAAGCTGCATGGAAAAATACTGTAGAAGTAAACCTTTCCAGCAATATATGGGGCACACCTCTCAAATTAATAATGGAGAAAGTAAAAGCCCCAGCAGTGATATATACTGTGGATAAAGGGGAGAATAAAATGACTGTCAACTGGATAAACTCTATAAATCTCCCACTTCTAAAACTACTACCTAATGACATTAAAGAAATTGATATCCAAAGGCACAGGAAACTAAGAAATGAACTCATTAATGTAAAAATATTTAAAGATGTTATTCGCCGCTATGAAATTGAAATAAGAAAAACTACAAAAGAATTCAAGAAGAACAAACCATCAGGACCGGATGAAATAAAAACGGGAGTGCTACAACAGTTGAAAGATCAGTTTACTCAATACTTGTGTCAACTGTTTAATAACTGTCTATGGCAGGAAAGAGTGCCTTACTACTGGAAGGAAGTGAATATGATCATTTTAAACAATGGGGCTAACAGAGATCTCATGCAACCGAAATCCTATAGGCCTATTTGCTTACTAAAAGTTTTGGGGAAAATTCAAGAAAAATTATTGAGCAAAAGAATAGATGAATGTAGATCAATGATTGGTATGAATATTAAACAGTTTGGATTTACAAAGGATAAGTCAACAGAGGATGCTATTAACGAAGCAATAGAGACTGCAAAAACAACTAATAAAAAATATGTAATAGCAATATTTTTCCATATAGCGGGGGCGTTTGAAAACTTATGGTTGCCAGCACCGTTTCAAATTTAAGGAAAAAGAAATATCCAAAATGCATCTATAATTAGTTAACAAATTATTGCAGGGTATATGTAAAGATTGCAAACCAGATTATTAAAAAGGAAATTACCAATGAATGTCCACAAGGATCGATTTTAGAGCCGATATTAAGGGATATATTTTTTGGAATCTCTAAAGGAGAAATTAGAAGGATTAAACAGTATAAAAAAGATTATCACACATGCAGATGACTTAATAATAATAATAATAATAATAATAATAATAATAATAATAATAATAATAATAATAATAATAATAATAATAATAATAGAAAGGAAATTGAAAAGAAACGAATAACTGATCGTGTAAACAATTGGTGCATAAACGTAAAGTTGGAAATAGCTTTTCACAAATCATCATACATGTTTTAAAAGGAAAATTAACAGAAAACCCAGTATTAAAATTACCAATAATAATATAAAAAGATAAGCCGTAAATAAATATAGGTATCTATTTGGGTGAAATATTACAGTTTAAGAAGCATATAGAAAATACAAGAACTAGAGCACAAAAAGTTATGTTTAAGTTGGCCAATATTGTACAGAGATACTTCAATATGCAAGCTAAATGAATAAAAATCTATCATAATTGCATATTTGCAGCCATATTAAACTATGGTGGAGGAGTATGGGGGGAAAAGGCGCGCGATATACATTTTATGCGAACTTTAAGGAGCTCCAAAAGGAAAATTTTATTGAGATGTACAGAGGCATTTTCCACGTCCCTTACAATGGGACTATTAGTAATATGGTATGGGGCCAATTGATTAATTAGTTCGATTAAGAGTAACCTCTTATTAGCTTAAAAAACAAAATAACTGAAAAAAAAATAATGGAGATTATTGGCAAAAAGTGTAGAAATAAAAAAGAAATCAAATATTCTTTATTACAAATATGGCAACAAGAATGGAATGAAATAAATGAAAGTAGAAGATTGCATGAAATCTTCCCATCCATAAAGGAAGGATTACAATTCAAGCATATTCATCTCAATAAGAGTTTAGTGCATTATGTAACAGGACACGGTCCATATTGTTCATATCTGCTACGATTAAAATTACAAGCAAACAATACATGTACGGATTGTAATGTGACCGATACACCGAAACAAGTCTCATTTGAATGCCCTAAATACCAGCCAAATGTAGCTGAGGAAAGACGGCTACTTGCAGGGAAACACACCTGGAACATCATGATAGATAAAGATGATTATAGGGTATTGAATAAACAACAAATAAAATATCATGCAAAATGGCAGAAGAGTATATAAACAGCAAAAATCAAACAAGAGGAAAAATTCAAAGGTCAGAAATAAAGTATTCCCCTAGAAGATCCCAGGGAATCAAGAAAGGCAAGAAAGGTGTTTACAGTAGAATTAATTGAAGAAAAGGGTGATAAAGAAGATAATACCCAAATTGAATTAGAAGAAGGGAACAGAATTGACAGAAGAAGCAGTTTTCGGACCGAAAGGAAGCAGTTGAAACAAAAAGTAGACAGAGATCATAAGAAGGAGAGAACAGCAAGAAACTACACTGGCAACACACCATGGTCCAGTATAGTTGCTGCTTGAGATTGGATTGATGTCCAGGTCCTGATGCCTGGAATTCCAGTGGGGAGCAACCTGGATACCGAGTGTTAGTAGAAATGAAGATTGTAAACATTAAATCTGATAAAAATTGTAAATTAATTAATTCTAAATGTAATCATTGTTACTGGGTACCGGTAGTAATTGTAGGTGTATTTATAAATCATAGTTAAAATAGCCGTATTGCTGGATTCCAGTACCGGTTTAGTTTACTGAAGTAGTAGTTTTGTTTGTTATAGTATTAGAACTGTAGGTTTTAAAATCTGTACAATTTAAATTGTATTGAAAAAAATAAGAGGAATAAATAAAATAAATCTGCAGTATCATGTTCTGATGTAGAAACAAGATATCAGGGTATAAGCATTGCAGAATAAAAATTAAAAATATTGAATGTAGCCGGAGAGCACGTTTTCTGATGACGACGTTCTACCCGCAGTTTGCTTATCACTTATTTTACTACAACGACGAAGAAAAAGACATGAGAAAGCGAAAAGAAAATGTTGGATAAGAGATTGGATTTGTGAATTTTGTAGAGTTGTCAAAAACTTGCTAACCAGTTGTATGTGGGAGACCAAACGTTCTATAAAATTTCTAGAATGTCAATCAAATGACTTTGATTATCTGCTGAGAAGAATAGCGCCGTTAATACAAAAGAAAGACACGTTAATGAGAAAATCCATTTCACCAACAGAATGTCTTGATATTTAGCAACAGGTAAGTCAGTTTATGGTGAACTATAACCATTCGCGAAACAGTTGTCATTTTTAATGTAACCTATTTGAATGATTGTTTTTTCAAGCGACAGTTATCAATCATAAATATATCTATTTCATATACCAACATGCACCATTTCACGCATAGTACCTGAAGTATGTGATACTATTTACATAGTTATGAAAGAAGACTACATAAAGTTGTGTATTTATTTTTAAGGTGTACCTATACATTTCAGGTTACACTTTTATTCTTGAAACGGCTTATCCTGCTGTTCCATTAGATTTGTTGTCTGTGGCGGCAGTGCGTAAATGTTGACAATGGAATTGGAATGCCGAACTTCTTTTCTACATACTCATTGTTAACATTCAGAACATAATTGAAAAAAAAAAGAATACATTGCTGCATGCCACCCTTCATTTTGTATCTCAAATAATCGCCGCCGAGTTGTCGCATTTCATTTGCCACATACCAAAAATACTGAATTCATCTTTTTTTTTTTTTTTTTTTTTACGACATTCTGCAGTGAAGTAATTCATTGGTAAATGATAGCCTGCTCTTGTAGTTCGGAGCTACGACTTCATTTGTTGCCGCTATTCTGTGAAAATCTTGGAGCCTACCGCCACGGGTGGCCGAAGTCGTGAAATTGCGGACTCGTGAGCGGGAGGTCTGGAGTTTGAATCCCGCCAGCACCGTCCTGCCTGCCTGAGGTTTTTTCCAGGTTTTCCTCAGTCCTCATAAATGGCAAATGCCCTAAACTTGGGCCTGGAACGTTTCCTTCCTTAAAAATAAATTATTTCCCAATATATCATTTCATTTCATGTATCAGGTCCATCGCCTGTGGTGCCTATGTAGCAAAAACGGGCGTTAAACACTATTCATTCATTTGAAGAGCCTGGTCTTGATGAAGGAGAACAGTTGTTTTGAAAGTTTGCACATGAATCGCTTCCTTGTAGCTGTTCTACGTCACAGTCATCAACCACTGTTATACTCCTCATCACTTGGAGTAACCATTCCCTGTAATAAAGCGCACTTCAATTACTATTAAATGTTTATTATCTTACTTTTCAGACACCAAACACTTCTATTTGGATGGATTGAAATAGAAAATATTTCCAGGAGAAATAAATTTCCCTAACTGCTTAGGCGCTTTGGATGAAAAGCATGCAAATATCTGTGCTTCAGCAAACAGAGGCAATTTGTACTTCAACTATAAAGGCGCTTATAGTATCGTTTTAATGGTCCTAGCAGATGCTAATCATAAACTGGCCCATATAAATGTTGAATCTAAAGTACGAGACTCTGATGAAGGGAGGGATATTTGACAGAAATTGTTCTCTGTCGACTGCCCTTGCAAACAATGCATTAAAATGCCTAATGCAAAACCATTTGTCATTGTTGCAGATGATCCATTTGCACTAAAATCATAAATCATTAAACCCTTTGCTTTCAAAAATCAAAGCACTTAGGAAAAAATGTTTAAGAAGAGCTAGAATAATAATAATAATAATAATAATAATAATAATAATAATAATAATAATAATAATAATAATAATAATAATAATAATAATAATAATAATACAAATATATTTGGAATTACCTCAGCTTGATTTCGATGTTTCAGAAGAACAATGGAACTAGAACCGAATAAAGTAAAAAAAATTGCATGTGCTATTTGTTTAGTACACAATTTTTTAATTACACGTTTTCCATTATACGCTCCAAGGGAAACGTTCCATGAGGAAAATGAAGATGGAACAATTACGATGGGCTCTTAGTGCAATAGGGCTTGCGACTTTGGATCATAATTCAGCTATAAAATCTCATACTTCAGCTAAAAACATTCTTGATGAGTTCAAAGAGATTTTTGCCGTGAAAGAGAGTTTTTATAGCAATGCCACTACATTCGTCCTGGTGTGACGAAACATGAACTGAAGGACATCGAAGAACTCCCACTTTGTTTAATATTTATCTTCTACAATTCCTGATTTCGTTGCTGCTATTTTGCACCTCTCATTTGTGATTTAGGACCTCAATCTGTGTTTTTTGTTTTTATTTCATCCGGAGATATGTTCATTTCAGTTTCAATTTCATTTAAAGCATTCTGCCGTTTTTTGTTCATTCTTGAAGTCTGCAATTTCAACATTCCAAAAGTATTCTGTAAATTTAATAAATTTAATTAACTTACTTGTCATCTCCCTTGTCCATTTCGTGTTCCAAACCATAACTTATAAAGAGATTTAACACGTAATTACTACCATCATACAAACAATGATTGTTATATTTTGTTTACAATAAATGGAAATATGCATACCTGTACTCTCTCTCTCTCTCTCTCTCATTCAAAACACCTATACCAAAGCAGGTGTGTGTTAAAAGTGAGCAATTTGCGTTAAGTTGTGCAGACAATATACCAAAGCAGCAGACGTCAGTGAGCAAGTTTCGCCACAAAAATGGCCTAAACTGTTTTCGCAACTTTCAGATAGCGCAACTTTTTCTCTCCCCTGCATGTCACTTCTGAAATTGCCGGCAACTTGAATGTAGCGCGAGATTCGAGTGACGCCGGAATTTTCGAAATAGCACGAATGTTTACATTGAACTTTTATTGCGCAACTCGAAGTTGCATGCCATTTAAATTGCATCGTGAATAAGTATTTACTCTCAGGGCTGAAAGTACTGCTGCTGTGTGTCTTGTGCCTTTGAGTGCACAAGCGGCTAGCCAGAAGTGAGCGACAGCAGAGAGAGCCGAAGGTAGATTGGCACAGCTAGTAGCTAGATAATAACCTTAAGTATTAACGGAGCAATAGCTCGGGCAATTAGAGCGTCGTGCTACGCTTTTGTGAAGATAGGATAGTGGGTTCGAATACTACCATCTCGTGCGGTGTCCCCCCCCCCCTTTCTTTTTCATGCTGGAGTTCAAGAATATTTGCCACAATTACATTGATTAGTTCGCTGAATTAGTTGCGAATTGGAATAAGAGCAGTTTACCACAATTACAATGATTTAATCGCTAAACCACTGGGTCCACCAGTTTCTAGGATTTGCCCAAGATTAGCCGACAAGTTAGGTTAGTTTATGTTTATATGAATTAGTTGCGAATTGGAATAAGAGAACATTTCCCACCGTTACAATATTTTACCCGGCTATTAATGCCCCCATTACAGCGATTTACCCTTCCCTGTCCATTTATATTTGCAAAGTAAAGTGCGAAGGATAACTTCCGCTCTCTCCGCTGTCGCTCGGGCCTGACTAGCCGCTCGGGCGCTAACAAAACAAAGACACTTACCAGCAGTACTTTCAGTCCTGCGTGTAATGTCAAGTTAACTGTGCAAGTCACTACCTTCGGCTCTCTCGGCTCTCTCCGCTGTCGATCGGGACTGGCCAACCGCACGAGCGTTGCAAACAGAAAGAGATTCTATGATTCCACCAGCAGCACTAGTGCTTTCAGCCCTGTTTGTAACAACAAATGGGAAGCAGAGCTTCCGTAGCCGAAGGTAATGAGCTTTTGCAAATTTAGGCAAATAATTAGCCACCCATCCTGAGAGTGAGAATTTGTCGTTAAAAGCAGGGCTGAAAGCACTAGGAATTGTATGGAATCTCCTGCTGCAGTGGGATCATGGAGTCTCCGAGCGGCTGACCAGACCCGAGCGACAGCGGAGAGAACCGAGAGAGCCGAAGACAAGGACCTTGCACAGTTATAGCTATATAATAAGGCTTCACTGTCACAATAGCTCAGGCGGTTAGATTGTCATGCTATAGTTGTGAAGATAGTGGTTTTGAATCGTACCATCCCGATGATTTTTTCCCCCCTGCTGGATAAAGGAGATTGGCACAATTACAATGATTTACTCGGTAACATAGTATCACCTGCGATGCCTAAGTAGTAAAAACTGCCGTTAAACACTAATAAAAAAAAAGTCACACAGAATGGCCTATAAATTGGTCAATTTTTTTCTGCTTCAGTTAAAAGCAAATTGCCAGCATTACAATGATATATCCGCCCGTGCTATTTACATTTACGAAAAGGAGGCGAGCGTAGGCAGTCAAACCTTAGTGAGCCGCACCAAACCACTGGGTCCACCGGTTTCTAGGATATACCTGAGGTTTGCCTTAGGATTAGTTAGTGTATGTATATGAATTAGTTGCGAATTTATATAAGAGCACCACCGTTACAATATTTCGTCCGCCTAACCATGCCCCCATTACAGTGATTTGACCGCCCCTATCAACTTATATTTACGAAAAGGAGGCGAGCGTAGGCCGTCAAGCCTTATATTTTACCCGCGCACCAATGCACTAATAATTCCTTTTTTTTACAGGGCAACACATAGGTTACATTATTTTTAACAAAAAAGCATTACAGCCAACATGAGACACATGCACGTGCAGTGAACTCCGCTGTCGCTTGGGATTGGCCAGCCGCTCCGAGAGTGCATGATTTCACTGCAACAGGAGATTCCATACGATTCCTAGTGCTTTCAGCCCTGCTTGTAACGCCAAGCATAGAGATAGTTCAGGCGGTTGAAGTGTAGTGAATGTAAGTGGAACATTAATTTTATTTAACTTAGGAGTTACAGGAGATTCGCCATTATTACAATGATTTACCCGCTAACATAGTACTACGCGCACAATAAATGTGTGTATAAGTATATGTGTGTGTGTGTGTGTGTGTGTGTGTGTGTGTGTGTGTGTGTGTGTGTGTGTCTGTGTCTGTGTGTTCCTGCTGCAGTTAAGGGTTATTTGTCATCATTACAATGATTTAACCGACATCAATTTTTATTTATAAAAAGGAATCAAGGGTATGCCGCCAAGCCTTAGAGATCCGCAGCAAAACACTGGGTTCACCGGTTTCTAGGCTTTATTGGAGGTTAGTGTGTGTTTATATGAATTAATTGCGCATTCTAATAAACGAAAAATTGAAGAATCGCGATAACATTCGCAACTCCAAACTAATACTGAGAAGCGATAATTGGTGTATGTACATCAATTAATCGCGAATTCTAATAGGCAATAAATAGAAAGGCACGATAACATTCGCAATTCCAAACTAACATTGAGAAGCGATAATTAAATGTGAATTCCAATAGACGAAAAATAGAAGAGGTACAATAATATTCACAACTCCAAACTAACACAAAGGGGACGAAGTTTCAGACTTGACGTTACAAGCAAGGAAAAAATTTTGAGGGGTTCGGTTTTCTCCACTGCTGATTGTGAAAATCAGGGACGAGTCTTCCTCTATGGATAAGTGTTAATTCTTGTTTCATCGATACCTAACCCAAAGATTACATCTAACCATATTGTAGGTATTGCTTTTATACGATTTTTAAACATACGAGAGTATCTGTAATTAATGTCTCCTATTTTCTCTGCTTACTTTGCACTATACTATTCATGATCACATGCACATACAATATGATTTTAATACAATAAAATTTAAAATAATCAAGGTATGAGCCAATTTAAAATTAAATTGTTATTACTTTTTGCTTATGGAAATCCTGGCACTTAATCCATGGATCAGTCTATCGATGAATACCACGGGCCAAATAGTAGTTATTTCCCTATGATATGAAATTAATCTCTGTACTATTTTAATCCAGCTAAAACAGTACAGTTTAAATATTGCATGACATACCCCTAACAAAATCAGAAAAACAAATATCATTATTACCTTTAGAGTTCGTTCTTTAACTATAAATAATAATCTGACCTTTTTATCTCATACTATATCAAATAATAATAATGGTATATTATAATTGGGCTTGTAGACTGAGCAGTAGGTTCGTTTTTAGTTTTGTGTGACGGTTGCACGTTTGAACTTGGGGAAAGGCCAGTTCTGTTCTTTTTTCTTTTCTTTTCGTTTCTTTTTTTCTTTTCTTTTCTTTCTTTCTTTCTTTCTTTCTTTCTTTTTTTTTTTTTTTTTGATTAGTGTTTAACGCCCGTTTTAACTACTGAGGCACCACAGGCGGTATCGGCTCTGTGCTGGGGTAGAATGTTAATATGTACATTGGGTTTCAAAGGTTTCTGAGAGAGTCGAGTGTAAATTGTATCACAACTTGCTTTAGAGCCTCACTTATTAATCATTATAACAATTCAATTTAGACCATGGCTGGACTGGGACGAGCTCACCTTCTTATTTCTGCTATTTCATAAACACCTTTACTTACAAACCAGAAACGAAAATCATTGAGCCAGGGTACCAAGTAACCACTAATATAATTTTCATTAGATCATTATATTTAATACATTGTAACTCAATTAAGGTTATAAAACCTTACCAACCGTCCCTAAGGCGGCCCTTCAAAGTGTATGGCATATGTCCTTCACCTTCAACGATTTACACTTGGCTCTCTGAGAAATAAGAGACCGTTGAAAAGGTTGATACTCAACTCATTCACATGCTGTGCATGAGTAGAGCACGCCTTTCTCCATTTCAAACATGAAACTGTCACCGGAATTAACCTACCGCCCAGTCTATATGCCCAAAAATATGTGCTCTTACTCTGCATTGTCAACCCTCCGTATTATGAAAAAGTTTTATAATTAAGCCCTCCATGTGCCATATCCGCCCTGGGCCACCTTAATCCACGTTCTCGTCGATTACAAAAACACCTTAAATAGAGCAGCACTCAAAACAGATTATATAAGAATTAATGTGTGAATAATTGAATATCACATATAGAAGTTAAATAAAAACGGAAAATTCAATGAAAACTACATTAGTAACTACAAAATGTTGCCGTGTTACAAAGATAAAAGGAATTTTTAGGAAGTCTTTTACGAACGTAATTTTTATGTGTATGCGAGTATGCGCACTTTCAACTGAGTTTTGCTCTATTAATCATTACCTAAAAATAGTTACAGCACTATAGACTGCAACGTGTTTATAACAGTATTAAGAAAAAGCTGTCACTGCACCACGAATGTGTGAGATAGAAATACAATGTTTATGTAATACCTCGACGAAGCATAAACCAGCATAACCAGCACCGATGAGCACCTTAGCACTTAAGTTTTCTCCCAGTTGCGATGTAGAGCGCTGTAGGGTGGGCCCTGCCCTACACTCAACGAATTCGTAGATGCTGGTATGTGCACACAACTGGCTGGGTTAACCTCCCAAAGGTGGCGGTTTGGCCACTTTATTGGTGCAGAATAGAAAAATAAGCAGAGGTTGAGGGAACTTCCTCCCTTCGTTGTACAAGCTTTTCTGACACCTGATTATGAAATTACTCATTACACTTTGCAGTTCCCTCTGAGAAATGGCATCGATTTCTTGACGAATGTTAATTTTAAATTTATCTAAAGTGTGCGGATCTGTTTTGCACACTTTCTCTTTTAATGCTCCACAGAGATAAAGAACACTTCCTGTTTCATGCATTTATTTACTAATCGATGAATCGAACTACGATTAGGAACGTGAATATCAGGAAATTCCTCTTGAAATAATCTCCTTACAGCACGCGCTGATTCTGTACGCGCGCATGAATCATAGATGAATGCTCTTGGGAATAGAATTTCATTCAATACACTATATTGCTTCACCTAACAAATACGTGCTACTTGCGAAAGATTTCAACTCATAATGAAAGTCTCGCGCAGCGGAGGGGAAATATACTTCCCGCCTCCGCCGACATAGCGCTACCGACCGGTATAGCGGTTGCGTCAAGCATTGCTCATCCAGTACAAACCTATTTACACCAGTGGTACGTTAAGTTTAGAGGAAGATGACAGACATTGATGATACTAAAAATGTTTCACCAGATTACAATATCACAACTTTTTAATGTAAAATGGATACCAAAAGTTTATAATAACTTAAGAAAGTCAGTTGACATTTGACTAAATTACAGGCCTTTTCACGTGAATCGCACTGAAACTCTCTCTCTCTCTCTCTCTCTCTCTCTCTCTCTCTCTCTCTCTCTACACACACACACACACACACACACACACACAAATTAAATGAGGGAAAATGGCCATGGCCTCAAATTAAAGTAACTGCAACTTTTACTTAGTCTATTATTCCGTACCTATTTGGTAATTCGGACCAAAACGGTCAATACAGTAAAATTACTCTCAGACAAAAGTACCACATGCACTATAACAATCGATTACGAAAACACAAAATGAATATATAGTTAAAAATTTTTCTTCTTCTTAATCCATCACTTAGACAGATGTCAAGCTCATTCCATGACGATGCGAAGCTTAACAAAACAAAACAAAATCTAAAATATCCTTCCAACAAAGAATCAATATATAAGGAGGACTCCTATGATTTGGTAAACATGCCACTTTTAATACATAATCTTCCTATCTCTTTTTCCCCCCTCTCCTCTGCCCACGATTCGCTCTTGTCTTTGCTCTTCTCTCTTTTTTCCCTCCCCCCTATATGTTTCGACGGCTTACTTTAACACTACGTTTCTCGTACTGCAATCAAATACTCCGGTTGAACATAATGACTGTTGGTACAATGTAATGCAATTGGTATTCATCAACCAGTCACTTCTATTTAACATTGCTATTACAGGACTTCTATATTGTTATAAATTTAGATACATTTCATTAGGGATCAACATTCCATTTCCGCAATTTAGCATTTTGTATTGCAAACCGAAGCAAAATTGGATTTAATAAAAAAATGACTCAACTATTATTCTTTCGCTAATTGTCGGTACCTGATCTGCTGCCCTTCCCCTTCTTCTTTAAAAGTCCTTGTCCTTCATTCCCATATTCTCAACTATTCTATCATTTTCAGTTCTCCATCATTAGCTTCCGTTCTTCTCGACCGTTTTCTTTTCGAGCGAGGCTGAGACAGTGCATCGCCAGAGTGGGGAGAGTAATTCCACGACCTAACGAGAATGATCTTATTCACTACATTCGATGAAATTGAAATTGTCAGGTCACACACTATTCACAAGATGCACCTGAGGACCCTTTTAATATACTTCAGCAGAATTGGGATAGTTCCAACTATGTACATTTGAATGAGCTTATTGATATGGTACGGGAACTTCATCGGCAGTAACTTGTTACGTACATTCTAAATCTTGAAAATAAAGTAGTTGCACTAGACAGACAAATTTTCTAGTTCAGCCATAAACCAAATGTATTTGAACAAACTTACAAGATGTAAATATGACATCTTTACTTTCAAACTTGGCCAAAAAAAAGAAAATATATTAAATGATATTTAAGAAACTTCCCCAATGCCTGAATCTATTTCGATTCTGACTGGACGGCAGATTTTTTTCAATTCAGATGCTGTTTCCCACTATTTCATCATTACATGCACCTAATTATTATTTATAATATACAATTTTTATTCTATTGTATTGTTTTATTTATGAAATTACATAACATTCAACTTTTTATAAAAACCTGTTTAGTATAATAATACCTCTTCCAATGCCTCTCCTTCATCTTCTATTACTTCATCATTACGGGAATTTACATAATGTTCAGAAATTATCTTTGTTTGCATTACCTACGCATCCCTTATCCAATTTACATATTAACTCCTTCAACTCCCTTAAATATCTCAAAATGTCACCAAAAGCGCTAAACATATTTGTACTTGTCAATCTATGTAACCATACATCAACACACCCCACTACTTGACATAAACAAACTCCGCGTCGCCAGCATTTAATGCTTATCATACTTTTTATTCATATTTTAATCTTCACAGTATTAATGTTACAATTTATGTGTTAACTTCATATACTGAATGATATGGAACAAACAAACATCTTGTTTGTAGAATATAACTTTTTTGCAAAGTTAAATAGCATAAATAGTTTTTTTTTGTTTGTTTGTTTCAAAGTTAATATTTTATTTCTCAACACGCCCTTTTGGTTTATAAAAGTAAACAAAAAAGAGAAAATACTTTTGGTTCAAATCTAATATTTTTTATACAATATAACCTTTTTTTGAAAAGTTAAATAGTGTATATACTTTTTGTTTTTATAACTAGAAATTTCTCCCGGGCTTGGAAGCTGTGGTCTGTTGGAACCAAGGAGTCCAAACGTTTCATCCCCACCTGCGGAGGACATCTTCAATGCCGCTGTCTGAGTCTTCTGACTCTGTCGTGCCAGAACCTTCGCCCAGAAAACTCAGACCGCGCCACTGAAGATGTTCTCCGCAGGTGGGGATGAAACGTTTGGACTCCTTGGCTCTGACAGACCACAGCTTCCAGCTCGGAAGAAACTTCTAGTTATAAGTCTGACTCCGGCCATGAAAGCTTCCGACTACTGATTTCTTTTTTCAAATTAATATTCTATTTCTCAACATTTACTTCTTATTTATAAAAGTATACCAAAGAGTCAATTTTTTATTGCAACGTTATATTATTGGCCTAACATAACTTCTTTTTGCAAATTTAAATAGTGTAAAAGGTTCTTTTTCATTTTTTCGCAAACAGGTATATTTTATTTTTAATATTTGGCAACCTGTAAAAGTATGCATTTACTATTAACGTACTCGTTTGTTAATGTTACAACGATTATTTACATATTTTACTTGTCGGAGAAATTATTTTTGTGAAACTTATTAGTTTTTGCACAACAAAACTTTTTTTTTGTAAAGTTAAATACCATAAACGGCACGTTTTCACAAACAGGTATATCTTATTTGTTAACATGTTATTGAGTTGCTATTAAATTGAAAATATTTACACAATTTAACATTTTGCTTACAGCGTACAAATTTCCGCTACTTTGTAATTCAACATATGTTTAGTTCACAGTTTTGTCACCAAGACTTACACATATAACTTTAAACGTGCGCCACCCATTCAACCCTACCCCCTCGCCGCACCATTCTCTTTCCATAGCTGCGGGACGAACGCACGCTGGACTGCGCCTGTCTAATCACAATGCATTTTATTCTGACCAATCAAATTCCTTATCTTCATGTTCTCTACCAATTACCCACTTCCTTACCAACTTTTTACTCCTTACATTTATATTATCTTATATATATATATATATATATATATATATATATATAATTTATTATCGAATTCCCTCCATCAACTCAGTTGTGACTAAATCTACACCTCCTGCTAAGGTGACTTGAGATAAATTCCGAGAAAAATTTTAAATTGCAAATCAAAAAGAAAGGAGATCTACACTCTGAACACCCCAATAAAACATGAATATACTTGATAAAAATTAATAAACAAAACCTAGCACCAGTTTAATTCCATTTTACTTCCTTACCAAAGTTTTAATGCTTACATACCGTCAGTTAACTCAGTAATTCGCCGACATCCTACCTATAAACATCTGGTAAGCCGAATTTGTATTAAGAAAAGCCCCCTGAGGCAGTATATTTGTAAACAATTGCATATATGCAACTTGACCAAAACTTTAATAAAAAAAAAAAAGCTGCTTATAGTTGTATAATACAATTTTTGTACTTGTAATACATAAGGTAAATAATTACATATATGTACTTGACAATGAAAATATAAAAATAAATCCCCAGGCACAAGGTGATCTATTCAAATATCGCTGCTTCAAGGACTGGACACCGTTGCTCCGGCGGCCAGCTAGGAAAAAATTTCCTTGAAGTTGTGCGTCATTTTGTAGGTCGCCCCAGTGGTAATATTATTGCTGTAGGCAAATATGGAGGCTAGAACCACTGCACAGCTAATCCCTCTATCCTTTCCATTGTAGCATTCACCACACAGTTTACTGGTTTCCCTGGTAGTTCTTGATCACTGTACATAAAAATCTTACAAACCTCGAGACTCCTCTCCTATTCAATGAATACAAACCTTGCATACGTCTGTACCTCCCAGCCAATAATTTTCGTCTCCATTACTCAGTTTCAAATGAGAATATCCAATCAAGTTCCTGATCTATTCGCTGGACTCGTAACCTGTTTACACCCCGGTTATTTCGAGCAGCCATGGAATGACAATGTGACATGGATTGAACTGTCACAGAGAGAGGTTATTACAATAAGTCAAGAAGAGTTGATGTAATTTATGCATTAACAGTTATTACATATTAGTATAATAATGTTTCAAAGTGAAGGCCATTTTATTATGACTAAATTTCATTTCTTACCCAACGTGTTATTTTGAAATCCTCTGGACATTCCATGCATAACAACTTATTTATGACCATTACCTATCACAACAAAACGCGGATATTGTAACCATGATGCCACTTTCTGTCATAATACTTTTTTAAAGTATGGTGATCTTGAGCAAACAGGCGCTTTGCAGTTCAATATATTGTTTATGTATGTTTACCTGATACTTCGTCGCTCGTATTGCAAAATAGTCGGCACAGCTGTCATATTGAATGCACTCTTCAATTACGCGGTCCGACGTATTATTGGCAATAGCTACTGGACAAACGTAACTTCTTTATAGTGTTCGAGGGAGGATCCCTGGGACTGGAACTATATTGATATAAGGAATGAATGGATGACTCTCAGGGGATGATATTTTCAATCCAAGAAAAGTCTTATCAAGATCTGCAGAGAAAAGAAAAATGAAAACTTGGAACACTAATCCAGTAAATGTATAGCTCTGATCTAGGACAAAGCATAACGAGAACAATGAGTTCTTTTGTTGAAATTGTTACAGGCCTGCATATCAACAAATAATATTTGTAAACATAATAGCACAAATAAATAACACTATCGAAATGAGAAAATTACTATTAAAAGAAGATAACTTTTTCGAGGCTTTAGGAAGAATCACAAGACTATACGAAAATATGAAACAAGAAAATATTGAATCAAGAACAGAAAACAAGTATTGAGGGGAAAGAAACAACAACAACCGAACCACTATCATACGTACATATATGGGCTAAAACAATTCTTAGCGAGAAAACAGTTACGATGAAAGGGGGGAAAATATAAAACAAAAACTGTACTCATTTTATTTCATCTACGAAAGGGGAAAATATGAAGGGGTGTAAGTTATTCTCACAAACAAGTTAAAGTCTGCTGAAAAAAAAAATGGATTAGAAATATAAGAACCACGAATTAAACGTCGATCCTAGATGCAGATTCATAGAAAGATATAACAAATATCCTAAGCAGCAAATATCTAAGATATACAAATGGAATTAACGAGAAAGAGAAACCCTCTCTCACTTTATCACGTCTTAGTAGGGTAAAAATAAGATATTTAATTTTCAAACCACATTTCAAAGATCCAAAGAGGAGTTTGAAGAAAACTCCAGATTCCGTTTTAAAATGGATTTAAGGAAAGGACCACAGTACATCGAGTGACTTAAATTTCATCCAACATAATTACTTATTTCAAATGGGAAACTTTACATTGGATTCCAATTAATATCCAAAAAGAAATATACAGAAGTCGCAAGATGTATAAAAAGTCATGAATTACGTCATGTGGGCAAATACTGCACAAAAGAAAATTTAAAAAAATGTGGAGATCATGAAAAAAAAAAATGTAGATAAAATGAGCTACTTAAAATATGCATACTATGTATAAGAAGGATGAAAAATGCCCAGAAAAAAGGAGTACCCTACCTACAAAAGGATGTGGAAACGACTAGTCTCAAGAATTACTATGAATATTAAATTTATTGATAAAGAGACGAAGAAAAGATTGAAAAGAAGTACACCAAACAGACTGAGAAGAAATATGTAGAGAATTAAATTGCAAGGAGGGGAGAAAAAAATTGCCATCGTTTAGACATGTAACTAGGAAGTTACATCCAAAAGGAAACAAAATAACATTTCCTATTCGAGAGGCAGCGGATAGATAGACTTTAATTAATAAGATGAGTCAATCTTCTTTCAGAACCAAAAGAATTGTGGGAACTTCTTCAAATGTGTGCGCGACACACACACACACACACACACACCTACCCACTCACACCACTGTAACATATACAGGAAAAATGAAAATATTTGTCTCGAGAACTATTTAATAATTACGTAATAGACCATGGAAGAATAACACAGACTTCCAACTAATTTGGTCCAAGAGTCATTCATATATACATACCATTCATAATGGTTACATGTCTATATGTTTTCATAATTACATTAATTAAAGCTCAAAACAGCTAGTCATGTCGGAAATAAGTAAAATAATATAATATATGCAAATAGACATCATTCATATTCAAAAACCATGTAACATAAATGGAAATTTGGTATGTATGCTCGTATCATTCAGAAAAATCAACGTTGGAGAAAATACCTAAGGCAGCACAAATTATAATCAAAAGGATATATAAATAAAAAAGATTTCACAATTTTGTGACACTCACACTAATTGTATAGGGGTTCAATATACAATGTGCGCTTTGTTCATGACACGCACCTCTGCAGACAGCTCTTGTTGCAAAGGAAGCTGTGAGCTAGATCTGAGCTGTAGGGTGGATCCACCATCCACCCTACAGCTTAGATCTAGCTCCCAGGGACTGTTTCCTTTTCTCAAAACTTAAGAAGGACCTTCGAGGAAGGAAATTTAAGTTTGACGAAGAATTGATGGATGCTGATTATGCCCATTTTGCAGACAAGACTTCCAACTATTTGTGGAGGGGGAGGGGATTGAAATGTTAATTCAAAGATGTGAGAAGTCTAATGCAATAAAGGGTAACTATATTGAAAAGTGAAATGTTGGTTGTCTTTATCATACCTACAAAATGGTTACGTCGGAAACTTATGAATCTACCTTGGTAGAAATATACCTAAGTTATATGGCACACTTAGTTGCCACATTGTAAATGAATGAATAGTGTTTAACGCCCGTTTTTGCTACAGAGGCACCACAGGCGATGGACACTGATGATACATTAGATGAAATGATATATTGAGAAAGGATTTATTTTTAAGGAAGGAAACGTTCCAGGCCTAAGTTTAGGATACCTCCCCGGCATTTGCCATTTATGAGGACTGAGGAAAATCTGTAAAAACCCTCAGTCAGGGAGGACGGTCCTGGCGGGATTCGAACCCCAGACCTCCCGCTCACGAGTCCGCGCCTTAACGACCTCGGCCACCCGTTGCGGTACCACATTGTAAAGAAGTCACATACTCTCTCCTGAAAGAATACAAAACATTCTTAATGTGCAATTTATCTGCTGATAATTTTATTAATCAGCTAATTAATTCAATATTAGTTCAATTTTGAATCGAACATAGTGAAACACGCACTAATAACCTCTGTGAGTAGGAACATTAAAACACTTTTGGTTTCACTTGCATGAGATATTACTCAGGACATATGTTTCGTGGGAATGTTTTCCACAACAGCTGTTCACGACTTAAGCACTATGGTGCGATTGCCGAATTAGATTTGGAGCTGTATGAATTACATCTATAGTTATCAAAATCCTTAGGCACAGTAATTTGGGAAAAATTGGAAAGAAATTACTTTGGATTTATTAGTTTGCGAGTTAAACAGAAAGCCATTTGCCAAAAGATGAAATTTAAAAAGCTACATAAAAAACCTGCCGATAAAGCAAACATTAGCAAACCTAACCTCAACGTCGTCAACCTCTTTAAAGAACGTTTCAATTCGGAAGAAATGGAATTCTTAAATAAAGGCATTAACACATGCATAGGTTTCTCTAGTAATCTACATGACTATGTAGCAGATATAGAGCTGGCAATAGAGAATTTAGGCATAACAGACAAAAATTTCGTCAGAAAAACGTCGGCAAAAATACTACAGGAATTTAGAAATAATAACTCTGGCCGAAGATCTCATTTAAAAATAACAAAAGCTCTCAACAATAAAAATGTGATTTAGACAAAGGCTGACAAAGGCAATAAAATCGTCATTTTACATAAAGAAGACTACAAACAAAGGATGTGTTAAATAGTGACGAATTTATATAAGTAAAAACAGACCCTTTGAAAAATGCATACAAACTATGGAAGAAATTTTTGAAAATAGTAACCCGATTCCAAAAACAGATAGATACAAAATTAAAGTTCACACACATCTTTAGCCAATATATATGGCCTTCCAAAGATCCATAAACCTGAAAGAAGTATGAGGCCAATTATTAATAACATAAACACTCCGATCTACCGCTTAGCAAGTTGGTTATCATTACAGTTCCATTCACTACCAAAATTTGATAGCTTAAGTTTAAAAAACTCCATGGACCTCGTCAATAAAATTAAAAATATAAAATTATCACCGAACGACACATTTCTTTCTTTTGATGTCAAAGCCCTATTTCCCAGCATACCACAGAATAAATTATTGGTCTAATTAAGAAAATTGTTGTTGTCAGCTGACCTTACAGAAGAACACATCAAAGAATGCATTGAATTCCCTAAGTTGTGCATAAATCAAGCATTTTTATGTGAGGAAAAATTTTTTAAACAAAAAGCAGGATTGGTAATGGGCAGTCCATTATCACCTTTCCTAGCTGTCTTATTCATGAGCTATTTTGAGATGCACATCACTAAGGCTTTTCCCCACATTTTTAAGGTTTGGCATAGATATGTAGATGATGTATTCGCCATTATAAACAAAAAGCATGTGGAAGAATGCACTAAAACTTTTAAACCTACAAGAACCTTGTATTAAGTTTACCATTGAAACAGAAGCAGACAACAGGTTACCATTTTTGGATCTGAGGATAATAAAATGTAAAAATAAACTTGAATTTGGCATCTACAGAAAAGACACACATACAGACAATTATATCAAGGCCCATGGTTTCAATCCAAGATCACACAAGGAAGCAGCATTCAACAGCATGATATACAGATTAATAAATATAGCACTGAACAAAGAAAAATACAAGAATGAATATTTACATAGTAGAAGCAGCTAAATCTAATGGGTTCAACAAACAGATGATTAACCAAAAAATAAAAAGATTCCAAAAACAAAGAAGAGTTAAACAAATAACAACTTTGAGTGATTCAACAAAGGACAAAGATTTTAAAAAGTTTACTTACCATCCATCAGCTAATAAGAAATTTCAAAAAATTTTTAAGCTGTACAATATTATCTTAGCACCTCAAAATAGATACAGTGTAAAAAATTTAATGAAATTAAAAAAAATCGATTCCAAGCCCGAAGAGGAAAAATCTAGTATTTACCAAATTAATTGTAAGGATTGTAAAAAGATATATGTAGGAAAAACAAAGAGAAATATAGGCATTAGGTTGAAAGAACATTGGAAAAACATCCGTTACAAACAAACAGATAAATCAGTTGTGGCAGCACATTTCTGGAATGAAAACCATGAAATAGAAAATGGCATAAAGTTATTAAAAACTGTTCAGCAACCAAAAGAACTAAATATTTGGGAAAGGATTTATATAAAAAAACATGAGCGTAACCTTATGAATTTTGATATCCCAGAAACAGACAACACTTTATTTAAGTTCATCACAAGACCACAAGTGTCCACCCTGATTCCTACCTATCCAACTTCTGCGAATGATCCATTAGTCGTGAACAGCTGATGATGTGGAAAACATTTCCACGAAACATATATCCTGAACATATATCTCATTTAAGTGAAACCAAAAAGAGTGTTTTAATATTCCGACTCACAGAGATTATTAGCTAATTAATTACTTAATATAACTAGCAACTTTATAGAATAACTGGCATAATAAATCCAAATTGTGTGCTTTTAATTATAAAAGTAAGTTACTGTTATAATACAGAAAATAGCAAAGAAGTATTGTAAGTTAGTTACAAAGTTGTTCTATTTACTGCATTTGGAGAATATTTTTCAACTATAGGCCAATTGCTTATCCTGAAGATGTTTACATTGATTATCTTTCCTTAAGCACATTTCTATTTATCTTCAGCCACCTTTACTGGGCCTTTTTTTTGTCAGCTGACCAGAGGAATAGTTCTAGCTGGTCCACCATTTTGCTTGCAGCTACTACATTGTTCTTGTAAATGCCATTTTCATTATTAAAATGGTGATATCAAAATATGAGAATGAAACTGAACATTCCCCTAACACATCCACCAGTACAAGTACAATGTTGTTCCACATTTTGCTCATGTTGACGAAAACTGGCATTTACGACATTGTTTGGGTGAGCCAATCAACAAAAGCACTTACAGGGATATCATCAATTTGTACATAGAGGCAACTTCAGACCTAAAAGTGATAGCATATTATGAACATTTTCAGCAAATTCAATTAATACTTAAGAAGCAACATACAAGGGAACAGCAACAGAAGCTTGATGTTTTTGTCAAGCATATATCAGTACAATGATATGTATATAATATTTTCAAAATAACATTGCAGCACTAAAACCACATTAAAATAGGAAGGGTTATGCGGAATTTTTAATATCATTCTATCCTTTAGTGCCTCATTTTGAAAATATGAAGCTAAAAAATGCTTTAATCCTACCCGCAATTGTTCATAACTATAAAAAATTAAAAGTAACCATATTGACTTTAGCAAGTGAATAGTATTTCTGCCTGGTAAAGACAAGAAATATGAGTAGTCCTGCTTATGTGACAATGCATCACAAATTGTCGTTTAGCTCAAATGTCTTCTTTTAATAATAAAGGTCTATGAATTTTTTGAATGGATGGAAATAAATGCACATATGTTTTGTGATTTTTCAAATAAGTACATACATTATCTGCATTTATAACAATCCATGTACAAATTATTAGCAGTTTGCTGCATTAGGAAAGAGTGTATGTCATAGATATTAGCATAATATTATTCTATATTTTTATTCCGTGCATTAATATCATGTAGCTGCTTTCTATATGCTAAATAAACTGTCCACACCAAGCTACATATGCCAACATATGAAACTTTGTTCTTGTTTGGGATATACAAATAGTTGACAGTTTGAAGTACTGGCCACACACACACTCCAACCTAAAATACAAAAGAAGGAACAAATTAACTATAAATAAATAAATTACAGCTACATGCCTGTGCATTGCAAGTGTGAGGTCAATATAAAGACACTTGCATCTAGGTTCCACATAATGGGATATATATAGCTAAATATAAGAGCTGAAAGTCGTGTCAAAACATGAAATACTGTACATGTCTCATGAAACAAGTTTTAGAAACTGAATCCATAAAAAAGAAATGTCTTGATGTTGTAGTTGCAGTAAAAACAAACCAAAACTATTTTATACTTCTCTATATGCTATATTTAAAGAGTTCAAAATTGCGGAAAGAAGGGTTAACACAAACTTTGATAAATTATTTATGTTAAATCTTCTACATTAATTTTTTATTATAAAATCACTCAAATTTCAATATTTTGTTCCACTTACTTGGCTATGTTTCAAAGGCTGTTGCCTTCATCATTATCATGGTTCCATTGCCAGCTTCCCAGTGAGATATTTTGATGGGACTCAATAGATTTTACAAATTTAGTGATAAGGTTACTGTTGTTTGGAAGATCAAAATTAACTCTTATTTTGTTTTTTTTGTTTTGTTTTGTTTTTTTTTTTTTTTAGCTTGAAACGATAATTGGAACTTGTATAATTTTAATTATAGTTTTTTTTTAGTTTTTAACAGTTTTGGTTCATTTTGGATTATTTTACTTAAGCACATGGAGAAATCAGCATACCATTTCTGCTCCCCAACCCCCCCAAAAAATTCCAAAATGAACAAAAGGAAGTGGAACAAAATTAGTGAAATTTGAGTGATTTGCTCATCATAAAAAATTGCATAATTATACCATATTTCATTGTGAAAATTTCTGCTATTTAATGCTACACATAATGAATTGAAAAATAAATCCTAAAGCCCAGAAGGCAAAGAATTAAAAATGCAGCACTTATGAATAAATGGTGGAGCATGAATGGAATTATTTTCTTACTGTATCCAATACACTTGATTTCCAATAAAAAAAACTATTTTAATAACTTCATGCACTTAAGGAGCAAGGCTTGGATGCATGTTAATGTAATAGTAAGATGGTAGTATTATGCACTGTTACAAAAAGGATTTAAAATGATAAAATGAAATTTAAAATTTTATATTTCATCATAATAGTGAAACAGCGATTTCCCCTACCCCTTTAAACCAAGGCAATCATGAGCGATGATACCAAATTCAGTATATATATATAAAAACGAATCAATTTATAATTCTCATAAGCACAGTATGTTTGACCCAACCATTTGTAGCATATTCATATTTTCCTTGTTGGAGAGAGTGAAAAGTTGCTATACACAAAATTATCGAGGGTGCGAAACTGTATAGAGGTGTAATAGTTTATGTTTTACACTCGACCCAGGACCATAAAACTCTAGAGGATTTTTCTACGGACTACGCAGGGGGAAAACAGATTTCTTTTCTGAACCGTTAGCCTTTGTCGCACTCGATCCAGTTTCTTTACCAAGGACATGTAAACAACCCCTATTGAATATATTGCATAGAGTTAGGTCAGAGAACTCAAGCTACAAGGGACAGTGCTGAGAAAAGATGGAAATGAAGTCACCAATGAGAAGGGAAGAATTGCAATCATAACGCTTAAACTGTAGTGACGCAAGATGTTTGCAGAGTCATGAGGCGGTCTGACCGAAGTCAAATCAAATTATCGAAATGCCGAGAATTAGGGACCGTTCACAATTCTCCGCCAGTTTTTACACTGATCGTACTCCGCTGAGATTTCCACTAACCGTGTTCTTTTGTTACGTGAGCCAGACTTGTCATTCGTTCAACTAGATAGTGTAGCATAGTTAAGTTGTGCTTTAATGAAAGATATCAGCTGGAAAAAGGAACATTGTCGAAAGATATTCTACGAAGCGGCCTGGTGTCGCAGTGGTTGCCCTAGTCTCAAGTTTCCTCCCCATTAAAGAGCGTTAAATAAAGAACCATATATCAGTGATTAACTTTTAACTGAGTCTTTTCAATTGGACATGTTCCTCCAAGTTCTTTTACCTGAAGAGCTCCGAGGCGTCTCCCAAAATGCACTAGGAATTCTCACCTTAGCCAGGTGCATTGAAGGAAGTATCCCTTCATAATTAATAGAAGCGAAGAAGAGTGTGAAGATTTGAGCAGAGAAGAGGAAGACGGGATGCACAAAGGAAGTTACAAGGTGATCAACTCCTGTACTCAAAAATACATCTCCTGCATTCCCCATACACACCCTGAGAAAACCCCTTAAGACAAATCTGCTTCCTTCCCTTGGATACCAAAATTCCTACATAAATAATAATAATTCAGTAAATGCCTTCATAGTGTTTTTTACCATTTAATCATTAATAAACCTGGAAATACCGCTTCAATAGACATTCAATATATACAGTTAACTGGCTCAAGAAATATGAACACATTTTTTGACTTTGCTAAAAATAAATTTGTTTCAGTATTCCTATTTTCCTTAGTACCATGTCTTCGACTTTCCACTGCACTGTTTGTTGTGCACAATTTCATGACCTTTATTGTAATATGCATTCCAATATGCAATCTTCTGAATGCTGATATAGTCTTTCTCATAAACAATGGCAGTTAATGATTTTTTGTTTTTACTGTGAAAAACGTGATGGATGCATAACTTATTATCAGATATAATTCACTTCTTCATGGTGTTTGATATACTGCCTGGGTAATGTGCATCACAAAAGAAACCACTTGAATGCTGATACACACCCTAACAAAGTTTCACAATTTAGGCTATGTAGATAGAGTGATTCAAAAGTGTTGTGCCTTAGAATAACTCCATTAATGGTAAAGATATTGAACAGACTGATACAACAAAACACATATAAATGAAAAGCAGACTACATTGTGCACCATACACTGATAGCTGGGATTGGTATTGTTTGAATTAGCTGGTTGCACATATGATTCATTGTAATGGAAATGACAGGGCAATAGTAAATGTTGAGAGTCTGGCGCAAGCAGCAGAAGCGAGAGGTTGGGGTACTTGATGCTCTGTTGGAGAATGGACTTTTAGTGTGTCGAGCCACAACTATCAGTTGTATAAGGCGCAAAATGAATGAGCAGGAGAAAAGAAAACAAATGACAAAAGAATACCTGTGATTGATAGCAGTATTGGTTGTAATACTATTATAGGAGGAGTAGAATTTAACCCAGACCTGAAAAAATAAATCAGTTAATGGCCTGAAAATAATTTTTGAAGATATAGTGGATTTTAAGTAAACTGAACTGAATTGAGAATATTGTCAGTATAGACAATAAGATAGAAATGAAAGGAATGCTGTATATATTACGACAAAGGAAGTGCACGAAGAACTGTGTCTACAGAAAAAAAGTGGAAAAGTTGGAGAATAGACTAGATATGGAATCAAGAAGACAAAATATAGTAATATTTTTTGTAGTAAAATTGGCAATAGACAAAATTAAATGAGCAATTTTGAATATCGGAAGGAAGCTGAGAGAAACCAGAATTTATATATATCAGGATCATGGAAGAGAAGAGAAATATATTAGAAGATTATTACTAACGAAAATGAATTAAGTCGGGGGGGAGGGAATTGTAAGAAATTTAGAACTATAGATTGATGGAATAAAGAAGGATATGAATCATCAGGACAAAGATCAGAAGAGTGGATAACCAGGAATAGAGACAAAGCAGAATTGAATATGAAGGAAGAGGGGACTTTGAAAACGTGTGATGGATCCCTGCAATTGGATGAACGAAATGACGTCAAACGGAGCGATCAGGAAAAACAAGAGGCGATTTACATTAGCAGAGCGAGAAAACTACGGCAGAGGAAGCGGTGTCAACTCCAGAAGGAAGCACACTAGAATAAGCGGAAAGTGATGATGCGGCGACACATGAAAGAAAAACGAGATAAATGACAAAGCGATGATGCGGCGACATATGAAAAGAAAACGAGATAAATGGCAAAGCTGGAGAAGTTCAGAGTAGGAAGAAGAGGTTTAAGATTGAATTTGGACCTGAAGGTGGTGTTATTGAATGTAGAAGGGATCAAAGTTAAAAGTGTTACAGCAAGGGGACATCATAGCATTGGTGGAGACAGTGTAAGATCAGACTTGGAAGGTTATGTTTATATAGATGGGTATGGCAAAAGAAAGGAATAACAGAGGAAGAGTATCGGGTGGTATTGGAGTATTAGCAGTGGAACAGATGTGAATGAAGTGTAAAATACGACAAATAATGTGATTAAAGGTGAAAGGAGTGGGAATATGTATAGAATTAGGTATAGTATATAACTGAAGCGTCGGAGTTTTATAATAAGAACTTGTTTATGATGAAAGTCTGGAAGAATTAAAAAGAGAAAAATCCTAATGTGAAGTTTATTGTAGTATATAAGCTGCAGAACGAGCTTGCAGGAAAAGCTACGCTAGATTTCGGCACTATTCGGTTACAGTCGGCTTGCCTTTCATCAAGATAATTGTGTTACCTGCTAAATGCTAACCGATCGCACTGCAATAATAGTTAGCAGGAAAATATTTACAACATAACTAACGTTAGAACATAGTTATCCATAAATATGAAGTCAACAGTCGTAACATAGGGGAAGATTCAGATACTGAACTTTTACATTAAACCTCTGAATAAATGAAATAAAAACACAAACAATACAGATAAGGTAAAACAAACTATAATGAAACGCTGTCGCTAATCAGACATTTGTTTCATCTTCAATGTCATACATGGAGTCACTGCCATTCCCCTAGATGAATGGATAAGCTTTGATGCTTTGTGCAATATGTAATTGCTTTCAACATATTTTTCAATTTTAATGCAGTTCTTACACTGCACTGACCACTCTTCTGGCTAGTCGAAGTGATTTTTTCTGTCAGTAATATTCTTGCATCATCAAACTTGAATGTAATATTCTTTCGTGCTACGTATTCTTTAAGGGGGCTGGGTGGTTAACAGGGCTGCTTCTGGTGCTCAGAGTATAGACATTTTTAAACCGCTGTATTTTTCAAACTACTGCAGATAATTATATGAAATTTTGAAACAATATTTTTTTTTTTTTTTTTGAGTAGTGTTTAACGCCCGTTTTTACTACTGAGGCACCACAGGCGGTGGACACTGATGATACATGAGATGAAATGATAAATTGGGAAAGGATATTTTTTTTTTTTTTTTAAGGAAGGAAGCGTTCCAGGCCTAAGTTTAGGTACCTCCCCGGCATTTGCCAGTTATGAAGACTGAGGAAAACCTGGAAAAAACCCCAGTCAGGGAGGACGGTCCTGGCGGGATTCGAACCGCAGACCTCCCGCTCACGAGTCCGTGCCTTAACGACCTCGGCCACCCGTGGCGGTTTTTGAAACAATATGAAACTAACTAAAATGAGGTTAATGCATATAGAGAGATATGATTATTTTTATATGCTAATTTTTAAAGAATTTTTCATTGGTTATGCACTTAATGTTTGCACTCGTTCAGGTAGGTGTACGTTTCTCAGAAACTGTTTCACCTACGACTGTCAAATGTTTATATGTTGTTGTAAATTCTGACTAACACTTCTGACAATTTCCAACATAAATTTTATCATTATGCCGATTATTAGTTAAAGAAAAATTTTGTAATATTGTGTTCAAAAATGTTCGCATTTTGCAATAAAATATTTAAAAAAAAAAAAAAAAAAAAAAAAACTATAAGACGCTGATTCACTGTTGCTGGAATTTGTAGTATTTATCATTAAAAATGTACGGTAAAAATTTCAATGAAGACATCTCAAATAGTTTCTGAGAAAAGTGCACTTGAAGCATTAAAAAGTCAACCTATGGGAAATTGGTGTTAAAGATGAACATGCATAAACATAAGAGACTCAATAATTCAGAACTTTCCAGCCCCATAATCCTTATCACCGACACTCTCTTCACTCTTCCTAATTTGTTTCAGTAGTCTTCTTTCCATTCTGGTTTATTTGGTCATCATTTCTGCCTGTTTTTCCAGCTTCCATGACACGTCGTTTGTCGTCGATTTCTTGAAGAATTGTCTTCATGTTGTCAACAGATATTACCCCTAGATGTTTCAACACTTTATTCTGCTGGGTAGATTCATTATAAGTGATCACAGCATCCAGAATACCCAGTCTTAAAGTGGTAGCACATACATGAGTATTATTTTAGGATGCGTTCCCATATTACATTATGAAAACTTTAATTTGGGTTTTGATTTTTTTTTTTTGATTGATTTATTTATGGACGCTCTTTAACAGCTTAGGTCATCAGCATACCATTCAACTCGGGGCGTGAAACGGCCGACAAATTTTGCTCAGAGGCCTCTCTTTCAGGCTTGAGGTTCTTTATCGTGCCGTAAATGTACGACATGGGACCCACGGCTTCCGGGTTCGAACCCGCGATCTTGGGTGTAGGAGTGAAGTATGGTAACCACTACACCACCAGGATCGACATTTTGGGTTTTGAGATCGCCCAAGTTGACACTTCTCTAAAAGTTCCCCTTTAGACAGTTCACTAAAGTCTGGCTTTATTGCAAGTAGCATAGCTTCAGAGAGAGAGAGCTCATATCCAAGGTCCTCTGCACGTGGATAGCTGCACCAGGTATCAGGACACAAACCATGATGTGGGGAAGAGTGGATGGATATATGAAAGTACACTGCCTAAGACAGCCTTCTTCATTTCTTTGACAGTAGTCTTTGCTGCTCTTATTGCCAGTTTATAGTACAGCTAGAAATTTCTGGAACTGAAAGTCTGCCTCGACTAGAAATTGACTTTCAATCTGACAATAATTTTCCTGCCAGTGATTTCTTCAAGCTTCGAAAACGTCACTCCATCTCTGCAGTATATGGCCCATACACTCTACTTTATTTATCATTACATTAATGCCGTATATATTTTCTAACAGCAACTGCCAGCGTGGAGTGCTTGTTGTGAGAGTGGAAGCGCGCCGCCATTTTTAAATATAAAATGTAAAGTCCTTTGACACCGAATTGACACATGATAATGTACATATTATTGAACATCTGAAACTTTCTACTTTTTTAAGAAAAAAATAAAACATTTCAACCCATTTAACTACTCAGTAACCTTAATAATGGACAAAGTCATTTCTATTGGATTCAAATCAACATGGTACAGCATGTGACCATGATTGGCGAGAAGTTTTGTCAATTTTGCACTATTTTAGCAACATTTGTAGGCTTTTATCAAGTCATACAACTCAGGCTTCAGCATCTCAGTACTACATGGAATACCTTTCACCGATTACCAGTCTTGCTTCCGGGAGGATGCTGTAGACACAGGATCATGTCCTACATTTGTGATATACGCATTATTAATTACAGGACCGAGTTGGACAATAATTTAGAAGTGAGTTTTTCTTCCAGCTTTCATAATCCCTATAATTGATTTCAGTGTGGTAATTTCCGGTTCTTTGATTAACTTTGAAAGTCAGTTAGATAATTTGGATTGAATCCTTTAAAACTGGCATGTACCATTGTTAATCTTGGATCTTTCAAAATTGATGCTTTTATTCCAGTAGAGTTGTCGCTACAAGAGTTTGGTTTAGTGTGCGAGCTATGCACATACCGGCGTTTCCAAGCTGATGATACAAAAGTTCAGGGATGATGGAGAAACGCAAATGTATCAATTATTTACACATTGGACGAGGTTTATATTACGGATCATATAAACTACATTTCACTTATATAATTGGCGAGATCAGGAACCCTCGTCCAGAAACGAGGGAGTCGAAATTTATAAGCGAAATTCGTTATGTGTAGAATACTTTTATTTATCTGCACAACTTTCACAAGGTGCTACATTCACAACAGATGTTCCAAGTGGCGTCCCCCAGATTCGATGCAGACATGGCATCTTTGCACAAAGTTCCGTTGTATCCGTTGGCCGGCAAGACATCTCCGCACAAAGTTCCCTAGTATCCGTTGGAACAATGTCACAGGCAGCGGGAATTCTTGCCAAAAGATCCTCTTCAGTTCAACTGGTGACTCGTATAAAAGACTTTTCACATAACCCCACAAAAAGAAATCAATTGGGTTCAGATTAGATGAACGATCTAGTCATCAAAGAAGATCTCCTCTTTAATTCACCTTGCAGGGAAAGTCTTACACAGGTGTTCACGAACAGTATGTGCAAAGTGAGATGGAACTCCATCATGTTGGAACCACATATATTGACGAATATTTTAAGTTGAGTATATTCTATAACATTGGGGAGCTCAGCAACACACTGTACACTAATGCGGTTAAGCGGGGAGGATGTAGATACGGTCCTATTAGAAAGTCATTGACTATGCCCGCCCCGAGGTTTAGAGCAAATTTGTGTAGATGGCTCGTCACAACAGTAACGCGTGGACTCTCAACGACCCATACATTATTGCGAATATTCAGCTTTCTGTCTCTAGTGAAACAAGCGTCATCCGAGAAAAGTAAATACAGGAAAATTACAGTGCTGCATTATCCCTGGTTGAACACGACGTGAGGTGTGATGGCAGCAGGAGTAAATTCGTTACTGGAATTTTATTATTATCAATTGAGTGTTTGATTTTTTTCCTTGCATTCCTATATGAAATGAATCCGAAAATGTCCTTGAATATAAAATATGGATGGAAAGAGACTTTATCAATATTGGAATATGTCAAGGAATACAAATCAGGCCTATTCTTATTCAGCCATATTCTACAGAGTTGCTCACATTTGCCGAGACGTAAATTGCATGCACTTTTTGTTTATGGTAGAGATGCAGCTGCTGTTCCCACATTATTTTCCACACAGTACTCAGAGCGACCTATTTTACGTGCAACTGATTGAAGGCTCCGCATCCACGCGACCAAGCACTTCTTCCATTGCGGTAGTCCGTACACTGCCTCGTTCTCCTCGATCGTTGTATGGTGGTACCACCCGACCAGTTTCCCTTAACCGTTGGAACAGTCGTGGAAACATGATGTGGCTTGGAAGTCTCCTATATGGGTACTTGGCCTGATTAAATTTGCCAGTTTCCCAACTGTTCACATTAACTTGTCCACATACGAGAAGCATGCCGCATATTCCGCAAGCGTATACTCATTTAACTAAGCTAATCCACTGTACACAGACTGTAGTCTACAGATCTTCACATCTGGATTGACCATGTCGGATACACATGCGGCATCTGCGTTGCAGTAGTGAAGTTTCCTGTCCCCACCGCTCACGATGCATGCTTATATATTGGTAGGGTTAGCAAGTACATGTTAAGACATTAATGCATTACTTCGTACAAACAACTATTTGTACGTTCTCGTATTCCAGAATTTTGCCTAATAACTTTCGTCTCCGTTGTTTCCGGACCAGGGTTTCTCAAACTGATACATTCCCCCTTCTCTATAATTCCCAAAAGTGTGTATAATCAGCTCGGAAACACCCGGCATATTTCGTCAATATTGACTAATCCGCTTTCGTTTCGGAAACGTCTAACTCTCATTATGTATTGCATATGTAGCAGCTTAATATCATGCACCTCTATCAATATTTTTCTTTAATCTTCCGTTTTTATTCCAACGAAAACCCAGGCTTCCTACTTTCTTCCTCAATGTCGTTAATGCAACCCTTGAACTGAGCATCTTCCACCAGTTTTGTATGCAGTCTTTCCATTGTAAAACTATTTATTTATTTTTGAATGGTGTTTAACGCCCGTTTACACTAATGAGGGAATACAGGCGGTGGACACTGGTGACACATGAGATGAAATGATATATTGGGAAAGGATTTTTTTAAAGGAAGGAATTGTTCCAGGCCTAAGTTTAAGGTATCTCCCCGGCAATACCCATTTATGAGGACTAAGGAAAACCTGCAAAAACCCCCAGTCAGGGAGGACGGTCCTGGCAGGATCGAACCCCAAGCCTCTCGCTCGCCAGTCCGCACCTTAACGACCTCGGCCACCCGTAAGAGTTTGTAGGACTCTGTTCAATGGTTTTATCAAATTTTGAATAGTACCATACATTTAACAAAAGCATATAGTTTACATTTCTTTACAGTTTTTGGTCTTTTCTTTCCTGGCGCCACTTTCAACCTTATTTGCTTGTTTAGCCACATTTCGCACATATTTCTCCGACACACCGGTTGCTTCAGCTACCTTCTTTTTTAATATCTTTCAAATATTTACAGGATCCTATTTCGTTTTTCCATAACCCTATACACATTGCAAATAACTTCACTGGTTTGAATGGGTAACGTTTTAACACACTCTTAGATTTTAGAGGAAGATATTGCTACCGAGCTATGCAGTATGTACTTCACGTTCTTCAGGTTGAAATTTCAACAGTATAAACTTTACAACTAATCTGCTCTGCGACATAAACTTCTGAAGACCGCGTTAGCGACTGAGCTCTGCAAGACCATTAGGTGATATAAATATAAACAAGCTGTTGCTTCCGAGCTTCTATCCACAAGCAAGTTGAGAGTTGAGCATCAGGTCTGGTTAGGTAAAAATAAAAATACTTAAAAATAAAATAAATATAAATATAAATAAAATAAAAAAATAAAATATAATGAATAAAAATGCCTAAAAGTGGCCTAAATTCATCAGAAACTTGGGAGTGAGAGAAAGAGCTATGAGAAGTTCCTCTCCATCACTAAAAATAGTTGCAATATTGGAAAATTGCTATTAAATGGGTTTCAATACTGTTGAGTGAAGAATAAAATTTGCACTTATTGAAATTTGTCAAAGGTGCTATGAAGCAGAATAGAAGGTATTCATGCACTAAATGGTATGAATGAATGAATAGTGTTTAATGCCTGTTTTTGCTACAGAGGCACCAAAGGCATTGGACACTGATGATACATGAGATGAAATGATATATTGGGAAAGGATTTATTTTTAAGGAAGGAATTGTTCCAGGCCTAAGTTTAGGGTACTTCCCCAGCATTTGCCATTTATGAGGCCTGAGGAAAACCTGGAAAAAACCTCAGCCAGGGAGGATGGTCCTGGCAGGATTCAAACCCCAGACCTCTCGCTCACAAGTCCGCACCTTAATGACCTTGGCCACCTGTGCGGTGCACTGCATGGTGACCTGCAATGAGTCCTGAGTGCAGCACTATATGCCAAAGTCAAAGAGGACTAAAATGATGAAGAAAAGAGAAGGGCTGTCCAGCAAAAGCAAAAAAATTACTTGTCTGCAGAAAAGTCTTGGTAAAAGCCTTTTATTATAGAGAGGTCTTGTTTGCTTTTTGCTCACAATCACAGAACCATTAACAACATCTATTACTGCAATTTTTGTAAAGGTGCAAAGGGACTATTGATCAAAAAGACAAAACTTTGCTGCTTCATGACAATGTCAGACCTCATACCACAACCTGCACACCACAAAAGTTTGTTGAAATATTTTGGATTGCCCTTAAGCATTCTTCTTACAGTTTGGACCTTTTACCTTGTGATTTTCACATGTTTGAGCCAATTAAGGTATTATTGGGAGAGAAGCATTTCAATGATTATCAGAGGGAAGCAGTTTGTGCACAAATGGCTATCCTCCTCCTTTCTGTGATACAGAAATAAAAAACTCCAATCTGCTGACAAAAGTAAATACAGAAAGGTGGAAACTGTTGAAAAATAACTCATACTTTGTTTTGTAACATAATGTAATAAAATATTAAAATAATAATTTCTTTATATTTGATTGTAAGATAAGAAAATTTTAAAAAATTTATAGAATGACAAAACAAGTACTAAACCCAAAGGCAACAGAGAAGACATAATTGAAAATGTATAAAATCTTAGCAGTCCCATCATTATTTTACGGCTCAGAAGTGTAGGGATTAAAAACACATAATATAAGTAATATGACTGTAGCAGCTGAAATGAAATGCAGTCTCCCAGGAGTCGGTAGTGCTAACCATACTTGCCTTCTAAACTCAAGATCGTGGGTTCAAACCAATCGCGTCGATGAATTTTTTTGGGCATAAAAATCATTCCTTTGGAAGGGAAGTAAAGCCGTGGGTCCCATGTTGTACATTTATGGCATGAAAAAGAACCTCAAGCCTAAAGAAGAGACCTCTGAGCAAAATTTGTTGGTCATTTCATGGCCTGATTTGAATGGGACACTGATGACCTGAGATGTTAAAGAGCATCCGTAAATAAATCAAATAAAAAAAAATAAATATAAATAAACAAATGTCTCCTAGGAGAGAGCAATACTGTATTACAAAATAGAGGAAAACAAGATTTAAAAGACCTAGAGACAAATGCAACTGTGGCTGAAACAGATCTGGAGATGTAAACCATCCTAAATCATGAATGTGGGCATGGTGGTGACATCATGGTGAAGAATTTGTTATATTTAACAGAATAGCCTTTTATGGTAAAAATATATATACCTTCCAAGTTGACAGAAATTTAGCTTTAACTTCATTTACAGCTTCATTTGTTGACTTTCCCTCCAACAGGCTCATTCCAAAAAAGAAAGAAGTTATAGCAAATGGACCATAGGTAATTTGCTCAACCAATGCCTGAAATACAAAACATATGCACACACTTATTTTATATATATCAAAAGTGAAATTTTAAATAATCTATAGAAAAATATAATTGTATGAGTTTTGACAACATTCTCTACTCCATGCCATATGAAGCATAATTCTCCATTTAAAAACTGTATTAAAATGTTATCCAAGAAAATCTACTGACATAATAAAACTGTATTTTACTGACAGTTCAGTGTTACCATAATTGCTGTTCATTATTTATATCAATGAAATTTCACTATAAGGTAAATTTTTTATACATACAGATAACATATTAAATATAGAGATTTGCATACATCAACATCCTCATGCAGTCAGATTGAATGATTTCTTAATGCCAAACTTCTTATAAATACAATAACAATTGTACAATATTCAGAAAATCTAATATGACAACTTTATGCGCTTGAAATAAAATATCAAACAGATAAACACAGAAAACTTTCTAGGTGTTAAATATATAAAACAAACTTCATATTGGAGTGACAGTGAGTGAGTGCTTCATAGTGAAGCAATCATGTATTCTATATTAGGATAGTGAGTTGATTTTGTACTCTTATGCTCCAGTTGTGATTGACTCAGAGTATGGTTTCACAAACTTTTACCTCCATCACCAGCTGCATATTGACTCAGATTTTTAGATGATTTGATGTCTTTGGTGTAGCTCTGATGGTCACTCTAAAGACGTGCAATCTTAAAAAAAATTTGGTAGTTGATGATTCAGGTAAAGGCCTATGAAACATGTTCTGAGGAATTCAGTCAAAGTGGAGAATAAATTGACTCACTCGCCTGATCTAGAATTTATAGCTGGTGTTATCTAATTCTTTGCATTTGGTAATGAAACTATTAGCATTCTTGCTCTCCAGTATCTTTCTAGGATGAATTCAACAGGTACAACTTCAAGGTTTGAAGGTGTTCTTCTGTTATATCTTCTACCTTTGTTACAAGAGGACAATTTGTATTTGAATAAATTCCTTTTCGATTTAGATGTTTTCCAAATAGTCATGATTTTGTAATTAGTCTAAATTTTGCCACTGCAGTATTACATGGTATGTGGAGGATCATTTCTGATTTGTTATAATAACCTTTCACTTTTTGTTTTTGACTTTGTTATGCAATTCTTGAAAATGTTTATCATTGTGTTTATTTTTAATCATTCTTTTAATGGATTTGAAGGGTAATTTTTAGCGTTGGAATGGATTATCTTGGAGCCTTTTCTTTGTGAGAAAGTCAGCAGCTTCATTGCCAGAGATTCCACAATGTGCTGGCATCCACTGTAATTGTACTTTTTCCCAAAACTTTTGAAATTGAACAATTATTTGGTGGAATTCTTTAATTTTGATAGGTATTTTATTCAAATTTATGGCTTAGATTGCTTGCTGCATTAGAGTTTGAAAAAATAAAATCAAACTGGAACTTCTCTATCCAACATAAAAATTTGAGAAGTGATATGTGGAGAGTCATTATTTCTGCATCAACATTTATTGTATGTGATTCAAATTAGTTAGTACAATGAGAATTATGCTCAATCCTGAGCTATTGTTTCTTGTTGATCCATCTGCATAACATGCAACCATTCTTTTGGTGGGTACTTATTATTCATAACTTCCAAAGCTAAAACTGTTCTTAGGCATTTCAGATTTGACAGTTGATTTATCTAATTCTAATTGAATGTTAATAATTCAAAATATTCTCTTTTGATTTAAGAATATTGTTTGAATCTTTATTCTTATGGCTTTTGATAAAATTGTTGGCAACTTTAACATTTTTTCATGTTGAATGCCTGTTCTTCCAGCAACAGAACTTATGGTGGGTTTTGCCAACTGCTTTGTTGCACTGCTGTTATTGGATTGATTTTGCTCGGTTAGTTAACTGGTCCTGGTAACCTAGTGGTAATCTTACTTCCCTCATAGACCCAAGGTTGAAGGTTCAAAATCAGTCAGCATCAATGAATTTTTAGAGTGTAAAAACCCTTTCTTCAGAAGGGAAGTAAAGCCATTGTGGTCCGTTGTAAATTTAGAATGAACAGAGCCTCAAGCCTAAAAGAAAAGGACTCTGAGAAAAATTTATGGCTGTTTCATGCCCTGAATTTAATGGGATGCTAATGACCAAAGATGTTTATGAGCACCCTTAAATAAACCTAAAAACAATAATTTGCCAGTTATGAACCATAGTGCTTGATTTTGGAAGACTTCTAGTTCAAGTTTGAATTAGTTGCTGTAATGATTACCTCCCATTATAAAGAATTACTGGCTCTATAAATAGTATTTAATGTTTGTCTTGTGCTACCCCATTTTGCTCCAGATAATTCTTTTATGATTGAAAATCTTTTGGTTGTTTTCCAAGATAATTTAGAATTAAAAATCATTCCAAGATATTTTGTTTGCAATGTTTGTCTAAAAGGTTACTTTTATGTAATTTATTGTGCTTTTTATGCTAAATATTTGGAATGTTGTTCTTTTTTTCAACATTATCAATCATCCATTTGTGATTGTGCTATCTTTCTAGATGGTTCAGTGTTCTTTCCATTGAAGCCTTGTCTATGTATAGTGATGAGGATTTCCACATGTGTTTGCAAAATGAGCTGATTTTATTTCTAGCTTTCATACAGTGCAGGGTAGGTCATTAATATAGATATTAAGAGTTGTGCTCAGAACAGCTTCTTGGGGAATATTCTTTTTATCAAAATGTTTTGTACTATTATTGTATCTTGTAGCACAAAATCTCTGAGAGAGGAACTGTAAAACTTAATTTAGCATTTTATTCTGTATTCCTAGATTTATGAGCTTTTCAAGTAGCTATTATCTCCATATTAAGTCATATGCTTTTTGATAAGGTATCTTGGTTTTTGATAAAAGCTTTTTTAATATCTTGAGATAGATTAATCACACTTTCTTTTGTAGATAAGAGAACAACTTTAAATAAGTCTGCATTTCATAATTCACATTCTTTTTATATGTATTTGTTTGCTGTTTTCTTTGTTACACCCTTCATTCTTTTCTCTTTAATTTTTTGTTTCTAAACTTATTCACATATATTGCTATACTCTGTCCATAGTGGCAGCCTGCAATTGCAGATAGCTGTTATTGTTTGTCGATAAACAAACATATATTGTAGTGTATGTAGCTGTGGGAGATGGTTTTTGAAAGAATTTACTAGCTACTAGAAGAAATTTGTACATGTATGGAAATTAACAGTAATACGGTTCCTGAATAAGATGACAGAAAATGGAGGTTGGATGTTGCTTTTCTGACAGATCAATTAAATCAATTGAATGCTGTATTGCAAGGAACTTCTGATATAATACAATAAAAGAGAATAGAAGCATTCAAAAAAATATGGCACTTGGAAAAGTGATCTGAGTAACAGACACATGCACAATTTTCCAAAATTTCAGGATGTCAAGTAAATATTGAAATTAACATTCAGGGGTATGTAAATGTTCTAAGTACTCTTCAAAATTAACTTTAGACACCTACATCTTTCTTGCTAGATTATAAAAATGTGCCTAAAATGTACAGTGGAACTGATTGATCTGCAGTGCGACAGGGAAAATTAAAAACTTATTTTATAACAGAATAAGTCTTGAAACTTCTATATATACCTTCCAAATATAAGGTTTCTAAGCTTCTTTAGATATTCAGTGAATATAATGTCTTCTTCTTCTTCTGCCAATGCCCGTTCTTGGCTGGTCAGCCATTTGACGCTGTCCCACCCAGTACATCCATGCTCGTCCTTCTAATTCGTTTTCTCTTGGGTTGTTCTGAAGTGCTGTACAGTGTAGAAGATTCATTCCTTCCTCTTTTGAGCAGAGGGGGCAGATCGGAGAGTCGACTATGCCGATTGTGTGCAAATGTTTTTGTAGGTAATCGTGGTCTGTGGCCGTCCTGAAGGTGGTCATGGCCACTTTGCAGGGCAGATTGTTCAGGATAGGTTTTGATATAACCAGTTCCCATTTTTTACCAACTCCTGCTGCCCTCCAGGAGTCTGCGACGACTTTCTTTATATGGTTTGAAATTACATTGCATATAATGGCATAGGTAGAAGGGGGTGAAGGTTGATTCATTGTGCACAATATAATGTGTATCTTTGGATCTACATACTTTAGTGAAAATTCTGTTATGAATCTTGTCAAAACCAGATACAAATATTGGTTATCAGTTCAAAATCTGAAAAGTGTCCTAAGAATATATTGAGTACAAATTCTAATATTTAATATTAATACTCTGTTAAGAGCAAAAAGATCTTCAAGGTCACACTCCTTAAATACTGAAAAATAAATTTGTATCTATTAAGTCGCATAGCAACCTCTAAATATATTAGATACTAGAAATTACTAAATTTTGTAAAAGTGAGAAGTTATGTGAATATTACTAAAGAAATGCACACATATTTTCTACATCAGTGAGTCATTAATTTAAAATCTAAATTCAGTTTTATAAAGCTGCAGTGCAGGACATTTCTTTAGAAAGAAATTAAACTTATACTATTATCATTTATAAAATAAACATCTGTTTAAAAAATAAGCCATTATGATAAGAACTTCTCTTTCTAATATTACAAATTAATATGGCAGTGTGGCACTGCCTTTACCCTCCCTCACTGCTTATGGTTCCTTCCTAGTTGCTAGACATGCTTGCTCTAGATTTTTTGAATATTGCTTAGTAAACATTTATCTTTCCATAATGTCTACAAAATGAATATAAAAATACTACTTAATTTTTACTTGCCTTTGACAAAGCTGTTTTCAAATTGGAAGAGGGAAACATCAAAGAAGAAATTTTTATCCATGCTTGCAATGTAGGGGCAACAAAGCATGAGCCAAATATGCAGAATCTCAAAGCTTCTCCAAAATCAAATTCCTTTTTTCCAGAAATTGCTTGCTGGCACAGACTAGACGTTGGCCATGTAATGCTGTATACCACCACTCCCCTAAAGAAGGAATGCTTATCAAAAAAGCTTGCCAGTCGAGAAAACACAGAATACATCATTAGTCCTTATGCTTTTCTCTTAGCATTTGCTTTTGTTCATAATGTCAAAAACACTGAAAATAATAAAAAAAGTAATTATTTATCTCATTAGTGCATATCCAAAATACAAGAATTCTTTACAATTTCAGTTAATATGGAGGGTTGTACCAGTTAAGCTCAGACAATTTTGAATTGCTCTCCCACTTCCTTCAGTGGGATGTGCTTACAAGTGCTTACATGTCAGTTCATCAATATGTGCCTGCAGTCTGCTGGCACAGTCTGATGCAAATATTACTCTGTAATGGTTTCAAAACTTGATTTGTAGCAGGGGTACATTGTTCGGCTTTCGGATGCTGGTTACAGTCTTTCAATGGTAGTAGAGTGGTATAAAAAGAAAGGTCTTACCATAAGTAAGTTGTGTTTGGGCTGATAACACAGCTGCACAATAATGGATTCCAAACTGAGGCCCGATCTTCAAAAAAATAACAAGAAAAAGGACAAAACCAGCATAATAAAAAGAGCCAAGATGAAGGCAGCAGTGACACAAGAAAACCCTCCAACACAAAGAAGCATTGCCAGCCACAATAGAAAATCTAAAGGGTCTTTATAGGATAATCCACCAATAATTGGGCCTAGAATGATGGCACAAAAAAGCAGGCATGTCATAAAAGCTTCACCAATGCCAGAAAACTGTATGAACACCACCTGGCAGATAAAAAATGGCAACAGTTTCTTTAGATGATGCCTAGATTTATCTACATGACACAAACAAATCCCATGCTTGATATTATTGTATGACTCAGTTGAACTACACGATCTTAATGCTTCACTTATTTGTCATAATGTATAAAATGGTTTCAAGAACATTTGGTTCTCATCATCAGCTAAAATTCAACTGTTGGATAATTTGTTCAGCTGTGGGAATGTGTGTTCTGCTTTGATGGCGGTGTGATAAACTTGTAGTTTATGTTTTCATCCCCGGCAGCGTTGAAAATTAAAAAAAATTAAAAAAAAAACATTCACAATACTCTTAAAGAGTTTAATATTAGGTTGGCGCCAGTTAATAGATTTAATGTTAAAAACTTACTGATAGACAATGTTAATGACAGTATTACACAAGAGAAAAAAGAAGATATTTCAAAATAAATTGTGCAGAATGTGAAAAAATCTACATTGGAAAAACAAAGAGAAACATAGGCACAAGGTTAAAGGAACATTTCAGTACAAGCAAATAAACAATCAGCAGTAGCATATAATTTTAGGACTGAAAATCACGACATAGTGAGTAAAGTAAAATTATTAAAATCAGCACAAGGACCTATGGAACACGCAACCTGGGAGAAAATCTACATCTACATATATAAAGACAGCAGAATGAACTTCGACACTGCTGGAGGTGAAAACATAAACTACAAGTTTACCATACTGCCATCAGAGCAGAAACACATTCCCACAGCTCAACAAATTATCCGAAATTTGAATTTTAGCTGATGATGAGCACCAAATGTTCTCAAAATCGGTTCTATATATTATGACAAGTAAGTGAAGCATTAAGAGTGTGTAGTTCAACTAAATTATACAATAATATCAATTATATGATTGGCTTCACTGTGCAAGTTCCAATTTACATTTTAATTAAATCTCACACCATTTACTACCTCAAGTGGGCCAAAAGAGCACTCCAACCTCACCTGCAAAACAAGGAAAATTTTTACAAGGGATTCATGGCAGTTGCAGGTTACTGCATTAAGGGGAAATTTAACATTTACAGAGTTAAACATGTAAAAATTAATGCAGCCTCCTACCAAAGCAATGTGATGGATCCAATTTTTGATGAAGATATTCCCTGGTTGTAAGTGAGGATGTCCCAAATGTTTGGATCCACATAAATAAAGTACCCAGCCAAACTTCTCAATCATATCAGGACAACTACCACCAGAAATCTGTGGAAATGGGTGTCAATTGCATACAATTTAAAAGGATAAGTCACTAGATGCCCCACCAATGGATTTTTGCAGATTTGTTCTGCTAAAACAGCACCTTACTTCTCAACATCCCATACAACTGAGTGTCTCTGGAAAGACTGCCCAGTGGAGTGAGCTAACATCCTTCTTCCTGTTCTACGATGCAGTCTTCTATAACAGATATTGATTTGTAGAGCCATAGTTATGTCTGTGAACATCAAATTGAAAATAATTGGAGAAAAGGAATCTCAACATAAAAAAATGTAAGTAAAATCACCCAAGATTAACTGGAGCAACCCTCCAGAAAACAGAAAATACAAACAGTAATGTAGTGACAAATAAATAAATAAAAAAAAAATGATCCCTTAGTTCTTAAAATAAAATATAGTTGGAACTATCATGTAAAGTGAATACATATATTAATATGTTGTGATGAGTCAAACAAGTCACTCTTACAGCTTCACTAACTTACTTTTTATTACAGCATGCTTCACAAACTTTGTCTACATCATTAGCTACTTGTTGACCATTTGAAGGGTTGTCATAATCTTTGGAGGATGTACCATTTGGCTCTGGTTGACAGCTAATGAACCTGAAATTAGTGTTTTCTTCCTCTGGGATATCAGATTTCATTAGTCAAATTTTTAATTTGTGAATTACATTTTTTTCCATGTGCTAAGTTTCGTATGCCCTTCTACATGCCTTTAACAATTGTAATTTTTCTTGAATTTCATAATTTTCTGTTCCAAGGGCAAAAATATAAATTTCAGGTTCATCAGATGTCCACCAGAGCCAAATGGTACATCCTCCAAGGATTATGACAACCCTTCCGACAGTTGACAAATAGCTGATGATGTGGACAAAGGTCCATGAAGCATATTTTATTGTAAAGTAGTTAGTGAAGCTGAAAGAGTCATTAGTTTGAATCATCACAACATATTAATAATTAGGGTCTCTTAGGTTCAGTTTTATACTTTAAAAAAATTTGCTATTAAAATGAGAAATGTAAACAAAGTAGCATGCATTCAGTGAAAGCAGGTGAAGCAATATTTCAATAACTGATCTGCTATTGTAATAATTTGTTTAATAAACAATATATAATTACTTTCACACTTCTTTCATAATATAATATTCTCACAAATAAAGTGTGCAGCATTGTATTATGAGACAGTCAAAGCAATAATGAACATAGCATTGGTTTAAGCCTGTAGGCAGATTGGAGAAATCTGTTCATTTTAAATGGAAAAGCTTCAGATGAGTAATGTGCTTCTAAGAGATGTATCAATTTAACAATTTTATCTGTGTTGTCATACTTTGTTTGTAATACGTGATTCTTTACAGTTGCAATAAGTGAATTTCTGTACAATTTTCAATTTTTGGTTTCCTTGATTTCTTGATTATGAACATAAGTACTGTTGGGAACTGGAGAGATGGCTAACAACATGTGGGGAGAGAGGAGGATTTATATCTCCCAAACAAAACATTACACCCAAGAGCTTTCATATGTATCATCTATTCAAATTCTTAAAGCATTTCATTTGGTTTCGAGCTTCACTGTGTTAATAAGTGCATTATACTAATAGTGAACAGTTGGACATTTTGCATTGCATGGTTTAGATAGTGTTAGTGTACAGTTTCATTAATATATACACATACACACATATACATAAAATGGTCTATATGATATATATAATGATCTACTAATTATATAGATAAGCAAGTGTTTCTGAAACATACACTTAATGCATTTTCTTCTTTCACTCCTGAAGACTGACTGGGTTACTGCAATCATGTGAAAAGAGTAGAGAAACAATTTTGGGAAAAGGATGGGTTACTGGAGAACACCATTGACAGTTTCATTATTTCTTTGGGAGAAATGAATTAATCGAGTGTCTCGAGTGAGGAAAATGAAGATCTCTCTGATCTTGCCATTGCTCTATTTGACAAAGAATAAACAGAGCAGGTAGAAATTTCAGAAAGTGAATATCCAATTATATTTTATTAATTCATTAATAAGTTAGGATATGTTAAGCTATTAACTTAAGCCAAATGCTATATATGATACATCCACTACTCATGAACAATGCACACCATTCGTCTGAGAGATGTCAAAGTTAGGAAATGTTAAACATATTAACTTCAGCCTGTAAGTGGTCAATGTTTTCTAAACACATCATAGCACAACGACAGGCTGTTTACAATACATGCGCTACTCGTGAACAATGCCCTCCTCTGACATCATTGTGTTATTAGCACATTTCTCTGAATAGCCATCTCTCTAGTTCCCAACAGTACATGACTATTCAGATTTTAGCAATAATGCTGCCATGTATCATAAAAAAGCTTTTTACTGTATACTTTTCTAACTAGTCTTTCTCAAAAAAGAATGAAATTAATAAAATGGAAAGTAACACTGTAACTGCAAATCTTTGTCAAAAGACATTTAATAGATATTCCCTACTATGTTTCATAAATAAGGGTATACCTAAGAGTTGGTCAGTAGCCGTAATACATTATTTATATAAGGATAAGGATAATGTAGGTAATTTCCATAGCTACAGAGGTATAGTACTGCTGTTGAATTTTGGGGAAATATTCACTGCTATGCTGCCAGAAAGGACTGAAAATTGATGAGAAAATAACAATTGGTTTTGGAAAACAGTAACAGTATGTATGGTTTTGGAAAAGAAGAACTGTTTATAATATTGCAATATTAAGCACTATTATACACAAATGATTAAGAAAGAAGCATGGTAGGTGATATATAATGCTTGTTGATTTAGAAAAAGCATACAATAGTATTGGGCTTTTTCCTTCGCAGGACGGCTCCACATGCAGTTGGTCACAATTGACCGAGCTCTGCAGTTCTCCTCTAATTGCCAAGCTTGAAAGCTGGCAGGGGAGCCAGAGGGATGGTCAGTACAAGTTCAATTCTAGAAATGTACAGATGTGTTCTGTAAGTGCATACAGATTGGCTCGTGATGCAAAGAAATTGTTTCAAGAGAGATTCTTGATATTCAACTTTCAATTTGAAGTTCAATTCACAAATTGGTAAATAACTTTCATGAATTGGCAAGTATTCTAGATCAAAATTGTACACAGTCATGTACAGTACTCACAGAAAAAGCATTAGATTACATTGGACATGCTCTGGAATATTCCCCTAAAATTATTGTAGTGCAAGAACTTAAACCAGGTGTCCCTGCATTGAAGAGTACATTTTATGAATGGATTTTAAATAGCATGCATGACAGAGAAACTCAAACTAATATAATGTTCATCATGGACGAATGTAGACATGCTGATTATAAAACACCATTACTGGAGTTCAGAAAAACCTAGCCTGCTTCATGAGGAACCTGCATGATCAAAAGATAACAGTGTGGTGTGCCATTTTATATATGTACATATTTTAAGAAATAATAGTAATAGGTTCAGGGATAGGTCATGGTAACCACTTTTTTTCCTGAATAAGCAACAACATGAAAAATCTAACATATAAGGAACAACATGAAAAATCTAACATATACGATTGAAAGTATACGGAATGTACTTTCGAATGAAGTCATCAAATGTTGTATGTGAGTAGAGCTGCGTGTCTCAGCACGCTCCTAAGTTCAGTTGGTGAGCGACAGTGATCAGGAATGGTCACGAAGATGATGATGATTATGGCTTAAGGGTGCAAAACAGCTATGATCATTGGTGCCCAAAAACATTAAAAACTGCGCCAGAATTAAAAAAGTATTAATTAACACAAAATCAGTGCAAGTTAATTAACAGTAGCACTTTGTGCAATAAAATAAAACCCCATAACAAATAAAGGGTAAAATGTTCAAAAAACAAAAGACTGGTACTAAAATACAGCCGCAAGAGCGAAAAACACAAGTCTTATTATGGTCTAAAATTGTATCAATAAAACCCCAAAACAAACAACAAGGGTAATATTGACTACAACAAATAAAGACCGGCAGTAAAAAGCATCAGCAAGAGCTGAAGATACACCAGTCTTATAAAAGTCTAAAATGATAACAATAAAACCCCCAAAACAAATAACAAGGGCAATATGCAACACAGCAATTAAACACTGGTACTAAAACGATTCAGCAAAAGCTGAAATAACAAGAGTCTTAATATAGTCTAAAATTGCCGTCATGATTAAAATGATAGAGCCTCACACCTTGCTCCAAAAACCACAAGCACGGATAAAACAGAGCACTTGCTCAAAAGCAACCACATCATCTGCAAGCAACTCCGCAAGACAGGAGGGCAAACCTAAGGAAAGTCTAAAAGCTGCCAGATGATGGCAATCAAGTAAAATGTGACGCTCTGTAAAGGGGTGGTCACAGTGAGAGCAAGCTGGAGATGGTTGATCATTAAAAAGGTGACAGTGACTAAAACGGCAATGCCCAATTCTCAGACGAGCTAAAATTACTTCTTCGCGACGAACAGCGCGAGAAGTCAACCAGTTAAAAGGGGCGGATTTACATTCTCGAAGCTTATTGGCGGTTATTAAATCCCACTCATCGCGTCAGCGCGAGAGGATGTCTCCCCGTAAAGAATGTTAAAAATCTCCAAAATAAAAACGGTGCTCGTACTTAGCAGGGTCTAAAAGGGCGGATTTAGCTGCGACATCTGCGGCCTCATTACCTGGGAGTTCCACACGTCCAGGTACCCATAGTAAAGTCACCCTGACGCCAGCGTCAAAAAGCGTTAACACTAAATCCTTGATCTTCTGTATAAGAGGGTGGTGGTTGTACAGATTTCTAAAAGTTAAAATGGCACTCAAAGAGTCGGAAAAAATGACACTGCTCCCCAGCCCTTGGTCAGAAATGAATAAAATCGCCCGATAAATAGCATAAAGCTCCGCCATAAAATAGATGTCGCAACGTTAAGACCAAAAGTAAATCTAGCTCCATTAAAAACAAAGGCACATCTTACTCCCGTGTCAGATTTTGAGCCGTCGGTATATATAAAATTCCAGTCATTAAAAAGGAAACGAACTCGCTAAAATGACGACGAATTATGTGCTGCGGTCGAAGACTTTGGACAGGACGTAAGCCCAAGATGAACGGGGGCCTCTGCTGAAAGCCAAAGGGGAGAAGTATTTTCCCCGGCTAGGAAAAAAGCAGGTAATTCCGCGTCCAAGGTCCTTAACAACTCTTGAAAACAAAAACCAGAGGTCTAGAATTAAAAGACCGAGCTCAATAAAATGCAGCGAGAGACACATTAAAAAACTACTCATATGTGGGATGACGCGGTTGCACAGCTAATCGACAACCATAAGCAGAAATAAAACAACCCTACGGTAAAACAACGGAGGTTCTTCAGACTCCGCACATAAACTCGACACAGGACTGGTTGGGGATGCTCCAATAGCGACACGGATACCCCGGTGATGAATGGGGTTAAGGCGACGAAGAACGGTAGATCGCGCTGAGGCGTAAACTACACAGCCATAATCCAGTTTTGACCGGATGAGAGATCGATAAAAACGTAAAAGAACAGTCCGGTCAGCTTCCCAAGATGTGCCACTTACAACACGTAAAATACAGAGAACGTTGTCTGAGTGTGCTATATGCGATGACCAGCATAATTTCTTATCAAAGATTAAGCCAAGGAAGCTAACTTCGTCTGCGAAAGCAAGAACGTCTGGGCCAAGATGGAGGGACAGCGATGGATACTCCTTGTGGCGCCAGAAATTCATGCAGACGGTCTTCTCTACGGAGAATCGAAACCCGTGATTCACATTCCACGCGTAAAGGAGGTCGAGAGACAGCATTGGAGGCGGCGTTCCAAAAGACAGGTTCTCCGAGGGGTAAAAAGATGGCAAAATCGTCAACGAACAATGACGATTGGATTCCTGGCGGTAAGCACTCGATGATTGAGTTGTAAGCAATGACAAACAGTGTGCAGCTAAGTACCAAACCCTGAGGTACACCGTTTGCTTGAATAAATCTTGAAGATAAAATTGACCCCACGCGAACATTAAAAAGCCGGTCTTTCATGAACTCCCGAATAAAAACAGACGTACGATTACGTATATGCCAATCGTGAGGCGTTCGGAGGATACCTCTTCTTCAACAGGTATCATAGGCCTTCTTCAGATCAAAAAATACGGCGATCGTTTGGCATTTCGTACAAAACCGTCCATTATATGGGTGGTTTACAGACACAAGATGGTCGACAGAGGAGCGATGACGCCGAAAACCGCACTGAGCGTTCGTCAATAAATGCCTCGACTCTAACCACCAAATAACCCACCCATTAATCATGCGTTCCATCGCCTTGCAGACGCAGCTGGTGAGGTAAATAGAACGATAACTGGAAGGAAGGTGTGGGTCTTTTCCAGGTTTAGGTATGGGTACGACGGTGGCCATTCACCAGGCGCTTGGAAAGGATCCATTGCACCAAACACAGTTAATAATCCGGAGTAAAAACGCTTTACTTTCCGCTGACAAATTCTGCAACATAGTAACACGAATGCCATCTGGCCCTGTTGCGCAATGCTGAGAGGTAGAAAGGGCATGCTCCAATTCCCTGGCGGTAAAAGGAACGTTATAGCACTCCTGATGGTCGGAGGCAAAAGAGAAACCTTTCGACTCAACCTGCTCCTTTAAAGCGCGAAATGAAGTCGGGTAATTGGCGGAGCTCGAAACATCAGCGAAGGTGCGTCCTAAAATATTGGCAACTTCAATTGGAGTAGTAAGCACTCGATTTGATAACCTAAGACCGGGTATAGGCGTAAACCTGGGTTTACCCGCAACGCGGGGTAGCTGTTCCCAAACTACAGATGAAGGCGTTGTGCGTTTAAAAGAGATAAAAGCAATTCAAGGCGCCTTTTTGATATCCTTAAGGACTCGACGGCATTTGGCGCGCAGTTGTTTATAGCGAATCATGTTTGGTGAAGTAGGGTGGCGACGAAAAACTCGGAGCACCTCGGCGTGCACGCAACGCATCCTGGCATTCATCGGTCCACCAGGGAACCAGTAAGCGTCTGGGGTAGCAAGACGACCGGGGAATAGCCTGATCTGCGGCATGAAGGATTACCGTTTCGAGGTGCTCGATCACGGCGTCTATGGATGGAAAATCCAACCCGGAAAATATGGCCAGAGATCGGAAATGGTGCCAATTTGCCTTTGCAATAAGCCATCTTGGCGCGCGCTGAGAATGTGCGTTTGAAGAGAGTACACATGTATCTGACACGGAAAGTGGTCACTAGAATATAAATCGGAGATGACGTTCCAGGTAAAATGTACAGCAAGTGAGGCAGAACAAAAAGCTAGGTCCAAGTGAGAAAAACAATGAGTGCTGTTAGAAATAAAAGTAGAATGACCAGTGTTGAGCTGAATTAGATGGTTGCGGTCTAGAAAGTCTGCCAACATGCCACCCCTTGCACACTCCGTGTTGGAACCCCATAGGGGATGGTGCGCATTAAAATCCCCCAAAAGTAGGACAGGGGGTGCTAGCTGTAAAAGAAGATTATCCAGATCAACTATTGCGACTGTGGCAGATGCAGATAAGTAAACAGAGCAAACAGAAAAACTATGGCCAGAGAAGTAAACTGTAGCTGCAACAGCCTATATAGGAGTCTGGAGGTTAATGGAAGTACTGTACACGTCATCGCGGATTAAAATTATAAATCCGCCATGCGCGGGAGTGCCATCTGCGGGAGGAATATCAAACCTCGCCAAAAAGTAACCGCGTATGGTAAAAGAATCTTGAGGTCGAAGTTTAGTCTCTTGGGAACCCACAAGCGGAGAGTCAGATGATCGTAAAAGTAACTCCAAGTCAGGTCTTCAACTGCGGAGTCCACGCACATTCCACGTAAGGATAGCCATTGTTAAAATTAGACAAAATAAATAAAAATTTACCACCTTACTTTTTGGTTGG